>VWZE01014135.1:278919-315093 GCA_013396675.1 Eubucco bourcierii
AAAAAAAGTACAGTGCAAACATGTATCTTTGATGTCACTTCCAACCTACATGATTCTTGTATATACACATTTAAAAAATCCGCTTCAATTTTCAGTCAGCCTGAGCTATGTCCATACTACCCACTCCATAGCTGTGATGTGTATGTAAAAGCCTTAAATAATCTTTCATGAACTCATGTAAACTTACCTGTTGAGAGAAAAGACTTTATTTTGTACATTGTTGTGAATAAAACAGTACAGCTGAGGATGCCGTGTACAAGTTGGGTGACTGAGCAAGGGAGTATATATCAACAAGGGCATGTGACAAAGCCTCTCTGCTACAGGCAGGACCTGCCGGCACCAGAGGAGTCTTTGAGTCCCCCTTGCCTAGCTGAGGGTGCTTTGGTGAGGACACTTGCAAAGAAGACTGCTGTTGTTGGACTGTAACTGTCCTGTCAGAGAGCTTCCTACTAGTCAGTGTGCCCCAGCTTCCCATAAAGCTTTCTGAGCAACCTGCTAGCGTGGTCTTTTGGTCTCCCACTTCTTTGAAGTTGCCTCTGCATCACCGCAATACAGGCACGTTGGTGTGGGAATCCCCATTCTCCATGTTTTACATTGTCCAGGGTAACAGATCCACCTTGGCCTTAAAAGACTAACGTTACAGAATTAAAATGGCTTCTCTAGAAATCCCTATCAGGGCAGTGGGGATGTGCTGCCCTCATTCCTTGGGCAGACTGATGGACTCACAAATGCCCAGAGGTCTGGAGGGGGCTGGGTGTGTTCACAGACCTCTGTCCTTCCCTGCCTGGTTCTGTAAGGGATTTAGAAAGGGCATTCGATTGGGATCTCTAGCTCCGTCTGATGCCTCTCCACATAAAGCTTCCCTACTTTGTGGGAGGGATCCCACAGATTGCCTTGTGGGTGGGAATCTTATGATATGCTACACAATAAGAACCAGATGACATTTAATGCTTTCATTTAATTGAGAGTAAACTTTTTCTTTCTCTTGGGTTGCATGGAGAGTAACAAATTGCACCTGTATATAAGGAGAGCACACAACTGTCCTCAAAGAGCAATGATGTTACACTTGTCTGGCTGGGGAATAGTCTTAAGGATGAGCTGAGGGTGAGTTTCTTGATTTACAATCCCATGGCAGACCAAGTCTTCATCTAGTACAAACATCAGAAAAGTGTGGCAGCCTTGCTCCCAGCCTTCATGTGCTTAGCATTGGTCTCCTTGAGAACATTTCAAAGGGGAAACCTTGGCATTTCCTGCATGGAAGTACAATTACTGATTAGCTTGTTGCAGACTTCAGCCTAATCCTTCTGCCTTCTTCCATGCTGAAAAGCCTCTAGTGAGTTAGTGCTTCACAAGTAAACAAGTCTTGCAAGCAGTTTATTTCTTTCTTAAAGCTCTTCATGGTTTAGTGTAGCTGCTATTTGTATTCCAATTAATTACTGGCAGAAGTAATTATGTGGAGTTGAGGCACGATTAGGATCAGCCTATAATTGTGTTTAAAAGGGGCAGGGATGCTTTCACGGAGGGTTTCCATGCTAGATGAGACTGTCCAGTCTCTTCAGGTGTAGCCACATTATTTCTCCTGTGAGTTAGGTCTTTCAGTGGGGAGTGTTACTGCTTTCTGCCTTCCAGAGAGTGTGCTGCCTTCCTGTTGTCTGAGCAGCAATACAAGGGGGAAGAGTCAAACAGCTGTCAAGATCAAAGGAGCCAAGTGTTCTCTTTATAAACTGCCATAATTACAAAGTGGCAAATGAGGCCTCATTCTTGGTGTTTTCATCTACTGGTTGCTATCTGACAGGAGCTTCTGGCAATGTTTATGCCCAGAGGACTCCCGTTTGTGTGCCTACAGCAGTATATTACTTTCTACAGGGAAAACCAACCATTTAAACCTGCCACAGCTAGAGAGGCAGTGAACAGCAAGACTTGACTTTGTACTAGGCATCTAGTGTCAGGACTGATTACAAAAACTCAGCAAACTGCAGCATTTAAATTTGTCAGAGGGCAGGTGATTTGATGCCCTTTCAGCACGTTGGTGTCATTCCTGGCTCCTCTGTTATAATTGTATGTTCAGAGCATTGTGCAATCCTCTGGAGCCAACCCAGGCTTTGGATAAGTGCCTGGTTTGGACATGTTTTCCTATTCCATGGGTTTATGAAGGAGGAAGGGAGGGTAAAAATCAAGACAACTCTGTAATGTAAAATGGCTGGATCCATTAGGAACTCCTCTGAGCTTCACAGTATCAGAGTATCGCAAGGGTTGGAAGAGACCCCAGAGATCATCATGTCCAACCCATCACCACAGCCCTCAAGATTAGACCATGGCACTAAGTGCCATGTCCAAACGTGCCTTGAACGCCTCCAGGGACGGTGACTCCACCACCTCCCCGGGCAACCCATTCCAGTGACAAATTACTCTCTCAGTGAAGAACTTCCTCCTCACCTCCAGCCTAAACTTGCCTTGGCGCAGCCTGAGACTGTGTCCTCTAGTTCTGTCACTGGTTGCCTAAGAGAAGAAGGTAACCTCCTCCTGGCCACAACCACCCCTCAGGTAGTTGTAGACAGCTTATCCCTCAGGACCTCTTTACCCTTCCAAGCCCTATTTGCATCTCTCCCCTAAAAGCAGCATTGGGCCAGCCAGGTTGCTCATGACTGTGTCCAAGTGGGTTTTGAATCTCTCCAGAAAACAAGATGCTACAACCTCTCTGGGAAGCCTGTCCAGTGCTCCAGCATCCTCACAGGGTTCCTCATAATTAGGTGGAACTTTCTGTGTTCCAGTTTTTGCCCAGTCCTCCTTGTCCTGTCCCTGGGCACCACTGAAAGGAGTACATGAGAGACCACTGGAAGTTGAAGGCTGAATTGTGCCATGATGTGAGCGAGTCAGGAGAAACTGGAACAAAGTCTCTGCGCCAGCCCTTCAGTGAGAGAGTGTGGGATGTCTCATCAGCCCAGCAACTGAGGAGCAACTAGGGTGCTATCAGGGGGAACCATGTTCCTGGTTTTCTATATGTATTTTTGTATTTTCTGTCATTCTGTGATTCTAAGACTTTCCTAAAAGGGACATGGTCTGAGTCCTCGAGTTCCTAATGCAGGACATGTCTCTTGCAGTACAGCCCTGGTGGCTTTTGGTAGGAGATGCTGTTGGTCCAGGTGGAGGTTACATTGATATGGGTCATGCTGATGATTGGGCAGTTGCGGGGGGTGCTAAGAAATCCTGAGTTCTACCCTGGCCTAAAGCAAATGGCATCAAATGTACACAGTGATATGAAAAGCCATGTTTAAGCCACTAAGTCCTGGTGCACAGGAGGAAATTGTAAGAGTATTTGCTCCTGCTGCATGCAAAGAATAATTTGTTTTGGCTGCCTCTTTGGAATTGGTCTTTAAATCAGTATTTCCTCCTAGTGTTTATCCCAAATGCCTCTTAGCACTTTAGTTGTTTCCATTTTCCCTGCCTTCATAAAATCTGTCAGAAAACATCTGAAAAAAATCCACTGCAAAAGCTCTGACCTCCTCCCTTCAGCTTAAACCTCTTATGCCACTTGATCCAGCAACTGCTGCATATTAAAATCTCCATTTATTTATGGATTTTGGTTTTTTTCTTGGGTTGATTTGGTTTTATTTTCTTTTTGTGTATTCTCTTTAATTCATATGATAGGGGCAGGGTTTTACCAACTCCCTGAATTCAGCTTGATCAGACTGAGCATCAGTTTGGCCCCTGCTAAATCTAGCCTCCTGGGCCAGAGGAGGTCCTCTCTGGCTGGTTTTTAGAGTGCATTCAGGCACTGGTTTCAGGGGAGCAGTCTCAAAACCAGAGCTCATCTTATCCAAAGAGGACTGCACAGTGTGAGGTGGTGAGATGTTGAAGGTTTGCTGAAAGCTAGAGGGTGGACAGTTTTCTGGGAAAGCAGAGGGGAGAGTGTCTCTGTGTGTGCCAGCCCAGGGTGACCTCACCTTGCTGGGAAAATATATATATTTTCCTGGGCTGCCTGGTGAGGCTGGAGAATGTCCCTTTCTTCAACTCCTTCCCAATGACACATACAGAAATGTGGTAGCATTCTCATGGAGCAAGGTTTTTATTGTTGTTATTATTTGCAATGCGGTAACTCGCTGGAGTGTAGAAAATGCTGCTGCTGGAAGTGATTTCAATTGAAGCCCTTAATGCTGTTTTGTGCTTGTAATGCTGATCCGTGTTAGCTTGTTCTGAAACTTAATGGGAGTCTTCTGTGAATGTATCTGAGAAACCATCAAATCCTCTTGCAGCTAAAACTCAAGCAAGCACTTTGGAGAGCAGTTTGATGGGATTGCTTCTAATCCCAGCCTTATTACTCTTCCCTCATTAGGGTAACCTTGCCAAGAGCTGAGACAGCTCCTGAAGGTGTTCATCTGAGGAGCCCACTCAACATGAGAGGTTGCACCACCACCCCAAGCTCTGTCAAGGTGGTGTGCAAACTATTGTTTGTGGCACACTGATGGTGTAGAAAAGTAGAAAAAGTTACTTGATCTCAGTTTCTGACTACACATGGGAGCTATTCAGAGAGGAGGTGAAACAGGATCCTGCCAACTTGCAGATGGAAACTGTAAGATGCTGTTTGCGTGCCACATTCTGGCAGCCTCTGGGCTGAATAAGTATTTGTGCCATTACTTCCAGAGCCAGATGAGTGATTTGGGAAGGGACACGTTCACCATGAGATCTCCTCTGTGCAGGAGCCTTGAGGAACCCTCTGCTCCCTGGTAAGGCACAGTGTTTGCAGAGGAGCTGCTGGCATTTCTGAGCATCACAACCATGTGCCCAACAGGTCCGTGATCCCAGAGCCACACGGTTGGTAGACCACTTTTGTTGTGTGGCCTCACTGATGTTTATAAGGCTTTTCAGATAAATCAGAAAAGAAGATCCCTGCTCTAAATGAGCATGCTACCTACATTAGAGATAATTATAAGGGATAAACATAAAAGGAAAATCAAAGGATTAAAATAAATGAAAGTTAGTAATCTGAATATATTCAAAGATCTGGGCTAAAGAAGGGAGACAACAAACCATGGATGGAAGTCAAAGGCCTTAACACAACAGGGAGTTACACTAGTAAGAAAGTGGATAAAATGTTAAAATGAATGATAAAAATGGTAAAAATCTGTTCCAACTGCAAACAAAGGAAGAGATGGCTTTTGTGAGTAGTCTTCTCCCTTTTTTCAGATTTTAAATTGCTGGCTAAAACACATGCCAAATTAATTCAGGTGGTTAAAACATGGAAATTTAGAATGTGATATTTAAATGTAACCGATTTTTCTCTTATCACTTTTAAAATTCAAAAACATTAGGCCATCTTGTGTGTTGCTGTTTCATGGTGTGATAGGAGTGCTGTTTGACTTTGAGCTCGAGATTCCACAAGGAAAGCAAGAGCAGACGTAGCAATGAACTCTTGGTCCTGTGGAAGTCACTCCTGTATAACTTCACTGGTTTCACAGGAGATCAAACCCACCCTTGGCCTTTGTTGCCCCCGCAAAAAGCAATTTTCCAGTAAATACAGTGTAGCTATAGCGCCAGTGTCCCAGGGCGATGTCCAGGGTTAAGCCACTTCATCCTTTCCCATCTTGTACCCTCTACTTTAATGGACATCTAGGTCTGGGTACAGGAGGAAGCCCATGAAAGTGGAATCATTGATGTTGTCAGCATAGACTCCGTTGTTCTCTCCATCCCCGTACACCTGAAGCCAGACCTCATCCCCAGAGTTGAGGTGCAGCAAGACAGAGCCACTAGCTTGGTCAACGTTGTTCTTTTGGAACTGGTCGTAGGTGAAGATCACTGCCTTGTCCTTCTTGTAGAGGCTGACTTTGACGTCGGACAGGTAGACTGTCAGGTGGTAGGCAAAGTAGTATGTGCCAGAGATGCTGCAGACAAACTTGCCAGTGGTGGCATCATAGTGGTTCTGCTCATTGTAGAAGATCTTGGTAAAGCGGATAGGGACGTTGGGGTGGGGGGCTCGCTCCGTCAGCCCCACACTGAAAGCAGAGCGGTGAACAAAGGAACCTTCGCCCTTCTGCCCCTTCTGCCCTGGCTGTCCAGGAAATCCTCTTGGCCCTTCACTGCCTGGAATTCCTGTTTCGCCTTGGTCGCCTTTGGGACCTTGCATACCTGGGAGACAGAGTGGGGACAGGCACTTGTATTTGCACTGTGCTGGCAGCCACTAGCCCCCTGGCCCAAAAGGCAGAGCAGGGTGTGTCAGGATGATCTGCCCAGCAGCACGGAGCTGAAAAAAGGCTGGATGACCTCAACAGCCCCCACGAGCTGAGTCAGTGAGCAGAAAGCCCACTCACTCCCCCCCAGCTCTGTCCAGAGCTGACAGGAGCAGTGTGTCTGAAACAACATCATTAACTGGAAAAACAACCTCCAGCTCAACCTTTTTGACTTAGCTTGTGAAATCTCCATCCCTGGAGATACCCAAAAGCCATCTGGACAAAGATCAAGCATGGACCCAGCAAACACAGGACCCACCAGGCCTGGCCTCCTGGCTAGGGATGCCCAGCACCGATATATATGCTTCAGCACCGATATACCCCTTATTCTTCACCAACCTTCTTCTCCTTTCTCTCCCTTTAGTCCATCTCTTCCGTCTTTCCCATCCCGTCCAGGGACCCCGTTGTGGCCAGGGTAGCCAGGAGCTCCTCCCATCCAGTTGGCACAAGGTGTTTTGGGGTCAGGCTGGACCTCCGGGTCAGCAGCCTGTGTGCAATGGGTGGCTAGAAGCAGCAGTGAGCAAAGGAAGAAGCCTGCTGAGCTCCTCATCATTGCTTCCTGAAATGGACAATTGGCTTAACTTTAAAGCTTAACAGGAAAAAAAAAATTTAAAAAGAAAAATAAAATTAACAACCCTCCACCCATGAACAGAGAGGCACAGAAGACTCAAGTTTGAATCAATGTATCTGAAGGAAAGGAGTTCTTCTCACCCTGAGGGCCTCTCCATGTCCAGCAAGGTGCTGGTGTGAGCCCCATAAGCCAAGCTGGGGTGAGTCCCTTGGGAGCATGAAGCTCAGCTGGGAAGTATATCCAGTGTGGAGAGGAGCGAATACCAGTTACTTTCCAGGCTCTCATGGGCTCTATACACAAGCACAGATATAGTGAGACATCAAGTACAGGTTATCTGTGGCTGATTTCCTCTCAAAGCTCTGTTCAGTTGTACACAATATGCTCTAATTTCTGCCCAGCCCCACAAGCAGCTGACTGAGAGCATGGGGCTGGCAGAGCCCATATCAAAACCTTCAAAGCCTTTAAGCTGCTGAGCAGGTGGTTTATCACTGCTCATGCAGACCGCTAAAATGAGTTTAGCTGAGAGGGACAGAAACTGCAGCCAAGCTTTCCATATCCTCTGACTGAACATATGAAATGATGGTACTGGGCTTTTTTTCCACCCAAAGTACATTTTTTGGGTTATGGGAAGGTGAGTTGCACTGTGTTCAGGCACTGCAGGGTCTCTAATCTGATTGCTTTGCTAGCCAAAGCAATTAGTGTGGCTCCCAGAACCAGGTCAGTGGTGACACCCTACACCCAGCCTGGGCCTTTGTTCTGGTGCTCCCAGAAATCAGCAGGACCTTGGTAGCCTTTGGGGCAGGCTTTTAGGAAACGGATGTTTAAAAATCACTATTGTTGTGTGGTACTGTCCCCAGCCAGAGATGATTCCCGGGAACAATAAAGGTATCCTGTTATGAGGATTGTAAGTGGCATAATAGGCAATAAAAAGTGGATAACAGCATGGCTATTAGAGTCCTTTAGCTCTGTAATTTCCAAGAAAAATAATCTTTCTGAGCAATTCCTTTGCAGAGTTGATTTTCCTAGGCAAGCTATTTCAATGTCCTACTTTAATTTCTTAATAACTCTCCCATATTTGCTTCAAAGGAAACTAAATAAATATACTGGCTTTAGTTGGGGTAGAGTTAGTTTTCTTCATAGTAGGTGGTATGGAGCTATGGTTTGGATTTGTGTTGAGAAATTGATGTTTTAGTTACTGCTGAGCAGTGCTTACGCAGTCAAGGCCTTTTTAGCTTCTCACCTCACCCTACCAGCATGTAGGCTAAGTGTGCACAAGAAGTTGAGAGGGGACACATCTGGGACAGCCGACTCCAGCTGACCAAAGGGACAGTCACACAGAATCACAGAATTGTCAGGGTTGGAAAGGACCTCAAAGATCATACAGTTCCAACCTTTCATATGAAAGTAGAAAATTACTTCTGTTGTGACAGTTCGATGCCAACACAGGTGGTTTGTTTGTTTCAGAAATGGAGGAATTCTCTGGTATAAGTCTAGCTGACAAAGAGGAAGTTTTAAGCTCTACTAGCTCTTAGTCTGAAATCTGCTTTAGGCACGATATCCCTGTACTGTCTTTCCCACTTCTTTTTGTCTTTCCACCTGGTGCTCAGAAGTGTAACATGACACAATCTGTGATATCTGAATGTTAGTTGTATCTTTTGGACAAGGTACAGATGAGCTAAGTACTCTTGGTGGCTTTCAGTTATTCCCTGGACTACTATATTAAAAGGTCCTATGCATTTTACGGAGCTCATCCATTTATCGGCAGAAACCAGCACATCATGCATAAGGACAGTGCCATTCATAAGTGCTGTACAGTGATCCAGAATTTAAAGGTTACACTAGAAATATTATGTATTTATATTATATACATTTATAATAAATATTTATATTATAAATTTATAAATATTTTTATTTCGATCCACACACCTCCCTATGCAAAACACACACACACAAAAAAAACCCCCAACAAACCAAAACTCCAAATCAAATCCATTCCAGCTCCAGTATTTCCTTTCACCTATATCTCTGCATATAGCTTTCCTTCAAAGGTATATCCAGAGATATAGCTTATGTTGATCTTTTTCTCTTTTTGTAATTCCTTGTAGCATAGTTTTTGCTGACACTTCAGCAGTGACTGGCTCCAGGGGGCTCACACCTTGAATCTGGGTGGTGCAGCTTTCTCGTAAGGAGCTGATACAACTCAGGGAGATTTGGAGCAAACACGGTCCTGCCAGGATTCTTTCCTCAAAGAGGTGAATCAAAAGGTGCCAGCTCAATACTTGCTGTTGTAGTCATGTGGTTTGTCACTCTTGCTCCTGATTGCTTTTGATTTAGGAGTTTTGATCTCTAAATAGTGTTTCCAAAAACAGGAGTGTGATTCTAAGGGAGATCAGCTATTCTTGGTTTAAATACTCACTGGCTATTCTGAGAATAACTCAGAGAAAGGAAACTTCCAGTGAACAGAAAAGTCTGTCTGTCTGATTCAGCCTGAGAGAAAAGAAAATCCTGAACTTAGTAAAAGAAGGAAAAAAAGTCATGCTTACCAGCTGCCTTGAGTCCTAGTTGGCTTGCTGCAGTCTCTTTAGAAATGAAGTCCGGCTACCACATCGCTATCCCTAAGGGCAAAAGGAGCTCTCAGCTCAGTCACTGCATTTTCCATTTGCTGTTGCGCATGATGACTAAAAGTTGTGTTTTCCCAGTAATGTTTCCTGCTATTGCTTAAGTTTTGGATCACTTATATAATCTGGTTCCACTGAGATAGCTTGTGAAGATAGCCTTAACAGGGAAAAGATGAATTTGGGAATTTGATAGGACTGGAAAGAGCAAAGGGTTCCTGGAGAAGCCCATGTGAAAGCCTGCTGCTCATCCTGGACTGGGCTTGTACAGCACTGTGTAAATTGGGAAATGTTGTTTCCCAGCTGATGAAGAAAGTGTGTCTGGAGCCTTGTCTTAATGCACTCAAATGGGCTTCTTAAGATATGATAGTATATGAATCATTGTGGGAGAAGTTTTGGCTTCTTTTAACGGCAAGAGCTGTTCCTGCCTGGAGGCTGCTGCCACACCAAAGAAGGACAAAGCTGCCTGAGAGGAAGGGCAGTGCTGGGAGAAGAGTTTTGTCTCAAGCCAGCCAAGGAGGTGCCAACACTATTGTAAATCATCAGAGTAATTTCTTCTCTACAGATGGCTTTCAACCTACCACATGTTTTGGCTTTCACTCAAAATTAAGTCCTTTCTCCCCTGTGTTTCTTTCCTTCCTAAACAGGCTGAACCTTGGAGGTTTTTCTGTCCAGATGCTCAGAGGCAGTTCAAGGTTAGCTGACCAGGACTATGGCAAACCTGGGCTTGCAAATTTCCCCCACGAAAAAAATGGTGTGATGTGTGTGGTGTCAGGGAGCTGGTGTCCTTGGCACAGAGGAACTCATCTAAGAGAATGAAATGGTATCCCAAATTACTCAGTTGTAAAAATATTGCTATCTGGATGGAATAAAAGCATGTGTAAATGAACACATAAATAATTTCTTATATATAAATCTTAGAGTCAGAAAGGGTCAGCCCTGAGGAGGAAAGTGAGGAAGGGAGGAGCAGCAGGATGGGTGCTTGCTGCCTGCCTTATTTTGGTCAAGCCTTTAGCCCAGCATTTGAAAAATTTGATTATTATGTTGCACAATCCAGTGAGCTACTGTTTTCTAGGAAAACATTTTAAATGCCCTTTGCTTTGACCAGGAACAAGCAAAACCTGCTACCAAATGTGCAGTGGACCAGCAGTGCCATTAGCTGTGGTGCTCAGAGACAGCAGCTCTGGTTGGTGCTAGGGTGTCTTTTTGGCACAGAAAAAGCTGCTGTCCACAAGTCCTGCAGCACTTTCTTCACTGCATCATGGTCACAAAATCCCAGATGCAGGACATGCTGCTTGTACCTAACTTGGCTACAAACCCTGTGCCCTGCCTGACATTATTTTCTCTCTTGGATCCAATGGGAGCCTGCAAAGATGAAAAATGCAAACCTGACATGATTGATTGTGGATCACAGCTTTCACTAAGAATAAAAATAAGCAGAAAGTTATATTTAGGCATCTGTAAATAGGAATAAAATACAGCAGGAGGCTTGTTATCAGCTGTGCTCCATCAGTGTAGGCACGATCCCCCACTGGTGTGATTTGATGGATGAAAAGACACTTTGGCTGCAGGGACATTTGGATTCCTGCCTCAGGAGGAGGCTGGTGGCTGCCCAGGCCAGCCTGGCCCTACTGGCAGGATCTGTACTATGGGGGACCAGGAAAGGAGCCCCCAGTTGCCAGCCATTGTCCTCCCCTAGATGAGTCACGGCAGCACTACTCTGGAACCCAGTCCATGGGAATCCCTCTCTCTCTGGTTGTCCCTTCCTGGGGCTGCTGTGCTCTCCCCACCCCAGCCCTGGGGCTGGGGCCCCTCTGCTGGGAGCTGGCCCCTGCCCTGTTCTGGCGCTCTCTCCCTGTGGGATGCTTGGCCCTTGCCTGTCTTTCTGCTAGCCCTGGATACCGCACGTCCCAGAAACAACACACATTCCCCGCTTGGCTAAAAACAGCAAGGACTGTCTGTGCCACGGAGAGGTCTGGCTGACAGGTCCTGCGTGCTATTTTGGTGCTGCCCAGGGCTGAGCACAGTAGAGGGACAGAAGCCTCCATGGCAGGAGTACTGCTGGCTCTGTCCTCGGACACTGCTGGCAGCCCTGGCCAAACTCGGTACCCTCCCCACTGCAGCCTAGACAAGTCTGCTTGTTCAGCCAGTCACGTGCCGTGCCCATCTCCACCATCACCCCATGGGCACCTATATCGGGTGCAAGGTAGAATAGGTGGTGGTGAATGCTGAGAAGCCAGCTCCAAAGAAAAAGCGGTAAAATGGCCTTTAGGGGCAGCACTGCAATTAGCAAGGACCTGAGCCACAAATGGCAGCACTCCCTGATTCTCTGAAATGCCCAGACCCTTCTACAGCATTGCACTTCCCTCTAGTGGCTCATGGGGATGAGGAGTTCTCTCCCTGTGGGCAAGTTGGAGGGTGTCAACCCGGTCTGATGTGTACTTCGGTGCTGCTCAGCCTCTTCTTCAACAGTCTGACTCCCCTGCGGTCTGTTGTGCCACTGGGTACTCCTTGCCTGGTTCAGTCATTCGCCAGCTACCAGTTGGCTGGTTTGGTTATTTGCATTCTCGCAGTGCCAGTGGGAGGCACAAGGGCCATCAGCACTACCTGTGGGGCAGACATACTTGTTACAAGCTCATGGACACTGATGCTCTCACTGGATTTCCCTACATGACTGTGGGGAGGCAGCTTAGGACCAGGGATGAATGGAGCTGGCCAAGGAGGGCTGTGCAGCACAGGTTAGACAGCCCAGAGTAAGGGACAAAGGTTTTATGGAGACATGGGGAAGCCTGCCTAGGCTGTGCATGGCGAGTTGGTCATCCAAGGTAATGGTAGCACAGGTTGAGTGATGGAGAGGATGCAAGCCCCATGGGGTGAATGCCACAGTGGGGCTTCTAAACCAACATTTGGGGACCACGGAAGCCAGCAGCAAGGAGGAGATGTGCCTCAGTCAGCAGGGCCATGGGACCCACCTGACACGCTTTGTTTTTGCTCGATGAATCCAGCCTGCTCCTCGGCAGCGAGGTTACCGATTTCTCGGCCCGTTTCACATGGACAAACAGGCTCTTTTCTTCCCTGCAATGGGCAGCTCGAGCAGAACAGCTCCTTGCCAGGCTCGAGCAACAGCGTGTTTCTCTTCTCAGTGATCACAACTAAACTCCCTGGCCTCAGGGGATCCCCACTTGGCTCCCAGCGAGGGATCTTGGCACAGCAGGGTTTCTCATGACTAAAGGGACATTGAGATGCATTTGTTCAGGAAACAGAGCCCTGTAAGTACTGCTCAAAGCTCTTTTTATTGTTATTATAGCTGTTCCCAGGGCGCTTATATCTGTACTGCAAGTTCAGGGTGCTGCTCTGGCCTCCCAGAGCTGCACCAGGGAAGCACAGCCAAGGAGCAGTGTAGGGATTGTGCACGGCTCCATTCAGCTACCCTCTGCTCTCAGGTACTGGCTAAGCCAGACTGCTCTTGTTTTGGGTCTCATTCTGGCCTGGGAAGAGGCTGAGCAGGAAACAAAAGAACAACCTCAGTGATCTGGTATGTGGAATACTCCCCTGCCACATCCCCTGCCAAAATCTCTTCCCCAGGTTTTGCTCCCAGCAATGACTGCATCTTTCCAACAAGGCACCTGGGAGAATGCCTCTGCCTGGCTCCCCCCTTCAGCTCTGTCCACAGTCAGAGCTATTAATGAACTGTTTCATGGACCTTCTACTTGCCCATTAAAACGTGTGGGTGAGGAAGGAGAGTTTGCAGCTGATAATCATGCAGACAGCCGAAAGCTACTTGCCTTCATCCAAAACGCATTTTTACAAAGTAGATGAATTATTTATTAGAAGAGCATTGTTGAATAATTCAGGCACAGTAGAAAGCAGTTTCCTTAGCACACACCAATTTCCTCCTTCTTCAAGTCAGCCGGGCACCTCTGTTGTGAGGTTTGGACAATAGATGGTGCTAACTGCCCTGGCAGCACAAGCCTAGCTGAGCACAACTGAGCTGGGAGGTCTGCTGCTGCTCTCGATTTGAGCTAAAAGTGGTATCTGGAGGAACTACACAAACCAGAAGAGCATATTTGCTCTGGGTCTGATGGGAAGTGAGCAGAGCAGCACCTGGAGCCCTGTGGCCTTGAATATTTTGGCAGAGACTTTGATGGGGGCAACTGGCTCCATTCTGGAGCCAGTGCAGGCAATGAGGGGCCATGGGATGCTGGGCCTACTCCTGCTGGGGTTTCAGGATGACCCCTGAGCTCTCTCCACAGCATCCAGTTGGGAGCTGAGACTCCTTGCTAGACGATTGTCTTCCCCTTCTCTATCTCTTCGCTCCTTTCCCCCCCCATGTCAAACAGGACAGTTGCTCTGCCTGCAGGCAGGCAGGTGAGTGCTGGCACACGTGGCTCCTCAGAGTGTGCCCCAGGCAGGCGGGGCATAGGCTCAGTGACTCAGTAAACCACAGCCCTTGTTTGCTGCGTTTGAAAGCACTGCTTGGTAGCAACTGTACCTCTACCCCACCACCAGGGTGAAAGTCAGGAGCCCAGGAGTGACCTAAAGCCCTCCCAGGACACTTTTCTTTGCATTATGCAAATGCACAGGAATAATTTTGGCCATAATGGTTTTTCCATTGACTGCAGAATCGATCTGGAGTCACCAGCTCTGGTAACCTCTGATGTGCATTAGCTGACTCCCTGCTTTTTGCAGCATGATGGATGTGATTGCCAGGCAGCAGGGCGGTCAGGTCAAGTGCTGGCTCACTGGATTTTGGAGCTGTGTTCTTGGTGCACGACCTTCCTGGACTGTCATTCCATTGCCAACAAGACTCTGTGTGCTCAGGTCAGACCAGGAAAGGAGGCTGAGGGGACACCTTATTGCTCTCTACAACTACCTGAAAGGAGGTTGTAGTGGCTGTTGGTCTCTTCTCATAAGTCACACCCGATAGCACAAGAGATCAAGTTGCATCAGGGAGATTTAGGTTAGACCTTGGGAAAAACGATTCTGGAAGGGTTATCAAAGACTGGAACAGGCTGCACAGGGAAGTGGTTGAATTCCCATCCCTGGATGTATTCAAAAGCTATATAGATACAGTGCTCAAGGATATGGTATTGTAGTGGCCCTGGCAGAATTAGATAATGGTTGGACTTGATGATCTTAAAGGTCTCTTCCAACCATAGTGATTCTATGCTTTGGGCAACTGGTCCTTGCCTGCCTTGCATGCTCAGATTCAATAGCCTTTGCTTCAAAACACCAGTGAGTTGCTCAGGGATAACAGTTTACTTATTCTTTCCCATCATTTACAAAACCTAATCACTTAGAAGAGAGAACATGATTAATTAGAGGCACTATGAATCTTATAGTATCACTGTGGAATCTGAGTGATGCATATTTCATCAAGAACTTTAAAATCTGATAGAAAATCATTAGTGTCTGTTTTTCTCTGAGCATTTAATGGTATAAATCATCACAAAGCACTCTCTGGGAACTCACAGAGAATGAAACATCCATGACATTTTCAATGGGGCATTTCTTTGTGCTTACCAGAAGGCATTTATGGTGGCTGTAGGGCTAATAAAAGGCTTATGAGGTCTTCAATTATTCATTTTTATAAGCACTTGTTCTCCTGACTTGATCAGCCAAAACCACTCTGTGACTGGTTTCAGCAGTAAATGGTGAGTTTTTTTAATGGAATCAAATTACTTTGCTTCCACCGCAGACTTTGCCTCTCTTCCACTGGAAAAAACAACGCTGCTTCGCTCCCAGCTATCACAACACTTTGTATGTTTCTCCCTTTGGGGAAGCACCTTTCCACCTAGCAGCTGGCTGAGCCAGCAGACTTCATTTACACCGGGCTGCAGCACCCACCCTGGTGTCTGACAGGAGGTTTCCGTGGGAGCCAGGCCTGGCAGCCGAGAGCAGACCGGGGGCCTCGACACCTCTGGAGCACTGGGTGTGGTGCATTCAAAGCTTTGCATTTGCTGCAGTGGGCTGTGGTCAGTAGCCTCAGTTAGTTTCCTCCTGTGTCTGAAGCTCCACCCAGGCAGAGGAAATGCTTGCTCCTCCTGCAGTCCTGATGTTTCAAAAATCCTTTACAAATGCCCATGCAAAACAAAGCAGTGATTTGTGTTGGTGCCCCTGAGCTAGCACTTTGTTGCAGCTGGATGCCAGGGACCCTCTGCTCCAGGCACACAGCAGCCATGAGACCCTTAGTGCTGCTCATCTGGGCCTGATAGAGCTGAGTAGAAGTGCCCACATGGAAATCCTGTTGGATTGGGCTCCCAGAGATCAAAGCCACAGGCAACCCAGGTGTCCTAAACTCTCCTGAATGCGACCTTCTACTCCTGCTGTGCCCCCATGGATGCCTCCATGGCAGGACCATGAGCCTTGGGGTGTCCTGATGTGCTAGGCTGAGATCCTACCATCATTAGTCTTCTCCAGGAAAAGCTGTGGAGCTAGACAGGCAGGGGGGAGTAAAAGCACTTCTATATTAGAACACTTTTTTCTGGTGCTCCGTTATAGGTTTCTAACATGATTCATGTGTCCCTGCCTGCCCCATCACCCACAGCCAGACGCTCCCCTTCCTCCTGCTCCTCACTGCTTTCTGTGGATTAGGATCAATTGGATAGATTAATCTTCTTTTGTGTTTATAATTTCCATGAGGGTGGTATATTTAACAGAGACTCTTCCTTCTCACTGCTTTGGCAAAGCAAGTAGCAACTCCCCACTGTGTCTCTTCTCAGATGACACAGAGGTTCTCTGAATAGCAAAGAAAGAAAACAAAAAAATATCTAAACTGTGTTTTCCACATGCAGCTACACATATCCACCTCATGGACAATTTCTCCCAACATTTTACTGTTTTACTTTTCATGTGGTTCTGCCCTTGAGGCACTGCCTGTGAACCACACTGCTGCTCACTGGTGGAAATGGGGACATCAGAGTTTCTCTTTGACAGGAGAAGAGCAAGAAAGGAGCTTTTTCCTTCCCCACAGCGGAAGAGGAAAGATTAAAGAAATTGAAAGCGATGTATGATATGGATACTCATGGTGGGAAACACTGCAGTACCTGCCATCTGGGACTGTGATGGGCCTGTACTGACCTTACAAATGGTTCAGCTGAAAGACATGATTTAATTTCTCTCATGGCAGAAGCCATACATGGGCCTGATCAAGGCTGCTGGCTTGAGGCAGGAAGGAGTTCTTGTGCCATTGCCTCCTTTTGTCAATGCAGGGCAGAGCACTGGCGCCTGCTGACCTGGGCTCTTCCCCAGCCTGTTGGCTGTCTCAGTAGAGAAACCCTTGGGCAAACTTCCCACTGGTGTCTTCAGAGGAGATCACTGGTGGCACATAGACGCTGAGATGTTGTCCACATGGCCTGTCTGTGCAGCATTGCCCTGTCTTCCATTAAAGAAGGTTTCACTCACCCCAGTGGGCACCAGCATGGGCAGGTGATGCCGGTGCCATTGCCATTCCCAATGAGTTGCTGCTGTGGTGCCCAGTGGCAGGAGGCAGAATCCAGCCCACTGAGCCCCACAGCTTGTTTGTTTGTTGTCTGTTGGCTTACTCTCTGCAAATATTTTTATCTGGCTGAACCACAAATAACCGCTTACAGCTTTGCTCTTTGAGTTTGTAATGAGCCTGCAAACGCCAGCGGGTATTTACTGGAGATAATCAGGGAGGTTTTGTGCTCAGTGGCTTTGTTGTTCCTCACTCTGGCTTTTGTCTCTGGGCTCAGTTTGTCTCCCATATCGCTCTGTGAGTGGTGCCTTTTCTGATAACTCTGAAAATAACTGACTTCATGTTTTGACCCTTTTTTATATATTTGTTTCTGGAAATGCAGGCAAGTGGTATCTCTGTTTGTGGCCCTCGGTGACTGCTGCTCAGTCAGCCTGTGTCTCTATGACTCAATTAAAAATGTGGCCATGTTTTCCCACCAGACCTTGCCATCATCCTGGTGAAGCATTTTCTACTTGGACAGCATTTTCCAGTTTACAAGTGCCAAGTATTCCAAGAGCCTTTCCCTTTGAGACAGGCTGCTCCAGCTACATTGTAATGACTCCAAAATGCAGAATGTTTCTGATGCTCTGAAATGGGAAGAGAATCCCCAAGGCCATTACTATGGCCAAACATTTCTGCAAGATTGAGATTACCTGCTTTCTGAACACTCTCTTCACTTGGCAGACCCCCATCATGTCACACAGGACACATGAGTCTCCTTGGTTGTATGGGTGACTCTCCTCCTTCCATGGTCATCTGAGGGAAGGTTTTGTACATGCTTATCAACGAGGAGCTTTGATCACGATGCACTGCCCTAAAGAAATATTTTTTTCTGTCTTGATTATTCTACCCAGCTTCTCTGAATTGGCTTCTTAACTCTTCTTGCTGTTTCTTACACTGTTCTGTGTTTGGTTTCTCCCCCAACTTCTGCATATTCAGTTTGTTATTTGCAGTCTGGAGCAGAACATGAACCCAGAAACGTCTGAATCATATTTTCCAGTGCTAGAGGGCAGCTGCTATGGCTAATGACAATGCTACGGTAGACACCTGGTGTATAATGAGATTTTAATAACATGTAGGTAAGGAAACACTGATGACAGGAGATGGTAAAGTAGCGTGGGTAGGAACTTGTCTCAGCTGCAGCTTCCCTACATCAGCACATGCTGAAGCTGCTGCATGGTGGCCCAGCCTCAGGTACAGAAACCCTCCTGCTTTGTCCCTTTGCAGAGGCTGCCTGTGAAACCCTGCAGTACAACTACCTTCACAGCCAGCCAGTGTGACAGCTGTAGAGTCTAGAAACCTTTGGTGTGCTTTGGTTTTGGTATTGCTCAGCTCCATCCTCTCCATTTTGGGTGTCTGACCCATCTGCTCCTCTGCAGTCTCTCTTGCTCCTGTACTGGGAAGGTGCTTTCCTGAGAGTGTCCCCTGGAATGTCCCCTCCTCTTTATGTGGGGAAGTCAGACAGTTAGCACTTGCAGCAGAGAGACTGGGCATGCTGCAAAACGTTCTGTTTCCAGTTAATCTGTTTTTGAAGGTGAAGGTTTACTGCTAACAGCTTGCAATAGATGGGAACTTATCTGTAGTCACTGATCAGTTATTGTGTCCTCTAAGAACATTGTTAAGATACTGGAGGTGGTTGAGTCACCAGACAGCCTTGGAAATATTTAAAAGATCTTCATGTAGGTGTGGCACTTAGGGATATGGTTTTGTGGTGGACTTGGCAGTGCTGGGTTAGTGGTTGGACTCAATGATCTTATAGGTCTTTTCCAACCTAGATAATTCTATGCTTCTGTGCTGCTGCTGGGTTTAAAACTAGAAGTCTTTCATAAAACCTCATGAAGCTTTGGTTGTGTCCTTCTATTATTTATCAGCACTTCAGTATATTACTAGTATACCTAAGGCTTTTGGTGTCCATTGTAGCCACCTGTGAACTGGCTCAGGTGCAGTCCATATGGCTGTTTCATAAAGCAATGCCTTCCTAACAGCATTGACAGTTCAGCTTCGTTGTTTTTACCCCTGGAGAAGCTCAGCTGAAGCCTCCAGCATGTAAAATTAGGTATCTGTCACCTGCCCCATCAGCAAATAGCTCTCTGATTCCAACACAGGCAAATGTGTATAGTTTGCATAGCTTTTAATCTTTGAACATAGGCAAAGGCCACCATCACTTTATTATCCTTAGAAGAACCTACCCTGTTCTTTCTTTCACTTCTCTATGAGCTGATCACTTTAACCATTCTTTCAGGTTATTTATAGGCACCAGAGATAGTTCTTAAGAAGCATGCATATCAGGCAGGTTGGTGTGCTGTTTTGAGGCTAATTGGAATATTTTAATGGAGAAAATTATACTGTAGGCTGTGAAAAGGAAACAATGGTGATGTCTACTTTACTCATAGGCTTGCTGAGATGGATAAGAATAAGAACTGAAAACATAGATAACATAAACACTCTGGCTGTCTAGCTTCTGACCTCCTCTCTGCTGAGTAATCTCACTAACCACTTTCCTTCTAACCCCCTTGGCTGATCCTCCAAACTCACCTTGAGCATTAGGCAAACCTTGGGGTAAGGTATAGGGGTGGGAAGAAGGTGGAAGGGTGGTTGGAAACCCCTCCTGGGAACTCTGATTTCTGGGAGGTGTGTTGTGTTTCTGTGTTACACAGAATTGTACTCATATTGTGCTGAGCTGTAAATACAGCTTCATTCCTTAACTTCCAGCTGGCTGAGTCTAGTCTGGGTGATTTTACAAAAGGGGGGCAGGTAACGCCCAAACCATCAGCTGGTTACAATCCCACAACCTCTTTCTACCACCAGGGAGACCTGAGAAGGCTTCACCTGCGCCAGCTTCCTCCGACAAGATATCAGGTATCTCCCCAGCAGCACACTTTGTGTTTTGGAGCTTCTTTTGATGCCAGATCAGGAGGCACCAGAAGGAGCTGTGACCGCTGTCTGTATTCTAAAGATGACTGAGTGGTGCCCAGCATAGCTTGCCATTGCTTCCCGTGCTCTTGCCATATTTGTGCTGTGCATTGCTCAGGGCAAAGACCTCGTTAAAGGAGGTGAGAGTTCTTTGGGCAACTCTAGTAAAGAAATCCACTTTGCTGTTGGTGAAAGGCCCCAAGCCATTCATCCCTTCTGTATAAAGCACTGTCAGACTCCTCTTCCCTGTGCACTGTGCACAGATGATTTGGTTTGGGTTTCTTGCTTCTGCAAACCAGCCTTGCCACTTGCACACACAGCAGCTCTGCCCACAGGTAAGGTCTGGCCTGGCCTGCCTTTATTCCCACTATCTGCATACTCCTTCTGACTGTTATTTTTGCTTGGGGTGGATTTAGCAGGAAGCATTTCCTTCAAGCTGCTATTTCTGCCCTCTTCAGCATTCTCTTGTGATTTCCGTGCTGCTTTGCTGTGGTATCACCCTGGCTTCCCACACAGACTTGCAGCCCTTGTCATTCACGTGCTGCAGATGCTACCCCATTCCAGATGCAGTTTTCTATACCTTAGGAGGAATATCCTGGCAAACTCTTCCTCCCTTTTAACTTTTTAAGCCCGCCATTACAACCAGAGTGAATGACTCCCTTGTCCTTCTGAAGATAACATCTAATTTTGCTATCTCTGTGCTGTGTATAAAAGCTTTTTCACAAGTTTCCCGCCCTTCTTATTTATCTTAAATATTAATTTAATCTATGAATACTGTACCTTTTTAATCCATGTAGCACAGTATGATATTGAATTTAAAAAATATCATAGAATGGTAAGGTTGGAAGGGACCACAAGGATCATCTAGTTCCAACCCCTTGCCATAGGCAGAGACACCTCCCACTAGTACAGGTTACTCAAGGCCTCTTCAAACCTGGCCTTGAACACCTCCAGGGAGGGAGCAGCCACAACCTCCCTGGGCAACCTGTTCCAGTGCTTCACCACCCTCACTGTAAAGAACTTCCTTCTGACATCCAGTCTAAATCCTCCCTCTTCCAGTTTAAACCCATTGCCCCTTGTCCTGTGAAGACTTTGTAAATAATCCCTCCCCAGCCTTCCTGTAGGCCCCCTTCGGATACTGGAAGGCTACTATCAGGTCTCCTCGAGGCCTTCTCTTCTCCAGGCTGAAGAGCCCCAACTCTCTCAGTCTGTCCTTACAGCAGAGCTGCTGCANAAAAAAAAAAAAAAAAAAAAAAAAAAAAAAAAAAAAAGTGTAGCTTTCATTCATCTTCCCTTTCAGGCTCCATCTGCCTCCTCAAAAGGCTGAAGTTTTTCATTGAATCTTTTCCAGGTGTCACAGGCTGATGTGGATTAGTTTTTACTACTCTCTTGATGTAATCCGATATTAGCTACCCACCACCTCTGCTTTTCCTACCTGTTTCCATCTTCTTTGTTTAGACCCACACCCCGAGTACCACCCAGCTCTATGGTCATCGAGAAGGACTTTGCAATGAGATTAGGATTAGTCATTAATATAATAAAGGGAAAGATTTGCATATTTTTCTCAAGGTGCTGCCAATGAAATAAGTGCTCTAAACCTGAACTACCTTTCAGCTGAAGCCTTCAGACAGTTTCTATCCAAACACCTTGCAGATGGGGCTGCAAACAACAGCCCACTTCTATAAATCCATTAATGTGGATATCTGCTAACCCAAGCCCTTTCGCTGCACTCCTGTACAGAGATGTGCCTGAAGGAATGAGACCAACTACTGAAGGTGCCCTTTGGCCAACACATTCAAGAAGGCTTGAGAGGAGCTTGACTTTTCTTCCAAGAAAGGTACTATCTAGGCCATCTCCCTGTTTTCAAATGGGCACATGAAGGGGGTTCTGGGGTCAGTCCTGCTGCTGTGTGCCTGACTGGACATCTTCCCCTTAGGGACATTTGACTTCACCAGCCCCTGCACTAAACCAGGAGCTGAATGTCCTGCAGAGGAACAGTGAGGGATGCACCCTGACACTGCGAAAACAGGAAGCCAGGAGAAGGTAAATCTGTTTTTACAGCTCAGTTGGCTATTGAGAAAGCAAATAATTTTCTGCTGTTCTTATCTAATAGTGAGACTTTTGCTTCGTGTATCACTGTAGATAATACAGAAATCATCTTCTCTTGTGAACCTCATTTCCTTGAGATTTTTTCTCAATTCACAGCTTCCCCTTCACACATTCTTATGTAAGCAGCTCTCAGGTCACATCCTGTTCTAAAGCCATATTTTAGAAGAGAAGAGATGCAGGAGATGTGGACTAAGGGACACCAGTTTCCCTGCTTATTCACCCCCATTCAGAGCTGAGGTATTTGTGGATTTGCAGTTTGTGTCTGTACACGGCAGCAGATGGAAGGGTAAAGCTCCAGAATGGGTGGAGAGGACAGTAATCATGAATAAAGTCTCATCTGCACCAGCTGTGTGTTTAGGGGACACCCTCAGATGGGGCCGGCACACTTCGACATGCTGACATCATGCACATCCATAAGGACAGACTGCTCCTGTGGCAGGTCCATGGGTCTTGTGTTTGAGCAGATGTACCAGGAGGGTTAATGAGGACCATCTGATAGGAGCTGTGAGCACCACATGGTCTGACATCACCTGCAGAACCTGGATCCACATTGCTGGTTTCCTCTCTCCTCTTCTTGGGCTCAAAAACCATGTCCCTGGCAGGAGATCATCCTTCAAATGGCAGCTCCTAACTCAGGATGAACTCCTGTGCAGATCTCACAGGAATTACAAGTGTGGGTGATGATGGCTGCCATGGGGTCAGCATGATCTCTTTCCTTGTCTTAGCACTGCCTCCAGCATCCCTTGGGAAGGGTGTGCTGCCTTTGCAGCCATCCTGCCCTCACTTGGCCTGAGGCACACATACTTCTGTATCAGCTGTATGACACTGAAATACAAGGAGAGGATGAGCTTGGAGGACATCAAGATTCTGAGCTGGCCATGGTAGTGCTCATATCTGCCAAACCTGGAAAACTACTGCTTCACACTAGAGAGGCATTTGGTCTATGTCACTGACAGAAATTTTGTGCCAGTGATTCTGACCGTGCCTAGATGGAAACAGGGCTATTCTGAGGCTGAAATGGGTTAGAGTTCAGATAAGGGCCAGGTAAGGTGTGCTTAGGAGGAAGGAGGACTGTGTTCCAAGGGCTTTGCATGTGGCTGCACTGGCAAAATACACCAGAATTGGAACAAATCACCATCTGGAACTTCCCAAGAATATGTTATCCATTAGTGACGGCTTTATTTGTCCTGACTCCTTATTTTTCTGGGATCCCATGGCCAGAGAAGAATCCTGTATATCTTGTTCTTCAACAGCATAAACATCACTTATCTCTTGCCTCAGCTGCATGCTTTCCAGTGGGCTGCAGGTCCCCAGAGCTGTCTGGTGCTTTGGAGGATACCATGCTGCACTGTGAGTGCTTTGGTGATGGCGGTTACTGTGCAGAGCATGGCAACATCAACAGCATCCAGCAGCACTTCCCTGAAGCCAGCTACTAGAGATCTCCTCTGCACCTTGAATCTTCTTGCTACAACATGGGGAATGGTCCCTCCCAATGCCATGGCAACCTGGCTGCAGATGATCTCTCCTCATCCTCCTCTGCACCCACTTTGGGAAGAAGGGAGGTGTGGAGGGATGTGGGAGGGACAAGAAACAAGCTTTGCAGGGTGATGGGAAGACGTAAAGTTTTCTTTGGATCCTGGCCTCTGGGTGTAACCCACATAACCTATTTTATTTTGCTTACTTGGATTAGTTAACCTGTTGGTGTTTCAAAAGGGAACAACTAGGTATTTGCTGGACCTGTCTGCATGCTGTTAGTGAAGCCACATTTCTGACAGGGAGGTTAAATATCAGACTGGATGTCCTGCTCTCCCTTTCCCCCCACCCCGTGTTTGTCACCTTCTCTTCCCCAACTTGTCTCTGAGGATCCCAGCAGCCATACAGTAATTGGTGCTATTGGGAAAGTCCATCATAAACATGGTGAAGGACAGCAGTTTCTTTTAAAAAAGAATACTGTTAATTTTAAAGAAAGAAAACTTTTATTATCCTTGCTATATAAGTGGCAATGCTGAGGAGTTTTGTGGGAGCAGTAGGCAGGAGGGGCAGCCCCCTGCAGCAGCATTCTTGGTGGTGTAAGAGAACAGCAGGTGCTGAGTGCTCTCACAGCACCATAGAATCACAGAATCATTGAATGGTAAGATTGGAAGGAACCTCAAGGATCATCTAGTTCCAACCCCCTGCCATAGGCAGGGACACCTCCCACTAGTACAGGTTACTCAAGGCCTCCTCCAACTTGACCTTGAACACCTCCAGGGAGGGAGCAGCCACAACCTCCCTGGGCAATCTGTTCCAGTGCCTCACCACCCTCACTGTAAAGAACTTCCTCCTAACATCCAGTCTAAATCTCCCCTCTGCCAGTTTAAGCCCATTGCCCCTTGCCAGGGAAGTATGGGACCCAGGCTGTCTGCTGATGCTGTGATGTTGAAACAGTATCAAGGCAAACACTGTATTCCTTCTGATGCTGGCAGAGGCTGAAAAAAGAGCAACCTTTGACTTGGAGGATGCTACTGCCTTGTGTAAATCCACTGCCATTTGTCTTGGACTCTTAATTGGCACTATACAGGCAGTAAACTCCACAGGACAGATGGGTACTGGTGGTGGGAAGTTGTTTGCTTAGCTTTCTTTCCTATGACCAAGCTAGGGAGCAAGCATGCCTGTAGCCATGTGATATTTCTTGTCAGAGATGTAGGAGTTGTATGATTGTCACTCACTGGAGCAAAAGTAGGCTCATCTCCTTTTAATATTTTAGAAATGGGCCCTGAAAAAGTGCATCTTGATGTTAAATTTAATTAATGGACTGATAAGCTGTCCTAATGATCTCCATAATATGTTTTTGGTAGACGAAGAGACCTTCTTGTGGCCTTTCAGTACTTAAAGGGTGCCTTTGAGAAAGAGGGAGGCAATCTTTTTAGAAGAGCTTTCTGTGACAGGGCAAAGGGTGATGGTTTTAAGCTAAAAGTGGGGAGATTTAAACTAAATGTAATAAAGAATTTTGTTACAATGAAGGTAGTGAAACACTGGCACAGGTGGTACCAGAGGACAATCCATCCCTGGAACTATTCCTGATCAGGTTGAGTGGGGGTCTGAGCAACCTGATCTAGCTGCAGAAGTCTCTGATCAATGCAGGGTGGTTTGACTAGATGACCTTTAAAGATCCCTTCCAACTCAAGCCATTCTATGATTCTGTGGAGAAATTCTATGTGTTTTATTCAACCAGAAGGCTATGCAGCTTGGGGTGAGCAGTCCCAGTGCCCAGTTTGTCACATCAGGGCTCGTTCAGAGTAAATTTGGCTGTAATGCCACACGAGCAGCCAAGTGTCATAATCATTGGTGCTCCTGTAAAGTGCCTTTCTAAGCACTGTATGAGCTCTTTTTAGTCCCCTTTGGAAGTATATCAGTCATCATGACAGATAGTCCAGGCTTGTTGGATGCATTGTCTTCCTCACTATACTTTATCAACTAAGGATTTGAATTCTCTGTCATCTGATGCATGGTATGGTTACCAATCGTATGTTAATGAGCCTTTCCAGCACCCTCACAACAACTTCTTCTTGCACATCTTCAGGAAACCAACATCAAAACTGAACAAGAAATTATTTTATTTGTTGATCTTAAAATCTCCTTAATAGCAGGCTCCCAGATCAGAAGGGAGGAAACTTGAGTTTCCAGCAAACCACCACAAGGTGAGAGACCAGAGGCCTCTCACTACCCCATCAGTTCTCTGGAAACCTTAAAAATGCAGGATCTGGGTCATGTTGCTCTGCTGAGCAATACTTTGCTGTGACTGAACTCCCTGCCCCTCCCTGAGGATCATAAGGGCTGTAAAAACTGTCTCTCAACTTCCACATTTGCAACTTGAAAATGCAGCGAATTAGTTTGCAAATCAGTTCAGGGTCTTAAGGTGTAAAGCATGTTAAAGGATGCGGTACACATGTGTCAATTATACTCAGGAGAACCAAGGGTAAATTGCTAACTTCTAATGTGAATGATGAAAAACATCCTGCTTCCTCCCTTCTAGGGGTGGCGGAAAAGACAAACCCTTCCAGCACTGGAGCCAACGTCATGTAGCCAATTACTTCAGAAAGAAACCTTCTACCAATCGCAAGCACTGTTCTGGAATTAAGGGAAAGAAGGGGTCATAATGTAACAAAGAATTTCTAGAAGCAGGCAGGAACAGCATATATTTGGATAATTTAAAGTCCAGTTGGCTTGTCCTGAATTCACTAAGAAAGAAGGTGAGAAAGGATTTCTTGTCTGGTCTAATACATCCTTCAATTTCATCCCTGCTGTAGGGAGTCAGAGAAGTTGATTGACCGGCATGAGAACAGCCTGCAGAAGTATGCATGCCTGCTCAGGGCCCATGATGGCTGGTTCTCTTTGCTATGCCTGAGGAACTGGGAGAATTGATGCCCTCTGGTAAGCAGAGACAAAATCTCTGGTCCAACCCAAAGCCCTCTTCCTGTACACTGTGATCACATAGTTGGCACAAAACCACTATGGTCCGGATGAACCTGGAAATGGTGGTTTCTGCTGGGCTGCCTTTTTCCATTCAGTGTGTGCTGAGTTTCGATGTATCTTTAAAGGTTTCTTAGATTTGCTGGGTTGAGCTCAGCTCAGGTTAACTCTTCAACTCTGCACATGCGTACACCAGGTAGACCATGAACCAGCTACTCTGTATCCACTGTGTCTTAGTTCTGGGCTGGGCTAGAACATCTCCTCTATAGGAGGAGACTATTGTAGCCTCCTTGCATTTGTGTGGGACTGGGGTGTGCTGGTTTGAGGCTAATTAGAATATTTTAATAGAGAAAATTACACTATAGGCTGTGAAAGGAAAAACATCATGATGTCTACTTCACTCATACGCTTGCTGGAGAATTGTTTGGGAACACTAACCAAAACAATAGATAAGGGAGTCTCTCTCTGGCTCTTGCTGGAACAGGAGCTGCTGGGGGATCTAGCAGCTTCTGGCTCTGGCTCCTCTGCTGATTAATCCTCACTAACCATTTTTCTTCTAACCCCCTTGGCTGATCCTCCTAGTTTACCTTGCACATAAGGCAAACCTTGGGGTAAGGTACAAGGGTGGGGAGAAGGTGGAAGGGTTGTTGGGAGCCCCTCCTGGGGTCTCTGATTTCTGGGAGGGGAGTTGCGTTGCTGTATTACCTTCTACTTGTATATTTCTGTAAATATTCCNTTTTTTGTTTTGTTTAAATTATTTTTCAGTTAACTGTTTTGCTGAGTGATGTTTGAGTTTGTTTGTGTTTTGGAATTTTTTTTTTGTTTGCTTGTTTTTGGGTTTGTTTGGTTGTTGAGTTTTGTGTGTGTGTGTGTTTGTTGTTTTTCTAATAACCTTGGGAAAAGTTATTAAATTCCATCAAGGAAAGCACTTCAATTTGAGCAGTTTCCATCTGGAATTCTTGCTTTGCATTAAAACATTATGTTATCACTAATGGCACATGCTGACAGGATTGGCTGAAGTGTCTACTCTTTTCTCAGGGGTATGACTTTGGAGTGCCTTGTAGTGAAAGGGTTTAGCACACATTAGCATAGATTTGACAATCAACCAGGATGACTCAGCCAAACCCAGACCAAGCTCATTTTGATTTTTGATATATGTGGTTTGTTTGCATGTCACAAAGGACAAGAGAACACAATCAAAACTCTGCTGTAAGAGCAGTTTCTGGTTTGTAATATTCTCCTGGAAAAGAAACAACGACCATGGTCATAGTGCACTTATGTGCTTTTCTCAATGACCCGTGATGGTTTACAGTACAGAAAGGAGAGGCAAGAGTGTTGGTGTGTTAATTCTTCAGGGCCATGCAATTCACCTTCATGGGAAGACTGTAGCCTTACTGCCCTCTAGAAACCCCACAAAGCCAAGCGCTAAGAATCACAGAGATCAGAGCCTTGTGAAATCTCCTCACTTGCTTCAGAGCAAGGTCAGGCAGATTTGGGCTGATTTTGCACAGAAGCAAACTGAGGGCTGCTCTATGGCCTTGGCTGAAGGCACAGGCACAGGCAGGTTGTGGGCAGCTTTCCCTGTCCAGGCATGGCCTGATGGAGCAGGGAACAGCACAGCTGACTGAAAAAAAAAAAAAAAAAAAAAAGTGAATATATTATTTGTCAAAGTGTGGATTACTGTAATGAAAATGAAGATTTGGGGCTAGCTTCAACCAAAGTTTTGGGAGACATTTCAGGCATGGCAACTGCATTCCTGTGCCTGCAGTGAAGGACAGCTCTTCTGCAGACAGGAAACCTTTAAAGGATGGCCACTGACCTCTGGTGACCCAAAAGAATGAATATTGTCCATGGAATGGCTTCAGGCAACTGCATTCTTCCTGCTAGCCCGAAAGAAAAAAAAATAGCATCCATGAGAAATAAAACAGAGCTCTGCAAGGAGGAGACTCTTGCCTGTGAGCATGGGCTGGGGAACACTGATCTTGTGCCGGGAAGTTCCTCTTGCTCATCCTTGACCTCCCAGACTGTTGGCTGCAATCCAAGGAAGACAACCTCATCTTCCAGAACACTGGATGGGGCCACATCATGCATCACCTCCAGAAAATGTTTGTGAAAAATTACAGTCTTCTTCCATCCCCTTCTGCTCTTAACAACTACACTGATTACCTCCTGCTGCTGCCTTGGGAGGCTTATGGTTTGCAGGGTAGGTGAGACTGGACTTTACTCCAGAATTACTGCGTTGCTTTAGACCTTTTAAGGGATAATTTAAAGATGTTCCAATTGCATCTTTAACTTAGCCAGTCTTTTCTTTGTGTTTTCTTTTTTGACAGAAGATTCTGTTTCACTAGCAAGAACCTCAAGTTCCCCTGCTGAAGTTGTGTAACCTGTCCAATCCTTTTCTTCAGAAAAGGAGTTTCTTGTTTTCTCAGAAAAGTAATGTTTTTAGACTTATTTTTTGTAGAAAGGTTAACTTACTCCTCCCTCCCCCCTGCCTTTTTTTTTTTTTCTTTAAATTTTAACCATAATCAAGGTAATAAGAAGGCAGGCAGAAAGTCATTCATGTAATCTGATTTTGCTGAATTTTAAAGTATATGCATTCATTTTTACCTAACTAATGTTTAGTGCCATTTCATACTTGGATGGAGCTGAAGACATTAGCAGCATAGACAATCGTGTTAAGATGCTCATTGCAGGAATCTTTCTAGGTGTTTGTTGTTCAGACTTGAGCTGTCTGAAGAAAACAAAGGAAGTGCTGCCTGCAGTTGGAGAGTCACTACATTTTAGCATGTCTGGAACATCATACCAAAGGGATTGGAGCAATTTTTATCAGCTGTGTGTTACTGTGCATCACGATCTAGCTTTGGAGCAACTTTCCCGGCACCAGTCTGTGAGGAAGCTGAAGCAAGCAGGGCAGTGTTACCGGTGTGTGTGCATACTCAGCTCCACTCCACTGCTGTGCCTACAGGCATAGAATCATAGAATCATAGAATGGTAAGGTTGGAAGGGACCTCAAGGATCATCTAGTTCCAACCCCCTGCCATAGGCAGGGACACCTCCCACTAGTACAGGTTACTCAAGGCCTCATCCAATCTGGCCTTGAACACATCCAGGGAGGGAGCATCCACAACCTCCCTGGGCAACCTGTTCCAGTGCCTCACCACCCTTACTGTAAAGAACTTCCTCCTAACATCTAGTCTAAATCTCCCCTCTGCCAGTTTAAGCCCATTGCCCCTTGTCCTGTCATTGCAGGACCTTGTAAATAATCCTTCCCCAGCCTTCCTGTAGGCCCCCTTCAGATACTGGAAGGCTACTATCAGGTCCCCTCGAAGCCTTCTCTTCTCCAGGCTGAAGAGCCCCAACTCCCTCAGCCTGTCCTCATAGGAGAGCTGCTCCAGCCCTCTGATCATCTTTGTGGCCCTCCTCTGGACCCGCTCCAACACTTCCATGTCCTTCCTGTGCTGAGGGTTCCAGAACTGCACACAGTACTCCAGGTGGGGTCTGACGAGAGCAGAGTAAAGGGGCAGAATCACCTCCCTTGCTCTGCTGGCCACGCTTCTCTTGATGCAGCCTAGGACTCGGTTGGCTGTCTGGGCTGCATGTGCACACTGCAGGCTCATGTTGAGCTTTTCATCAACCCAGACTCCAAGGTCCTTTTCCTCAGGGCTGCTCTCCAGCCATTCACCACCCAGCCTGTATTTGTGCTTGGGATTGTGCCTACCCAGGTGCAGGACCTTACACTTGGCCTTATTGAATTTCATCAGGTTGGCCTGGGCCCAACTCTCCAGCCTGTCCAGGTCCCTCTGGATGGCATCCCTGCCCTCTAGCAAGTCGACTGTGCCACACAGCTTGGTGTCATCTGCAAACTTGCTGAGGGTGCACTCCATTCCTCTGTCCATGTCACTGACAAAGATGTTAAACAGCACTGGTCCCAGCACTGACCCCTGAGGGACACCACTTGTCACCTGGTCTCCAGGTGGCATGCTGGAAAAAAAAATAATCACAGCCTAGTGAGGTTATACAACAGTATACGTGGGGTTGTGCTGCAACCAGGGCATGGCATGGGGCCCTGGAGGCAAGGAACTGATATGGTCAGTCACCCTGATCAAACCATGCCTAAGAAAACCCCAGCTCCTATGTGCTGCCATGCTGAGGTTTGCTCATGCCATTTGTTTGAGGGGCAGTTCTTGCAACAAATCCAGCACCCTGCCAGACCCTGGCAAAACTTAGTGTCTGGACAGAGCAAAGAGTGAATGTTGCTTTTAACACATTCTGGGTATTTAAACTGGTGCCTTTCACTTGTGTTTTGAGTCCCTCCACCATGCACAGAAGCAAAGAGGGCTGCTCCCCGTGGCAGGCAGCTGAGAAGACGTGCATGCCCAGTCAGCCACATCACAGCTCAAGATCTTTGGATCCTTTCTGTGTCAGGCAAAAAGAAGATGACAGTTCAGAGGCTGCTGTACCAGCCTGAACTCTCTACTTGTGCAGATAAGAAATTGGAGAAGAAATAAAATGGCCCATAGGCTACTGGGACCCATGTTAACCCGTTCCCTGGCAGAATCCTGGGTCTGAATGAGATTTTGCTTTCTTCCATGTGTGGCAACTCAGCGACACAGAATTTTCCATCCAAAAAAATGGATCTGCCTTTTTCATCTGGGGCTGTGTGTGGACTTGCATTTGTGATGCTGTCTGCAACCAGATTCTGAGACAATGGAACCTGCCTAATTGTTGCTGTGTGTATACACCACACACATGCCAGCAGGAATCCTCCTGCTGTGCTGTTGCTGTCTGAGGTCTGCCATTTCTCTACCACCTAAATGTGTCATATTTTTATTGAATAGCAACGTCCCAACACTAACAACAGATAAATACAACACAGGCATAGTGTATCATGGGCTCTGGTAGGCTTGCTCAGCCCAAGGAGACTGTCTGGGACTGGCCAAGGGATGAAACACCATGACCTAACTCTTGTTTTTATTCACTTTTGCCTGGAAAGTGCACCCAGGGGAATTCACAAAACAAGAGTCATCCTGCCTGTGCAAGAATCCAGCATCCTGAATAGGCTGAGAGGAGGAATGCCTCTGGAAGGGCAAGGGGGCTGAGTGGCATTGTGCCCTGATTTGCACTGCGTCCCTGTCTGAGGAGGGGGCTGGCTGCTGCAGCTGCCTGGAGCAGACTGGAGAAAGGCTGGCTGGACACTGGGTTTACCAAGAAGACCTTGGTCAGCACAGTGCACAACAGGCTTAGCATGGGTTGGTAACAGCCTCTACAAGAAGAATAAATGAAACGGAGCTACAAACAGAAGTATACCTGTGTGTGTTATCCAACTCTTTCTCTCTGCTCAGGGCAGGGTAGTCTTCAGGACAGCCACCAAAAATAAAGCCTGACTGGAAAGGAACCAGAGGTGGGCAGCAAGAATGATGGAGAACTTCAAAACATGAGCTATGAGGGCAGACTGAGCAAACTGAACCCAGGTCATCTTAATTTCAGTATATTTTGTTTAGCTGGTTTCACTCTGCTGAAGCTAGGAGCTTCAGGGTTAAACTTCTGCCATTGCATGGGGTGACAGTATCGATGCATGTCACAATTGTGGTGTGATTTTTGTGCAACTGGTCAGTTTAGCACACGTGGCTTACCTATGATTCAAGGAAATCCAGGTTAGACAACCAAGGAGGCAGTAACTTACTGTCATAGAGCTATTAAAGCTTTAATCAAAGAGTTAAGAGTCGCACTGAAGATGTGACAAAATATCGTTTTCACATAAAAGCCACCTCTACAGGCCTATCAGTAAAGGAGTCTTTGAGGAAGATTCCTTTTAACGGCCCCGTAAAAGAATCATCTATTGTTCCTGAACTTCTAATAATAGCAGGCATGGAGCGTAAATATTAATCACTTCATTGAGCAGCTGAGTGCTTGTCTGCAACATTTCCAGTAATGCACAAGTAAGTGTGCCTCGTCCCCTCCGAGACAGTCAGGACTTGAAGCTACATGAGTATAGCCATGGGGGCAAAACTGTCAGCCAGCAAACTACAGACCTGCCCTCTCCTTTCCAAAAAAGCCACCAAGGTCACTAGAAACTGAACCCAATGGAGAATCAGTAATACTGGGACATGCAGCAGCAGCTGCTGATGGTGGAGGTGGTACAAGAATCCTTGGACTGGTCTGGGATAGGACAAGAACATACTAGGACAAATGCCTTCTTTTTATGGTGTTTCTCTTTTGAGGCTGCCCATTTTTTCAGAGTAACGAATGTATAGGAGGGACTCTGACTCCCAGAGCTCACCCTGAAAGTCCTTGTTCTTCTGCAGTGTAGGAAAAAATGACTTGGATGAAGATGCTGGCACCAGCTTTGCTCCTCTTAAAGAAGCATCACTGGAAGGTAGGAGTCATGAGCCTGAAAAAGCCAGCACAGCTCAGCACATCCCTCCAGAATTTGGATGCTCTCCCTCACTCCCTCTGTGGTCTCCTCTGCTGCCTGCCCCGGGGTATGGCAAGGCAAATGGGTGAGGTTCACTCTGTAGAGGCTCCTGGGATGCAGCAAAGATTGCTTTTGGTTATATGCAGATTTTGTAAGAGTTTCCATATGCAGGGAAAGGTTTCCCTCCACCATGGGTGGTCCCTCTTCAAGCACCGTCACGGTCTGAAACCTCGATACAGCGAGAGAGGAGGGATGAACATTGTTAGGATGCAAGCGGGGAGTGATTACAGTGGTTTTGGGGGGCTGGGGGGGGGGGGGGGAGGGGGGTACCATTCAAGCAGGGGAACTTGTGAAGTTACACTTCTTTCAGCAAACAGAGCAGTGCAAGTGGATTCTGAGATGGTGTTGAGGGCCAGTGAGCCGGGTATTTCTGCAAGACTGGAGTGGTTGGAGAGAGGCAGAAAGGGAGACCGTGTGTTACTGACCTGGAAACCCTGCGGGGGCAGGCGGCAAGCTGTTGTCCAGCTCTTCACACTGACAGCAGGTATCTATCTCCATGCAGCCTAAGTGCAAAAGGACAGGGAAGATGCTCAGTGAATGATCTCAACTCAGACTAAGCCCTTTCTGAGCAAACATCCATATAAACACACAACAATTAGTGTTAAGTACGGGCTGGCCAGCTGCCCGTCTCACCACCCTACTCAGAAGAGCCACGGGAACTTATCTGCCTTCAGGTTCAGTGTATATCTGAAGGTTTAACCAGCTTTAAGCTCTGGGAAATGCCCTAAAACATTTTGTCTGTGCAGGAAACTGTCTTCCTGCTGTGAAACCTCTACTCCAGTGTTGATGCTCCAAGAACAGTACTCTCAACCAAGAGTTCTGAAGGGTATGGGGTCCCATATGGAAACCCAGTTAGGACCCAAGCGCAGGCTCTGCCCTCTTGATTCTCCTGGGCAGTGCATCAAATGGCTTGTGGGGAGTATCCCACCCAGTCCCTCTGTAGTGGGCAAGAGGCACTGAGGAGCAGCTGCACTGCACACAAAATCTCTGTCTCCCACCTCAGTTATGCCCCCAGGCAGGAGGCTCAGACTGGTACCAGTATGGGAGGACCCAGAGAGAGCACAGTGCTGCAGTGTGAGCCTGCATTCTTCAATAGCACTGCAGGTTACTTCTATTTTGGAGGCTTATTTAAAAATACTTTGTATGTCCTTGCAGATATTTCGTCTCCTCTGACGTAGGAGAGCCCTTGGGAAGACTCCAGTGGGAGTGGAGAGGTCCATGTGCAAGGGAAGAGCACCTGCTGTGCAGTAGTGCACTGGGAGATGCCAAGTTTGGACACAAACCTGCAGGACACGACCTCAGATCAGGACCTGACTCCCTTTCAAGGTGGAAAAACGTGAATACCCCCCAAAACTGTTTCCTCATTCTTTCCAGTGGAGCAGTGGGAGTGCTGCAGTTGGGGTTGGTAGGGTGTTCAGCAGCTCTGATTTCCCTGCTGTGAACAGGACCCTTGTTTTGGCTTGCATGGCCAAGGTCTCTTCTGTTGCCAAGTTCAAGTTTTTAGGATGACAATAATTGTGTTAGCTCACCTGGAGCCTAGGAAGTACATAACTTGGCAAAACATATTTGCACACACCAATCCCTTCTTGTGCTTGTACGTTCAACAGAGAAACAGAAAAGGCTTTCAGAGCTTAAAGCCTAAACCTAGTCTAAGCCAGAAAGTAACCGTGAGCCCTGTGTTCTGTGCCACTCTGTGTTCTGTGCCACTTGTGGCCTCTCAGGCACATGCTCAGCACCAGTTCTGGAACTGGCCCCGAGGGAGCTGTGGGTCATGACACGGCACACTGGGACATGGTTTAGTGGGCATGGCAGTGTTGGGTTGGTGATTGAACTTGATAATCTTTGGGGTCTTTTCCAGCCTTAATGATTCTATGATTCTAAATACCATGCTGAGGGAAGCTGCCTGCATCTTGCTAGTGAAATATTAATGTGTCTGTGTGGTATATTCAAAATACGGCCACGGCAGTGGGGCTGGGTGGGAGCTCTGCTGGAGCTAGCCTCTCTGTTTTTGTAACAGGGATGCGATCGCTTTTGGGGCGTTTCCAAAAGCAGCTCGCCAAAGGCGAGTGGGCAGGGGATTGTGCTGTGCACTCCCACCCAAGGGTGTCTGCAGAGGGACAGGAAAACTTCGTCCTTGGTGAGTACTCCAGAGAGCAGGACCTGCTCTACTGGAACCCTGTCACCCGTCACGCGTCAGGCTCGTTAACGGCTTTCCGGGCTGAGGACACCTCCGTTACCGCGGGGTGTCGGCAGGTAGGTGCGAGTGAAGAGGGACCCCAGGGGAGGAAGGCTCGGGATCTGCTGCGCCGTTTCTCTCCTTCGCAGCTCTGCCGTGGCGACAAGAGGGGAACTATGATGGTAAGGATGATGCCGTGGCGCTGCCGCTCTGGGGTACCTTTACCCAAGGCGGGGACTGCTTACCCCGTCCCCGCAGAGACAGCCGGGCTAGAAGCAGCACCTCCCCCAGCGCGGCAGCCCCAGCGGCAGCCCCAGCCTCGGCCCCCGCCCCGGCGCAGCGCCGCGCGGCGGAGCGGCGCTTAAATGCCTCGGCCGCGGCGGCAACAAAGGCGGGCGGCGGCGGTAGCGGTGAGTGAAGGACTGGGAGGACCGGGCCGGGGCCGCAGGTGCCACAGGGAGACGGAAGGGGCCGTGGGGCCCCCAGGCCAGACCCTCAGGGGTCTCGGGGCAGCCGGGCCGGGTGTGCCCCAGGAGTGGCGGAAGGAATGGAGCGAGCGGCGCGGGGGCTGCGGCTGCGGCTGCCTAGATGACAAGTGCCAGCTCCGCTTCTTAACTTCATTAATTCCTCCAGTTGCTAATTTTTTTCCGTCCTCGTAACCCTATAAATACAAACTTTTAAGCGGTTGCAGCTCATGACCGGGGTTGCCTAGGCTGTTCATCCCCCCTGCCTCGGCCAGACACCTCCGAGATTACCCGGCTTCTCTTCCCGGGCAAGGAAGCGACGGGGCCCCGGTCCAGGTTCCAGCCGGGCTTTGCCAGTAGAAAAGCCAGTTGGTGCTGGCCGCCGAGCCTGCCCAGTGGCGGTAGCGAGAGAGGACGGGTGGGGGATGAGGCAGATAAGGTACCTCCAGCCGCTTTCTCTGCTCTATATGTGCTTGCGTTGCTCTTGGATGTAGCTGAGCCTTCCTACATACCTCACGGATACACCACGAGTTGTAGCGAGGGCAAGACGCTGTGGAGCATTTTAGGAGTAGCTAAGAGGGTTGTAATAACTCGCAGCAGAGAGGAGAAATAACGTGTAACGTGTGCTCTGTGTTGCCATGCTCTGGTGTTTCCTTTCGGGGCACATCTCGGTTGCTGTATTTCCACTCCCCCCCCCC
>VWZE01014135.1:315106-373468 GCA_013396675.1 Eubucco bourcierii
CCCCCCCCCCCCCCCCACACACACACACACACACACAAAATTTTCGACTGTGGAAGTGTAACCGGTGAGTCAGAGGAATGGACGCTGCTGGTGGTCGATGCTGTGCCCATGACTGCTGGCTGCAACTGGATCTAATCACTGACAGTATCAAAACAAAAAGAGAGGGAGAAGGTACCATCGTGGGGCAGCTGAATGTAGCAGGAGCTTTTCTTGGCTGTGAAGGAGTGAGAAACCAGAGCTGACTGAGTCTAGCTTTCAGTGTGATTCCTACCTTAGTGGTATACTCGCTGGTCTGTGCTTGCCTAAAAGGCTAGCTAACCTGATAGCATTTTATAACCCTTCTTACACAAGGTGGTGTTGAATCGTTTCCCTGAGCTGGGATAATGTGAGAGCCTGGTGATGCACACCTACACCACCCTCCTGTTCTCAGGGAGGGTCAGTGGAAGGAACCCTCAGCAGTGTGAGGCATCCTTACCTAAAGTGTTTTACCTAGGGGAAAAGGGGCAGCTCTTTGTCCTCATCTTTTACTGCAAAACAAGTCATTTGCCTTGGTCGTGTGTTTAAGAATCATAGAATGGTAAGGTTGGAAGGGACCTCAAGGATCATCCAGTCTTAGTCTGCTGGGGTCCAGGAGAAGATAAAGTTAGAAGCACACACCCTTTGCACTTGATAACTGTGCCCTTTTGCCTGGGTCACAGTGTCAGGGAAAGTTTAGGTGAAGCTTTGAGTGACTGGGGAGTTCATACAGACATGAGTGATGTTCCCTAGGAGGAAGAATATCCTCAGGAAAAATCTTCCCCCGAAGGCCCCTGGGACAGAGGCCAAGAGTGTCTACTGAGGCAAACTTTTCTGTTAGCTGACGGTTTTGCTGTTGAAGGGCGACTGTTTAAGGGGCTGGAGTCAGCATGCATGGGGACCTCAAGGGCAAGCAGCATTTTCTCCAGGTCTCCTCTGCTCTGGGCATCTGGTCTCCTTGTCTCTGCATAAGCTGCTGTTTTGGAGGTGATGCAGGTGCTGAGTCTAGGCAAGGCACATCATCCCAGTTTAGCTAATAAATTGTTTTTCTGCTGCTGGAGGTGATGGTGCTGCAGACAAACGCTCCACAGTGCTGAGGTGTGTGTGCTCCGGGAGCTCCAGCAAAGGGTCAGGGTAGCTGTGCAGTGCTGCGGCTTGGCTCCTGACAAATTGACCCACTGCCTGCCTTTTCTTCATCTGCTGGTTGCTTCCTTTGGGTAGGTGAAAAACTATGGAAGGAGCTTGGGTTTGGGCTGAGTTCATACAGGAGCAGTGACTTAATATGGGCTTTGGGAGTATGTTGTGAGGTCCTCTGCCGAATGTGTGCCTCTGACATAACTAGTGGCTGACTGGAAAATGGAGATGGACACCTTGTGCAGTGAGCTGCCACGTTATCAGCAGTGCTCAGCTGTGCATTTAAGTGTCTCTTGCTGATAGATAAATGGTTATGTCTACCTAATTTCTCTGCAAACAAGTATTTGTCCTTGAGGCCTTGGCAAGCAGGCTGCTTGCTCTGGTGGCTACTGTTTGTTTCCAAATGCTCTGTAACTTGGTTAAAACTGAACTGCAGCAATGGAGCTGTGGTGTTGTTTCCTGAGGTCTAATTTTCTAGGGACGAAAAAGGCAAGTACTTAAATCTTGATTTGAAGCATTTGCTAGCAGAATGTTCTGTTGCAGGAGCTGGAAAGGCACAGGAGGAATTGGAAATGCCAGTATGCAGTGGCCAAGAGTGGTCCAAAAAATGGCAATGCAGATGCAGGTGATAATGTTTCATATCTTCAGCTCTGTCCTTGAGACTGTGATGCAAGAGGAACTTGGATGCAGAAGCAGATTACTATCAATCCAGAGTCTTACCTCTCTGCCCACCTCTGGCAGTCCGCTGCTGAAGGTAGTGTGCACAGCCACCCACGCAGGCAGCTAAACCACAGGCACTTGGGAAGTGCTCGTCTCTCCCTGCTTCTGCGTTGCTCCAGGCTGGAGGAAGCAGACTATGGTAATGGGTACTGGCTGAAATCCGTATCAGGTTATCTTCCTTTGTTCTCGGGCTGGGCTGGTGTGGAGAAGTTGCTCAAACTCAAGTTATTCCACCTCTTGTGGTTCTTTAGACCCACTTGTTCTGTTGCATTGCCAGCTTTTGAAAAGGCAGAAATGATGTAGCAGAGTCATGGTCTTCCTCCCTTTCCACAGGAGAGGCTCAGTGGTGTTCACAGCTCTCAGTGAAAATGTCATTTTCCTGTTTCCAAGTCAGCATTCATAAAGATCACAAGAAAAGATCTGACAAAATTGTTTTGATGATCTTTCCCAAAATGCATGGACCTTTCCAGCAGCTCTCAGATCTTGCTAGAGTGATGTAAATCACAATTCTGCACAGGATTAGCAATCAAAGAGCATTATGAATCAATCTGATACTTTGTCTTAACCATAGCCCTTCTTAGATTGCTGACCTACATATTACAGCTTTCGCTGTAACTGCTTCACTGAAATTGGGTTTTGTCGCCGAGTGTAAGGTGCCCCAACTGCTGGATTTCTTTGTGTTGGAAAAATGTTTTCTCTGGAGTTATGCAGAGACTGACTAAAATTCCTGGTAACTTCAGATGTGCTTGAGGTCTGTGCTACTTTTCTGGTAACTTGTCTACAAAGTGTGAAATAGAAGTGGTTTGTTTGACTGTTCCTTTAATTACAGTTGTGATGATTAAAAAAATAGATTAAATAAGATCCTTTCAGTATAAAGTGCTCTTAGATGTTTAGCCAGCAGGAATCATTGTTATCAGATGCTCTAATCACTTGTGTGATTAAAAACCTTGAGAAGAGCTATCTGTTGGAGACACTTGCTTATAGGTAAAAAATCAAGGTTTGTTGTCTTTCCAAAACTTGCACAGCAGTTCAGCCTGCAGTCAGATATGAACCCAAAGCTTCCTCCATAAAATCCCACCCCGAGGTTCACTGGTGGTACCAGTGTGAATGTATGCCTGTTTTTTCTACTCACAGGCAAGCTTTTCTGCTTGCTTCTGAAGTAATGAGGTGAACAATGGTAAAAAGGAAGAGTCCAAAACTGTATCTTCAAAACACTGACTTTGTTTTAAGGCAGCACTTAAGCCTATTCCTACCTGTTTTTGTGGCTTCAGCTCTGCAAGATAGATCCCTGGGAAGCAACAAGATGTATGTGTGTTAATGCCCATGTGTTTCCTGATGTGTACCATGTGGTTGGTATGTTCACTAATGTCAGGTTTGGTAAAGGTCATTCCAAGTGGAGTGTGTATATGGCTGCATGTTTACCCCACAGATCTTGGGAATCAAATCTGATCTGGTCCTATGAGCCACTACAAGCTCATCTGTGAAGCTAGTAACAGGGCTGTGTGACTGAGCAGCTCTGTGCAATCTAAGAAATCTAACCTCTACTTTTTATCTCAGTGGGTCCCAAGTGGTGTCTTTGCCAAGCTTGGCTTTGTCAGTTGCATAGCAGCACTTGGAAGTTGCTTCTGCCTTAGGTTCTTGGCTTGGGATGTCTCTGAACTTGCAAGTTTGCTAGCAAGTTGACAGATGATCTTTAAATATTTGCTCATGACCTGTTGCTCGTAAGTCACCACGACCTCTGTTCTCAAACAAAGGTTGCACAGAAAGCTGCAACACACCTTCTTGTTGCTTCTTCTAATAGTTCCCAAAAAGGTCTGTCTGTGAGATCTTTAACAGAAACATTGTATGGAATATTCCTGCTTTTACCAATAGGGTGCTGAGGGGCAGGGAGGCCTCTGCTGTTTTAGGTTTGTTCTTGGGCCTCAGGTGCCTTTGCCTGGGAATGGTGTGTCTGGACAGACAGAAGCAGAGCACTCCTTGCCAGACTGCACTAACATCTCTGTGTGCTCCCGATGCGTGTTTCCTCTGCGAAGTGGCAGCTACTGTAAGTGAACTGGGAGAAGCTACCTGCTGGTGTGTACCTCTGCCGCGGGAGCAAGCGGTGAACCCAAAGGCATCCAGCCGAGGATGCCAACCTGTGGCTCAGCACGTTACATCCCGATCTTCCTTTTGCAGCCTCTGTGGTACTGGCAGACGTGTTTTTCACCCAGCCTGGTCGTGTTCCGGAGGTTCCTGGGGGTGAGAGAAGCTGGAAGCAAGCTAACACTCCCCTCATGAATATTCCATCCATCCCTGCTTACAAAGGAGGAAGCAGTTTGCATTTTCAACTGTAAAATTTTCCACAAAAGTAGAAGTTGTTGACAGCAGTGATTAATTTTTTATTTAAAAATATGCATGGTGGCTTGTCCTTTGTAAGACAGCATTTGCTGGTCAGAAAATCAGAGGGGTTTGGATCAGCCTGGCTGTGACTACTGGCTTTTCTGCAGATGTTCTGCAGGTACCGGCACAGTCCCCGGTCTGTGGGGAGGGTTGTGCTGACACTCGGCAGGGTGGAATGACAATAGGAATTGTAGCGGCAATCTTGCAGCAATGATAACTGCTTTCTGAAATGGGTCTTCTGAGGATTGATGGAGATCCACCATCCTGGTTTTCCCCTGCAGATGACTAATCTCAAGGACCTGCTTTTCGTCTTGAAATAACATTTAACTCTCAATACCAGAGTAATGAGGGGTTTGCGTTTTCTAAAGTCATTCCTAAGACAGAATCCTCAGGAAACACCATGAGTGTAGAGCTCCTGGTGCCTTCTTAACAGAGTGGCTTGGGCACAGAGCATCTCAAAGACAGTTACTTTGTGTTTTAAATAAAGAAACACAAATCTTCTCTAGTCACGCAGAGGAAACACTGTAATGCCCCGAGTTGCATTGCCTAGCAAGACTGAGTGTTAGCCTTTGTTAACTCAGTTGGGATGTTGTGGTTATTTGGTTGGGTTTTGCTGGTTTTTCCTCCTTTCCCCTCTGCCACAGTATAGTTCTGCATAACTCAAAGATTTTACTTTGGTCCAGGGATAGATAATCACTGAGTTATTTCTTGGTTTCCCTGTGACCCAACTGTTACTCTGACATCCCATGTGCTTGCAATGGGTCTTGGATGTATGAGACCATAATTGTTGGGACCAAACTATTATGCTTGTTTGGTTGGTTTACATTTTATTTAAATGTATATTAATACTCCACTCAGCTCTTGCTAAGTCTGGAAAGATTCAGTGTGAAGAGGAGTTGGGCACTTTGAGTGAGGTCCACAAGCAGAAGTGGAACAGAAATGGAAGCATCATATTCTGGCTCCTCTGTGCTGATTTCTTATAGTGGGTCTGGATGAAATATGTATATGTTTTTATAAGAGTCTGGGGGGTGTTGGAGGGATTTTGCTCTCATAAAAATAGTTATGTCTATGAATTTCAAATTCATCCACAGCTGTTCTCACAGTCTTGACATTCACTTTTCGCAAATGTTTGTGTCCATGAGTAAAGCTTTCCCGGGAAGATCATAAAAGGGTGACCATTTGTGCCTTAACTAATTCCTTTCAGAGTTTCACAGAGTATATCTTATGGAGTCTGTAACTCTGCTTAGGAAGCTGTCTTGGACCTTTCAGAATGAAACATATTGTGGAGAGGAACATCTTCCCCAGTAAGCGACAGCTTTGAGTTACCTCCAACAAATGCTGCAGGGGCAGATTTTAGTGGAACGGAGATGAGATTCAGGCTGAGGGGACAGAAGCAAGGAAATAATCCCAAAGATGTAGTTTAGTGTTGGAGACAGGATTTCTGTAGTGATAGAATACAGAGATAGAAGCAAGTGTTGCTTGTGTCTGTAACGTGAAAGCATATTTGGAGACATGTGAGAGTTCTCCTCTGGAAAAGAAGGAAAAGGATAACTTGTGTGATGGGCTTTCTGCTCATGGTACAAAGTGGGGACTGAGGAGTCATTGGCATTTTTAGGTTCTTGAAATGTAGTTTAATATGTATTTAAGGAATAACCATCTCAAATCTGCCAAAAGGAGCAGCTCACCTATGGGGTGAGTAGTCTGAAGAGGTGATGGAGACTTGGCATTGAGCGGTGACCCCATGAGTTGTGTGCATGGACAGCTGCTGTGCTGTCTGTGCCAAGCTGATGGCAAGGCTGCCTGCTTTTAACAGAGGGGCTGAAAAGTGAAGAGAGATGGAAAGAATCTTATTTTCTTTAGATTTGTCTGCTGCTTTTCAGAGCAGTCTCTACTTGATGTTTTTTATTGTTTTATAACATAGCGTGAGTGTGGAGAGAGAATATTTTAGGTCCTGTGGATGCAGCTCAGCAATTTCAAATATGGTTAGAAATGTGGTTTTGAAAATCAAGGGGAACTCCTTCAAGTCTGCACCTGAGCTAAAAATCAAGTTAATTTTCAAGTGTCATGTAGCTTCCTTCTGCCTTTCTGCTCTTGAATTTTTCAGTTACTTTATAATTCATTTTGCAAGGCACCCATCTCTTTCAGATGTACAACACCAATGCATTTCAATGAGCTACATGCTCTAAGGTTGAGAAATTTTACTTGTTATTGTGGGAGTGCAGTTGGATAAATATTTTATTAGCTACTCATGGATTGTTTAATTAGATGGATAAGTGCTCATATACTTGCAATCTAAGGAGAAAATTCGAAAGGTTAATTAAGGATTAGTTGTAAAATTTGATGTCAGAATCGTGTTAAGTTTCAGCATGGACAATCTTAATTAATTTAGTTTAGTTCATGCTGGGTGTGAAGGAAAATGAAGGAAATTTAAACGTACCATAGCTAGGAATGGGAAGGCTTGCCAAGGTTATTAATGCACATTAATTCATGCTTTCAAAACTTGTACCTGCCATTAACTGGCTGCATTTTTCCCACCTGTCTCCATGCAGACAGCATTCTGAAAGCCTGACTTTTTTTAAGGTATTGCAAAAATGCCTTTTTCCCCTCCACTATCCCTTCGCAACCTACAAGCTGGAATTTTACACTGGTTGAGGACAGCAAGAAAAACCCTGCAGGTAATATTTCAGATGCTTAATTTGTGCCTAAACATCATCTCACTGGTTGCCAGCCTTTCACATCTGTGAAGCGTTCTCCGGCATGAATGCCATACATGCACCACAGCAGGTTGGTGCAGCATGGGATGGCTGTCTCTGAACTTCAAGAGTAGGGGCAGAAAAGGGTAGCTCTGTCACAGCCAATTCTGCTCACAGCTCAGCATTGGTGGGGGTTAAAGCTGACTTTTGGACTGCCATCTGTCAGACCCCTTATCAGGCAGTGCTCAGCATTTTCAGCAACTCGATTGGCAGCTGTGCCATTTTGATAAGACCAGTTGCTACTGTCAGGAGGCCTCAGGTCTTTCTTCCCCACTTCCACCCATGTGGATCAGTCATGGTTGCTGTAACTCCATAATCTGAAAGAAAACAAACCTGAGGTTTGAGTAAACCCTACTCAGGGCTCACAGTAAGTGATGTTGCCAGTAAGGCATGTTGCCAGGCCTCTCCATCCCCTGAGCGTGCAGTCCGAACACATGCTGTTGCTGGCTGGCCAGCTGGCACCTGGGAGCTGTGGGATGGTGATGATGACTTTTGAAGAGGCTGCCCCACCATTTATGGCCTTGGTTCGCCTACCAGGATTTCTGTAACCACAGGCTGTGCTGCTGATGGGCTTTTCATGGCTAGCTTTATACATTGTTGGCTGCTTTCTAAAGTGAAAACACTCAGGCTGGGCATGAAGGATCTTGCTTCTTCCATCTGAGATTACCCCACAGGCTATTGCACATATTAATGCTTTGTGTTGCAATCTCATGATTGTTTTAAATAATTTCTTAGATTTGTAGCCTAAAGAGCACCCTGCAGGCATGCCAAGAATATCCAGTCTGATCAACTTTTCCTTTGGCCAAATGCCTGGCTAAACATATGCTCCAAGAAACCATCTCCTCCTTCCAGTATTGCTTCTTGTAGCCCCTATCAGCTGTTGCCAGACCCCTAAGCAGCTGTCTTCTGAGTCTCTCTGGTCCTTGAGCATCTTTGAGCTTTGTTCTATTTCTCTTAGTTCCAGAGTTTGTTCTCATGAAACCTGAAAAACAAACCCACCAAACCCAAAACTCCTCCAAATGTCCAATACATTCTGCCTCTCTTCTCTGTAGTTAAACTTCTTTTTGTTTCCTAAACCGAATCTAGCTGTTGGTGTTACCAGTAGTTCTAATGAAGCTTTTTTTGGGTAACTGGTTATCAGGAGACTATTAGCTGCGTGTTTGTGTCAAAAAGTAGATGTACTAGTTCAGAGCAGATGAGGTGCAAAGCCTGCCTCCTTTTAAAAAAAAAAAAAAAAAAAAAAAAAAAAAAAGAGCCACCAAAACCTGATGAGAAGCAACTTTGGTGTTGCTGTCTGGAAAAAGAGCAGCTCTTGAGTTTATCTTGCGGAGAATGAGTTTGAAGTGGAAATGTTCTTGTTTGCAGTACCTTGTCCAAGGAGAGTGGTGAGAAGGTTCTGGGAAGATGATAGGTGTGGAAAAAGGATTCTGCTGGGGAGACTGCTGCTGGGTGGAAGAGATTGTATTAGTCATAATTTGCACAGATAGTCTTTGTTCATGGCTCCTGCTTGAGCCATGGCTATTGTATGGATCGTCTGTGTCTTTGTTACTGTACTGTGTCCCTGGAAGCCCTGTTTGAACTTGCCTTTCAACAGACAGGTTCCTTAGCTCTGTTCATGGAAAGGTGGTGTGACAGTGGGGGATTTCTTTAGCATATCCTGGTAATGTCAATTTGGCCGTGTGATTCCCTAGGCATACAGCCAACAGAGCAATCAGTAACTGGATTTCAGTTCCTGCCCTTGAGGGCTGTAACCCTGTTCTGAGTAACAGAGGTTAGGGTCTGACAGCAATGATTGTATCATCCCCAAATCCTTGCCAGAGGTACAACCTTAGTGCCTTCAATGCTGAGCCCCTCTTCTGCAGAGAGGATGGCTTTTGGGCTTCTGCAGTGCTGCTGAATTTGTTCAGTGTTTGCAAAGAGCTGCTGCTCTGAGGTGAAGCCACCCAAATATAAACTGGCTACCTGGAATTAATTGCAGTAGCCTGCAGTAGCCCAAGGCTTGTCCTGCATGTTGCTTTAATAAAAGGGAAATTCATCTTTAATGGAAGTGGAGGGACTTCTGTGTTTGCTTTGAAATCTACTGCCTTCTGCTTGTCTGGCTTCTGAATTCCTGTAATTCAGACTACATTTAGGCCTTTCGTTTTTATTTTCTAATTAAAAATTATTTGTATGAAGGTTCCATTTTGTAGCAGAAGTGTGTTCTAGTAGCAGCAGCTATGCCAAACATCTGTATATAAATGCAACTGTTTACATTGTAGAAGTGGCAGATTTACCAAATATTATTGTGCCCTTGTGGAATCATTAAGCGGTCAGCCTGAGCCTCAGCAGCAACCTTTGGGCTGCAAATCCAGGCTCTCGGAAGACAGGATAGCATTTAAGTAATTTATACAGCCCAAATTTTACTTGTGTGCGCTACAGCTTCTGATTGTATGGCTTCATAGCTGCTTCTCAGCATGATACTGCCATTCTTATTTTGCACAATGAATGTGTATTTGTGGCTCACTTTGTTTTGTTGGCTTTTTTGGTAGGGGTTTGTTTGTGGGTTGGTGGTGGTTGTTTTTGCTGCTTTACTTGTGGCACACCTAAACCCTGTCCCAGAGCAAAAAACCCAAGTTCTCAGTATCCTTCTCTGTGGTGCTCCTTTAAAGTGTCAGAACATCAGTAGTTCACCATACATATGTTAGAAAGCATCTCTGTATTGAGATGGAGACCTGAGACACAGGGTGCTCAGCCAGTCTGGGAGTTTACCAGGATTCTGCTCCGCTTAATAATTTTCTGACATCCATGAGTTCTAGTGCTGAGACCTCAGCCTATGTGCAGACTTGATCATGGGTCTGGCTTTGTGCAAGAGTCTGGCAATAAGGGATGTGAAAAACTTATTTTAAGATGTTTGTTTGGTTTCATAGTGGCTCTAACAGAAGCAAAGTAGGAATCACTTCTCTCTGACAGCTCTGATTTGCCTCTTTCATGGCACTTTATCTGGCCTTCATGCCTTATTTATAACACTTTTTTTTTTTTTTTTCTTAGGGGTTAAAAAAAGCCCCGGCAGAACCTTGCAGCAGTGCTGCCATGCAGAGAGCACATCCGCTGCGTGGAGGAAGTATGCTGTGTCAAAATGAGGCACAGGATTATAATTGGTTCTTTTGTGTGTGTTTTGCGAGAGGAGAGGAGAAGGCTGTTCTGCTAGGGGTGGGCTTCTCAGTCGACCACGCAAACTTCTACTTGAATGATCAGTGGGTGGTAGCAACACACAACCTTATCTGTGGACCATTGGTGGGGAGGATAGGATGCTTTGCTGGTTATGTGAAGAGGATTTGTTCCCTAGCTGGCACTGGTGACCTGGGGAAGCATGGGCTTTTTCAAGTAGCCCAAGAAAGCAGGTAATTGTTCCAGCCATTGCCTCTTCTCCAGCTTGTTTGCAGACCACCTTGAGATCCTTGCCTTAGCCTTCATCATAGACCAGTTCTGGTCTGAGGATCATCAGAATCTCATCCAGTTCTTGTCTAAGCCCTTGTCTGGGCTTCACGTCCCACTCCTCTGCATGAGAAGGACCTGCCCTACCCGGGTTTTTTCATTCCTTGTATCTTCTAAGCTGACTGACATGACCAGAGGGTGCAGCTGTCTCTCTCAGTGGTGACCTGTGCTCATGTCCCTGCTCTCTGGCAGGGCACCCTGTGACCGCATGTATCTGTGCCCTTCCGGCTGTGCTGACACCCTGGTCTGAGCCACTGGTGAGAGGGATCTTGGCCTGGGGGCAGTGCTGGATGGCATGCTGCTCTCCAGTGCTTTAACAATGATCTGTTTATCCATAATTAGCCCAGCTAGCAGGGTTTTCATTATTACATTGCAGAAAAGTAGTGGCAGTAAGATTTCTAATTTTGAGATGAATCAGCATTAACAATTATGCAACAAACAAATACCATTTCTTTTGCAAGAGCACAGGCAGCAGGCTATTTTTCCCCTGCGAGAGCAGCTGTCAGACAATTGGTTGTGCTGCAGCTGTGTAAGATGGGAAGGAGAAGTAATTTCTCATATGTGGAAAGAAGATAAGCCATAAGTCTCTACCAGTTGCCAGTGGGTGGAACAACAGCAGAGGGAGGCTCTGCTGCATCCTCTCACCACCTGGTCCCATCACCTGTGATTACTGCTGCTACTCATGCCTGTCACACTGTGAACTGGGTGTCACTAGGATATTGATTAATTTCCATTGCCAGATAGACTCACCTGGGCTGGTGCTAGACCTTCAGCATCCTCCAATATCTTTCCATGCAGATCCTCTGAAGAGGGAAGAAGAATTAATTATAAATTAATGATATTTTTTACAACATTGTTTCTCATTATGGGGGGAAATTTGGGTCATTACTCAAGCTTGGCAGCTCCCAAGGTATCTGCTCTTCCAGTAACTCTCTGCTAGTATGCCTGGTGATGCATATATTTGCCCTGTAGGATGGCTGTGTTGGTGAATTTGTCAAACTTGGGGTTGACCAGAAGACGATGAGGTCTGGTTCCTCTTATGCTCATGCCTCATAGGGCAAGATCAGAGGATTCAAGCTTTGCTGAGGGAAGCTGGTTGTCCTGCAGCTGGTGACTCCAAGCAGCTAACATAAGATCTGTGCACATGGGAAAGGTACTGGGCTGGCAGAGATGCTCCTGAGCATGCAGTCTCACTGTCCTCCTGTGGTGACTGGTGTATGTCCTCTTGATCCTCTCACCTGACAGAGGTGCTGGTGAATGTTTGAGTATCATGTTGTGTTAGTGGGAGAGAGGCAGATGAAGCAGCTCCCTCAGCCCCTGATCAGTGTGCCTCCTCTTCCAGTTCTGTGACTGCCCCAGGCACTGCCATGGCAGAAGCTTTGTGCCTCTGATTGTACCTCTGGATTTCTCTGGTGTCATCTCTGGTTCATTTCAGTCATGCACACAGGCAGACTCTGGCAGGGAGGAGGGAGCCAGAGGTGGACTTTTAAAAGTGGTGTCCCTGAAGAAGTGTCGCATAGCTGGACAGCTGGTGTGCAGGGCTTGCTTGACTGTCTGTGCTCCTCTGCAGCTGTTTTCTTGCCTGTTTGCGTCATTTCTCCAGCTTAAATGTATCCTTTCAGGCCCCAAAGCCTGGTGTGAGCATAGCCTATAGTAAGTAAGGGGATCCTGCTGCTCTGCTGAGCTTGCTGGCTGGGGATTTCCTAGCCTGGTGCACAAATGTGTTGGGAGTCAGGCTCACCATTACTCACCCAGTCTTCCTGTACTACATTACAGCTGTCCTGTGGGCTATGTTCCCAGACTTCCTTGCCCAAGGGTGGCTTGCTGTAAGTCCCCTTGCTGGCTGAGGTGGCTGTCAGAGGTGCATCTACGCTGAGTTCTTGCTGCTGGCTGGGAGAAGTAAAGAATGGTATTTCTCACTCTAGCAGACAACTTGTTCTGTTTTCCTCTCCTCCCGTCTAAACCTCAAGTGTGGTTTCAGTTTCATTATTTCTCACCCAGCAAGAACCTGCACTAGCCGGTGCTGCTGGGACCTCAGCACTTGTGGTGTAAGGCATTGCATGCTGGCACCTCCTTGCACCAAGCAGCACCCCGTCTTCTTTCCTGTCTCACTCCTTTCTTGCTTTTTGCTACCTTTTTTTTTTTTCCTTGTATTTTCCTCTCTTATCACACAAACTTTGTAAAGCTTCAGCTTACGTTTTCTCCATTGCTTTCCCTTCCCTGGTGTGTCTTGCTGCAGTGGCTTAAGGTTCTTGGGTGGTCCAAGATGGCATAATTTCATATATCAGTGTATTACAACATCTCCATGAGCTTGGGTTCTCTGTTCCTTGCTGAGAGCAGAAAACTGAGCTGCTGGACTCAAGGGTGAAATGTATGCCAGGCCATGCACATAGGCTGGAAACTTGCCCAGGGCCAGATAATTTTGGGAGGCAGGGTTTTTCAATTGGACCATGTGCTCTCACTTGGTAAATCGTCTTGTGATGAATATCTTATTTAAGAGGATTTATTGGGCACGTGCTGTGGTTACACTGAGTTTCTTTTAGAAGTAGGAGAGGGGTTAGAAAATAAACTCTGTGAAGACTCTTTTGTGTTTCTAGCAAAGGTCATCAGATAAATGCAGAGCATCACTGTTCCATTGCATCAGGGTAGACTGTGGCTTTTGCTGTTAGTGCCTCAGTGGGAGGGCGATTTGCAAGGGGGATTTTGAATATGTGTTTGTCCAGGCTGCATTGCTGAGGTCTCCTTAGGGATCCAGAACTCCTGAGGTGAGGGTGAGGAGTTCTGCCTCGACCTTGGCATTACCAGCTCTCCCTGACCCTGGCTCTTTGCATTAGACCCTAGGGAGTTTTGCAGCCAACAGATCCTCAGGAAATTTTGCCTTCTGTTTGTCTTCTGTTTGCTGTTTCACTTGAGCACAGGTTATGTTTAAAGGTTTTGGCAGCTTAGGTTGACTTACCTAAGACACCCTTGCCTGTGGTGTGAGTGCAGCAGCATCTGCAGGCTCTGAGCATTTCTGTGTCACTGCCAAATTACTGTGATCCTGGATGGCAGTTACAGTCCCCGGTCCAGAGGTTTCTGATCAGTCTCTGTCTGACATCTTCCTTGTAATTTATTTTCCAGGATAGAGAACTTGATTGAAAGGGAAATGGGAGCATGAAGAATTGCATACAGTGCATAGACATGCACCCTGTGATGCTATTTCCTGCAGACCTTACTTGGCAATCTGGAAAGATTTGACAGGAACTGCTGTGGGGAGTGAAGAAACCTGGCAATGAAGGTAATGACCATTACTCTTCCTCTTCTTTCCCTTTCATGTGCCTGCATTAAAAGCATGGCTGCTATCAGTGTGACAAGGCCACATATGCTCAATGGCACTGCTGTCTGTGCTGGGGTGGTCTTATATTGCATGTGGAGTTGGAAGGATAGTTCTTTACCGGGAAGGATTCTCTGCCATTCCCCTTGCAACTGTCCTATTTCTCTTTTAAAGCAAGATAAAACATTTATTCTGCTCCTGGGAGCCCTTGTAAGTGTTGATACATATTGGTTATACTGCAGAGATACAGATCTAGGATCCAGTCATTATCATGCCTTGCATAAAAGTAATAATGATGTGTGCTGGGACTCATTTTGGTTAGGGCTTTCCTCAGGAACTTCCTAACAGTAGCTGGCTACTTTCACAACTGACCTCTGCTGAACATACCTGAAGTACTTTCATTGCTGGTGCAAGTACAATTAGTGGGTTAATGCCTGTTTTCATGTCTGAAGAAGATTTTTTTTTTTGTGTGTGTGTGTGTGGACAAGTTTGGGAAGGAATTAATTGTGTAGCTGTTTCTTTAAATCACTCATTTACTGGCATCAGGAGGGCCAGATGTTGCTCCTCAACTTCCTCCTCTGCTGGAAACATGCTAATCTTCTCTCCTCTGCTTAAAACCTGAATCTTTAATACGGAAAATGCACCACCCTTTCTTCCTTTCTGCCCGAGGAACACTTGTCCCTTCTAGTGTTGTATTACCTTTAGCATTGCAAACCAGAACACTTTGGCTGGGGTGGTGGAGCAGTGGAGCCTACCTGGGGACTGCTAGTTTTCCATCCTCAAAGAGGGCAGAAAGCAGCCAAAAGTTGCATGGATGTCAAGACTGAGGGGTATGTGTCCTGGGGAGCATTGGCAGGAAGTAGCAGTGCACTGCCAGAAGCAGATGTGTGGAAAAGAAAGAGCATGACATATTTACTTGGGCATCTCTGGCAACTGATCTTTTCACAGGGAAAGAAGGAAGCTAAACTGGAGACAGCCTGGCTTCTGGTGATGTAGGATTTGGGTATAGAATAAGGGATCAAAAAACAATGCAGGTCAGTCATGGAGCTCCACCCCTGTAAAGCTGCTTAAAGTTTTTTTTGTGCAAACGAGGGTGTTTTTTAAGTTCTGGTTTTCTTCCTTGTTCTGCTGTGGAAATTCCATGCTTTCTGGACAAAGACATCTCTTGGGCTATGACCTCAGGTAAGATAGAGGAATTTTGTGTAGATATGGGAGTTATCCTCCTATGGTGGAAGTGTGGGAGCATGGGGCAGCTCTGTGTGCTTGTGCAAAGTGCAGGTAGGTAGCAGTGGCTGGTTACTATTATTTTGGCCTTGGGTGGGTGGGACAGCTGAAATGTAAGGCCAAGTCAATCTCTCAAGAACAGAGAGATTTCTCTTAACCTTATTTAGTAACACTGAAGAATAACCTTCCTTTTGTGCAAGGACAAAATCTTCAGTCTGTTTTGAAATGCTCAGTCTTCCTGTTGAACAGCCAGACTTAGTCCTCTGTTACTAAAAAACTGGTTCAGACTGGATAGCCTAGATAGGCCTGGTTTGGAATGTAGGAAGGGGAGCTGAACGTTTAAAAACCATCAGTGTGATATATTTGATCAGTAATATCTGCATTTCTCAGTCTGCCCAACTCTCTTGTTAGCAGTTATGCTATTTAATATGTTCATATCTGGAATGGAAAAGGACCTTTTCTCTTTCCTCTTTTGGATCTATGTGAAATAGGGAAGTAACCCCCAAAATGGAGACACACACACCCCTTCATCTCCAGTGCTCTGTCGAGCTGTGTGGAAGCCTCTGACACCTGCTCTTTCAGAAAGTGGCTTGGGACTGTTGATGTGTTGGGTCTGGATGGTCAAAGGCAGAGGAGAGGAGTGTGCTTTGGTGTGTTGCATACAGGTTTATCAATGCTTCTCCTAGGTGGGTGTCCTCACCAGGAAAACATTGGACCACATACAAGGACAGTTGCCTTTAATACACAACGGGATGATGCTTATCTAATTGTGTTGTGTAATGGAGTAATTAGTCCTGCCTACTTGACTCTGAAGCGCAGTGCCAGCCTCTCTGCTTGGCTTTGCTGTAGTTTTTCATGTGCTTTACAAATGGCTCCATCCATGCCATCCTGCTCAAGGCAGCTCTCTATCAGGAGTTTGCTGTCAGTTGGTGTGGCTCTGTGGCTACTCTGGTATCAGCCTGTTTGTGGATAGACGCTTTCTTAAATGCGTGAGGTACAGCAGAAGACTTTCCCCCCTGCCATCTCAGGCATTGCTTCATACTTGCACAGCAGCTTTGAAACATCTCAGTAAGCAGAGAACATGAGCACAGAACGGACACTGCACACAGGGGATCAGGAAGAAAAGATGGAAAGTGGGGAGAAGGCTGGAGATGGTATATGGATCTCACCAAGGTAGGAAGGCTGCTTTCCACTGTATGATGGAGTAATGCTGTGGAAATTAGGGGATCCCTTTGTACATGGCTGGTGCTGGAAGGAGCGTGAAGAGCCTTGGGGAGGCTTTCTAAGGAGGAATAGGAGAGTCCTGAAGGTGCAGACATGGTAGGAAAGCACCCAACTCCTCACAGGTAGTATCTATATCAATCTCCACCTCCATGCAGTGCTGTGCGTCCTTGGTCTCTTAAAAATATTTCTGAAGTACCACTGTGGTCAGAGGAGTGGTTCTGCCAAGCACTAACCACCAGCATTGATGCTGTGTGAACACCTGATCAGGCGGTGCAGAGCACAGTGTTTTCACCTCGCCCAGACGCAGTGTTGCTCTGAAGTCAGAGGGCCAGGGGAACCAGGGCCTCTAGACAAGTGTGTGGGAAGTTTCTGCTTGGCTCCCCCTATCTCTCTCTCTCAAATGTTTTTTCTGCAATCTATAGAGATCTCTGAAAGAGCTCTGGTGTTTGAACTTGTAAAGACCTCCCAGAAAGGGTATAGGAGGTTAGCTGCAAGTGTGCTCGTTTCTGAAGCAGTGTTCTATCCTATTTGAGATGTCAACAGGTAAAGCCTTATCTTGCCTGGATCTCCTTGGTTTTATATGCAACCCAAAGTGGGTGGAACCTAAGAACTGAGACAGGTTTGCAATTTTCACTCCTGTACTTTAGACAAAAAAAAAAAAAAAAAAAAAAAAAGCAAANGAACATATTCATTGGACTGATGTGAGGTTGGTTTGTTTGTTTCCTTAACTGATGATTTCTATATTTCTTCTATAAGAAGAAAAATTCAGAAAAGATGGCTCATAAAAATAGTTTTCCTTGATGGGGTACAGCTCTCTCATGTGCCTGTTGGACAACTAATGAAAAAGCTCTTATTTCAGCAATTTCAATTTATTATGTATTCTGAATGCATTATTACCTAATCTAAAAATATGTGGTAGTAGGTATATAAGTGCATAGGTACATGTGTGTATTTGTGTATTGTAGAGAGGGATATGCATTTCAGTGGGAGCAGAAGAACCCTAGCTGAATAAAGCCTGATTCTTAAAAATAAGAAACTGAACAAAAAAACCACTTCAATGCAAATTAGTAATCCCAAGAGAGTGTGAGAGCACTTCACTTGGCTTCTCTGTTGTTTGTTTGGTGCTGGAGTGCTGTGGCTCTTTCTGCATGAGAGGAGATACTCTAACCAACATATGCAGGGCTTGGGGTGTTCTCTGTCAGTTTAGCCTCAGAGGTTACTGTTATGATGTGCTGAGGATGGAAAAGAAATGGTGCAACTCCTTGTCAGGAGATCCCAGGGATGGCTAGGACTGCATACCTTCAGATCTTGTGCAAGGGTAAAACATAGTTGCTAACACATTGAGCTCCCACCATGAGAAGCTGGAGGGTAAGTTCATGGAACAGAGCAGGGTACACTGATGGTAAGGAACCTGTTGGCAAGAAAAGAGAGGAAAATGAAGAGTCACCTAGGATCAGCTTCCATGTGCTCATGTTCCTAAATAAACTTAAACTCATCCCTTAAAATCAGGCAGATTTGTTTAAATAGAATGGGTAACTTTTAACCTAAAACTTGATCCAAGCCAGATCAGAAGTCAGCCTTCTTTAAAGTTCAGTGAACTTATAGCCTAGTGCTTTTCCACTTTGAGTTTGGATCAGATGTTGAGCAGCAAGCAGAAATGACTTTGTCTGGGATGAATCTGGCATGTGCTGGAGGTGGCATGAGATCACCCTGGCAGTCTTGAGCATAGCGCGAGTTGGTGTGCATGTGAGATGACTGCTGTGTGGAAACGCCCAGTTCTGGCTCTAAAGCAGTTAGGCATGCTGTCGTTTCCCCCAGGGCATCCTGTGAGTCACCCCCAGCAGCTGGCAGCAGCCATGGAACATCTTGGCTGGATTTCTCAAGGCCTGTCTGCACAGAAATGTCTCCTGCTGGGATGTGGATGGTTTTGGCACTTATCCGTGTGGTCCATTGAGGTGTGTTACTGTAAGAGATGACTGTAAATAGTCTTTACTGCACATCTTGGAGAGTTTGCAGTACCCTGCACCCTCTTGCTGGTTTGTAAAGGTTTGTTTCAATGAAGTGTTTGATGCTGCAGTACAATTTTCTTCTTTAGGAGTAAGGGAAGCCCTGAATGAAGCATGCTGTCCTCTGTCTGGGCTGGTGGGATGCTATGTGAGGGAACTGGATGGATTTTGGGATTAGGCTGCATGAGTGAGAGTGATGCTGGATAGAGTCTATTAGTGTTGACCTACTTTAGTGACATACTTTGGGTCACGATTGCACCATCAAAGCTCACCTGCTAATTGTCAGCGCAAGTGCCACATTTCTATCCCTATGGGGTAGCAGTTTCTGATCAAAGAGGCGTTGAGTCAGGTGAAACTCAACAAAAAGACTCTTTCTAAGAATAGTCTACCATCTCTTAGTTGCACCAGCTGCTTGGGCTACTGCATTTCCCAGCAGCAAGACACCAACAGAAGTCATAATTAACAAACCCTCCCCACCCCAAACCCGAATTATTATATGTGGTTTTTTGAGCTTCCCTTTTGGGTTTACTTAGTGAAGATGATGATGTTGAGATTGGCAGTGCTATGAAATGGCTAAACAGAGGACAGAGCTGAATGATATGGCAAAATGCTGGAAGAACTTCAGTGTTTAAACAGAATTAATTGGTGCTGTTGTCAAATGTAAAAATGCAGTACAGGTAAACTTGGGTTTCTCTTGGGGCATGAACTCTGCAAGTTAATGTTGTTAAAGTGTGTGCTCACCTCCTGCTCTTACATGCTAGAAAATGACTCCAATTTTAGCAGTTAGGTTCAGAACGCAGGAGGGGGCAAGGAGTAGTGTTGTAACCAGTCATGGAAATTATCAATGGTTGAGAATGGCCTTTTCTGAAACCATCTGTCCTAGTCATGATAGGTGCCTGACTACTTCTTTCAGGAAGGAAGCTCCTCCTAAACACAGAAGTCTGATGTCTTCAAGGCCAGGTGGCTCTGAGTGGATGGGATGAGAGATGTGTGCTCATATACAGAAGTTGAGCTCTCAGCAATAACATCCTCCTCTCATATCCTGTTCCTCCTTCAATATCCCACCTCTTCTTCCAGTAAAGGGCTGGCTGCTCCTGGGGAAAGACAGGAATCTTTAATTGCTCTGTGAGGCTCAGAGAGCTCTTTCAGGTCTTGCAAGAGCTGAGACTGCTGAAATGTGTTGTGCTAAAAACAGTATGAGAGCCGATATTGATTGGAGGAGATACAAAAATATCTGGGGCCTCCTTTACTGCTTTAGGGAATAAAACCGATGGGTTTTTTTTTAATTATCCGTCTAGATCTCTCCCTCTGTGCTGTGAGTTGCTACCTGGCTTTGATGCAAACCACATTTGTGATAAGATTCATTGGTTGTCTTACTTTTTTTTCAGTTTTCTTTCTTTGCCAGCCTACTCGTGCAATGAACCCTGCAGCTCAGCTGGTGCCTGTCGTTGTGCCATGCGTGAGGCTGGCACACTCGGCCTCTGCCACTGGCACATGTCTGGTACAAGTGGTTGTATGGTTGCTTCTTCACTGGCAGTACACAAACCCAGGAAGACTGGTGCACCAATAGCCTGCAGACTTCAGGAACCATTGCTGCTGTATGTAGTGAATGAGTTATTCATGTTTTCTCATGTGAGTAAGGCAGTGCCATGGGATGATATCCTTCAGAGTGGATGGCATGAAAGTGTGCTCATCCTTCCTATCCAGAGCAACTTCCAAAGCTGGCTGTTGTGTAGTGACAGACCAGTAGTGACACACCTCCTGTATACATGAAATTTGTGGCCAGAGGGGAGAGAGCAACTTCCTTCAAGGTAAGAAGACTGTGCTTCCATGGTAGAGCCATCTAGTTGCCACTGGCAAACTCTACCACTGGACTTCTTTCTGAAGTGCCAGTCACAGGAGGAGTGTGAGGTGTTTGGGGACAAGACACGGGTGATGCTTTCTAGGCTTCACATCTGGTTTTCCGATTGAGAGGAAGAAAAGTGTTTAAGTGGAGTAGAAAAAAATTAATTCTTTGAATAGGTTGTCCCTGGCACCACGGAGCTGCCTGATGCATGGCACACGCCTTTGGGTGTTTATAGCTGAAGCTCAGCTGTCCCAGGTCATTCACCCCCCAAAAAAAAAGGTATTTCATAGCATTTTAAGGCATCAGAATGCTTCTGTGAAACATTTTCCTGCTGAGTCCTTAGGCAGGTGATGTAGTCTTGGGTTTGGGTGGGAAGTACCATTAAACCTGTTCTCTTTTTTGAACATCTGGGTGGGATGCTGAGGAAAGAAAACAGCAAGGAGGTTTTAAATGAAGGCTTCCTCAGGAAAGTCTCATTGACATTTTTATAACTACATATGTGAAACTTTGAGAGGGGAGGAGTGTTTCAAGCTCCTTAAGTGACTTTTAAATATATTTAAGTGCCAGGGTTTCTGCTATACATTTATATTGTGTCTGACTTACAAAATTTCATTCAGGCAAGGTCACTTCCCTGGGGACATTCTCGCAGGCTTATTGACAGTAGCTACATTTGAAATGACGCTACAAGGGAATAATGTTACCAGATGAATAAATCAGACTTGTGTTGAAAAAACAGAGCAGCACATGCTGCTGTTAACGGCTGAAGCCCAGCCATGCCATGAGCTCCCTGCGTGGGGACGTGACTTGCCGACGCGCCTGTGCAAAGCACCTATTTGATGTCCGCTACTGCAAATATTTTCACTTCTGAGAACCTGGCTGCTGCTTCAGCAGGAGCAATATCCAGGGCTTTGGTATATGGATTCCTGTGTATCTGCTACCTCAGCTACTCTGCTGTAGCCCGACGCTGAACCTGGACCAGGGCTTCCTCGACAGCTTGTTTTGATTAATGCTTGGATTTTTCTCTGGTCATTTCAGCCTTGGTTTAACCAGCAGAACTGATGATGCGTGGTAAAATGGTATCAGTTTAGCTTACTTAACGCTCTGACTGTGGGGAGTGAAAGCAAGCACTTAGGGTTTGTGGAAAAACATCTGAGTATTGTTACTTGTGTTTTTCCACCTCATTTTCTTCAGAGACAAAATACTTAACTGTAGTTTTGATGTTCCAGTTTGTCTTCCATGCCTCAAGTTCCTTGCACAGAACGAAACTATTTTGACTTTTGCCAGATAAGTAAATGATGTGCTTTTTGGGTAATTTGTCTTAAAAGAACTTTCAGAGAAATTTTATTTGATGGGTTCTAATGCATCTCCTTTTTACTATTCTCTTTATTGTTGTCAGGATGTGCTTTTATTTTTTCTCAGCAGCTGGTACTTTTGGATGAACATGCATGACTTCTGTGTGTCTCAAAGTATAGACTTCTTGGTGAAACTCAGTGTATTTCAAATCAAGTGCAAGAAGTGTTTTGCTTAGCATAAAAGGGATTGAATAGTGCTTTATGATGTCAATGTCCAGACCTCCCATTTTACTTCTGTACGCTGCCAACTGCAGTGAACTTGGCACGGTGGAGTGCTGTTGTTGAGTACCAGCCCTGTCATCACCAAGAGATGTGAACTCTGGGTGTGAAGAGGAAAGAGGAAAAAACTAGCAAGGGTGTATGCACAGTTATGCAAGTTTGTTTTTATTGTATTCTTCTCTAAGCAAGTTGTAAAGCATTCTTGTGTTGTCCTTGAGGAGATGTAAATATACCACACCCCTCTGCAAAAGACTGGTGTCAGAGAAATACAATCCAGAAGGGTACTGTAGCTGCAGCTGGTACAAAGTCTGTTTATTGTCCTGGGGCCATGGAATACTAATTGCATGTCTTGGTGCTCGGTGGTGTTTGCAGAGGCATTAAGTGTTGGCCTATCACATGCTACTAATTGAAAACAAAGAAGCACCCACCTCTCATTTGGTGAGATGTCATAGAGAAACACTTGAGTGGGAGAGGACATGAAATGGTTGGTTTGACTTGAAGGTGTCGTGTTCTGTGAAAAGTAAATAGTTCTACATGAGTGACCACATCCTGCCTTTAAAGCTGGAGGAAGATTTTTTACTGTTGGCTTCAGTGTGAGAATGATAAAGCTGCCTGATAGTGAAAGCCTCACTTGTAAAGTCATAAAATCATAGAATCATTTTGGTTGGAAGAGACCTTTAAGATTGTCAAGTCTCAAATTGTTAACCTAGCACTGCCAGGTAACCACTAAACCATGTCCCTCAGTACCACATCTACACATCTTTTAAATACCTCCAGGATTGGCCACCACTTCTCTGGACAGCCTCTGCCAGGGCTTGACAACCAGTCCAGTTAAATTTTTCCTAATGACCAGCCTAAACCTCCCCTGGCACAACTTGAGGCTGTTTCCTTTTGTCTTGTTACTTGTGGGAACAGACTAACCCACAGCTCACTCTAACCTCCTTTCAGGTAGTTATACAGAGTGAGGTCTGAGACCCCTGAGTCTTTTTTCTCCAGACTTAAACGACCTGGGAAGGTTGGATACTGAGGAGTCTGGCTATAGAAGGAGAAGCAGTGTTTTTGGGAACTGGTGCTCTACATGCATGGTGTGATGCATTTTCTTTCTCTTTCTTCAATTTGAACATAAACCTGGTAGTTTTAGAAGCTGAAAAGGTTTGTGCTTTCTGAAAGGCATAGCTTTCTGAAACTTAGTGAGACTTCCATGAAATGGCTTCTGTGCTGAATTGAACTCTGGAAGCTCCCATGGTGGCTGGCTCGCTGAATCTGAGTGGGAACACACTGCCAAAGTCTGGGGCTTGCCTGGGGCCCAGTGTCACCCCGTGCAGGTTGGGTCTCCTTCCTGGCCATTACTGGTAACAAGGCGTATTTGGCAGACATCTGTCTGTGGGGTAGGAAGCAGAGTTTTGTAATGCAGAGGTGCTGATCCCACCATCAGAGAACTTGGTCCTGTTCTGAAGCTTGTAAACATGCCATCCCTCTGGGTGAGTAGCCCACCAAACGAGAAACATGTATGGTTCTCTCCACCGTGGCATGCATTGATAATTCTTTTTTCTTATCCTAGGAGTTAAATTGCCCTTCCATTGACATGCATCTGCAAAGGATCCTGCAGTGGCCCATTTCTTCCTTAGCCAGCAGGATCAGGGACTGACTGCTGGTCTGGCACAATGGTTAGAGCTTGTGGCTTTGCAGAAGCACACGATCTGCTTTTATGTGTTAACTGATTTCCTAACAGTGTTGGAGTAAAGGGTAATAATGTGATACACTTGTTGAAGCTGAAGGCTGTCCCTCTGTTAATGCCAGTCCCTGCACTGGCAGAGTCACAGGAAGACCCTCCCTTTCTCTTTCAGTATGTTGTTGAAGATGGTCCCCACACTTCCATGTTAATGCCCACTCGTTGTCTGGACAGAAGCACAACAGCAACCAGAGGCTCACTTCTTGGGAAAGCTGCTCCTTAGCCCTGTGTGCTGAGACATACTACTTCTTGCTGCAGATATAACTGCTGGCATGTCCTTAACTGCTTAGGTTACCTCGCTCAAGTGCCCTGGAGCAGGTTTGTCATTGTAGATCTCGTACTTGCAAACACAAAGTGGTTTATTAGAGCTGAACTTCAACAACTTCAACCATGCACTTCGTTTAAGACCATGCCCTGGTATGGGCTGGTTCTGGGCCAGAGCTGTGCAGTCATCCTGCCAGGATGTCAGAAGCTAGAGATGGGAAGCTCCAGCACTGCGAGTTGCCTCTTGCCTTGGGTCTTGGTGGCCATAGAGATCTGCAGGTGCTTGGCAGAGCATCTGTGACGAACAAAAGCAAAACCACTGCTTTTTGATTAGGACAGAGGGGAGGCAGTGTGCTGTGGTGTGCAGCTGCCCTCCAAAACCAACATGGGACGTCAGAGAAGAGGGGGAATAATAGGCTGACACAGAAGAAATGAAAGCTTCTCTCTTTATTAAATCTCAGTGTTTGTTGACATGTTAAACCAAAACAAAACATATACTTAATTTTTACCCTGTGCTTCCCCACAAAATCTGCCTCTCCTGTTCTCCTGGAGGACTTTTTTCAGTTGTGCATGTTTTCTTTGGTACATGCAGAGATTTTATTTATTTATTTATTTATGCAGGAAGAGCTAAGGGAATAATTTATTTAATTAGCAAGTGACTTAATGCAGCTCCTCAACACATCATCTGAAATGTGACCGTGTTCCTCACTTAAAACCCCTTTTTTTTCTCATTCATTTTTTGGGTTCTGGTTGGTGACATTGGAAGCACTTAATTATATGTATAGCTCAACAGATGTTTTATTTTCACAGTGCAGTGATGTTTTTGAAAAAAAATTAAGACCTGCTAGAAGCAAGTCTTCCCCATCTGTATATTCACAGAACTCAAGTACACAGAGTCAAATTAGCAGGCCAGACTAAATAAAGTATTAGACATTTTCTGAAACTCAACCCCAGAGGGACAGATCTTTATCTTGAACAAATACATTATCACCTTTCATGTACTTGTTACCTCAAATGAAAAGTATAGCTTCTTCATTTGAAAAATAGCATGGTCAAAACTCTTTTAATCCTATAAAGGCCCAGGACAGAAACAGGGAATTTTAAGAGCAGATTTGGATTTGAGTTTACTTCTCAAATTCTGGATTTTTTTTCTTCTCTTTATTTCCCTTGAGTATGTTATTTTATTTGGAGGAATTCCTGACTCTCACCTCCACATCTTTCCTCTTTAGTAATCCCCTTTTCACAGGCTTTCCTGCTAGCTCATTCTGCCTCTGCTATCAGCTACTTATGTCTTCAAAGGCGCTTTACAGACTGTGCTGGATGGAGCAAAGGGTTTATGTAAGGAGGGGACCTACAAGAAAACTAGGAAGGGACTTTTCAGAAGGTCTTGTAGTGATAGGATGAGAGGGAATGGATTGGAGCTTGAGTAGGGTAGATTGAGACTAGATACTGGAAAAAAAAAATCTTTACAGTGAGGTTGAGCCACTGGAACAGGCTGCTCAGGGACCTTGTGAATGCCACCTCCCTGGAGGTGTTCAAGGCCACGTTGGATGAGGCCTTAGCAACCTGGTATTGTGTAAGGTGTCTCTGCCCATTACAGCAGTGTTAGAACTAGATCATCTTGATGGTCACTTCCAACCCAAACCATACTATGAATCAACATACAAAAAAAAGAACAAAACAGTGTCGTTGAAGTATGAAATGCTCACATGTGAGAGCATAAAAGCATTCAGAAACACATCAACAAAAGCTGTCAACAAAGCTTTCCTGCTTTGTGTTTAGGCATAGCACCATTGTGGGTACAGACTGCAATTCATCAAAGAAGGAACCTGGAAAACCGTGTAAATACACCAAGTTCAAATACCATGTTGCCAAAAAAAAACACTGAGTAAAAGTTTACCAAAGTCAAAAGCTTTTTGTGCATGCTTCAGAGGTGAGAGAACTACAAGTGAATGATGCTCTTGTACGAGTGGAGGGACCAAGGAGAGGCATAGTAGAACAGGAGGATGTGATCCCTGCATGTGCCCATCCCCAAGCACTGCAACTCTGAAATCATTATTTATATTAAATTAAATATGTTATTTGACACAACTGCATTTCAGAGAGACTCTAGTGGGATCCATTACTTTAGACCAGTAAACATAAGGAAAAATAACTAAAAAATAACTGTTTCCACTTCCTTCACTTAGTGAAACTGGAGACAAGGAAACAGCACATTTGAGTTTTCAGAGTTTTGATGATATTACTCACCAAGAACATCAGGAAAAAAAATACACCCTTTAAGCTGTTGTGGGGTAAGACAGTTCCTGTCCTGGATTAGTGACTGTCTGGCAGGTAGGAAACCAAGTAGTCGGGTTTCATAATGTCACAGGAGTCCCACAGGGATTTGCTCTGAGATCTCCATCGATGAACAGCAATAATGGATCTGCAAAGGAGAGGAGTAAGGACTAGGTTATAGGTTTGTCTGGTTTGGCTTCAGGGGGCTACCAGGACCAGATAAAGCAACTGCAAAGAGATCCTGTGACTCTGGGTGGCTAGGCAATGTGATGACAAGGAAAGCCTGTGCTGGCAGTGGCAAAAAAAAAAAAAAGAGGAGGGCCACAAAGATGATCAGAGGGCTGGAGCNCTGCCCTGTGCTGGGGATAGCAGTCAGTGAGAGAGTGTTGCTTGCAAAATATCCTGAAACCACTACTGACAACCTAGAGCTCAGGGCTTAGAAATGGTCAGGAAGGAAAATAGAAATGGAGAAAGTTTTGGAAGGAGAACAAAGCAGCCCCATTGTTATACTGGTGCCTGAGTGCGTGTGGCAGGAGCGTCCTGGTGTGACTGCTTCAAGGGATGTTCTTAGACTGCAAACAGTGCTGGGGAACTTGACCAAGGCAGTTGGAGGTATGGAGAAGCTGCTGTGCAAGGAGGGGTTGGAACAAGCAGGATGCAACCTGGAGAAGCAATGAGTGGGGAAAAGAGGGTGTTAGAATTATAAAATGGCTTGGGTTGAAAGGGGCCTTTAAAGGTCACCTAGTGCAGCCCCCAGCTAGGAGAGGTGGTGTAATTACAAACAATGTGCAGAAAATGAAGACAGCAGGATTACTGTTAGGGCAATCAGGTTTGATGGTGTGAAGTGAGAGAGGAGGGAGTGTGACTGCAGAACTCATTGTCTCAGGCTATTTGGGAAATGTGAGCAGTTTCAAGAAGCAATTAAACAAATGTGCAGAGGATTGGCATTGGTGTAGCTGATGACACAGCTTTTTGGAAGCTGTGTGCATTTACTGGAAGAGAAATAGATGTTTGTCCCTACTTAGCTGGTTTCTTTGTGTATCTATTGTTGGTCACTATAGAGGACAGGTAAGTGATTGATGGACTTTTTGTTTAATGAAATGAGGACACTGTTATTAGGAGTTTAAGGGTAAATATGCTGTGGATTGTGGAAACGGGGATTTCCTTGTGTCCTCTGCTGGGACATGGATGGCTGCAGCTCCCGAGGAAGGTGGCAGTGTCTAGCATGTGGGAGGTGGTAGGACTCCTAGGTCCTTCTGTACTTTTAAGACCTGAGTCCAGTGAGATACTTGGAAAATAGAGGTTAAGTGTAACAGTGAGCACACAGGAGTTAATTCCACAACTACCTTGAAGATACTGCATTGCTCGCTTGTTCTCTACACAGGATTGATTTGCCCCCAGAGGACTTGCTGTGTGGGGTTAATCTGCCAACCAGCCCTGTACACCCACACCAGGCTTTAGATTTCCAGAATGCAGCAGCTATTTATTTAACAATTTTTATAAATTTGAGGACTTCTTTTTGTTTGTTCTTTCTGACTACCCATACTGACACCTTTGTGGAGTTGGTAAGTTCCCTGCACCTGCAGAAGAGTGCCTTTGTAGTAACCACTGGGATAAAGAAGTGCACACAAGTGACTTGTCTAAAGGTGTGGAAAGAGAGTGCCACTTCTGGGCTGTTCTACCTTGCCTGGAAGAGCATCTACCTTTCACCTTCAATGCTCTGCAGAAAAGGTTTGGTGGCTTGAGTGTGACCTTGTGTTAGGACACTGCTTGTGCAAACAAAACCTATCATGTGAAGGAGTAATAATAATTAAATTGAACTTCAGTGAACTGCTGGTGAACAAAGGTACCTTGAAATGTTGTTGTTCCACTAAAATGTAGTTGCTTGAAGAACCTACCTTGCCAACTTACAAATGAAAGCAAAATTACTGTTCATGTTGCAACAACATGCACAGTCATCATGAGGGTTGGGATCACATTGTGCTGTGCACTGTAAGTGAGTTTCAAGGTTCCTTTGTGTGGCCTGGGGAGGAGAGGAAGTGTTGTGGCTTGTTGGACATCCTCTGCTTGGCATCAGGAGGAGTGTCCCAGCAGAAACTTTGAATGTGCTGTAAGGCTGTTCCACCATCATGATCCTGCCACACTTCTACCCACGGGAAACAAAGCTTATAGTACTGACATGTGCCTGCTCTTTCCTACGCCTGGAAACTCATCAGGAGAGGCTTCTAAAGTCAGAAACGTTGTAGGGCCCTCCATGGGCTAGACTGAAGAGCTCTGCTTTTCAGGGTGTCTGAAGCGTCTCCCATAGTACGGAGGCCGTGTCCTGTCTATGCAGAAGATCTTGGCTGAGCTACCAGGAAACCAGGCCTTCATCTTGTATAAAAAAACTACTGCATGGAGTCATGATGAGGTCTGCACAAAGCATGGTTAGAGGAAGGTGTCTCAGAGTTTTGTCTTAAGCTGACACTGGACAACTGGTTTGGTGTTTCTCTTGCTTTGGAAAACATTGCTGCGTAAGTGTGCTTGGCCACACTGACAGTGTGGAGTCTGACTCTGTCACACTTTCCCCTTTAGCAAATGGCTTTTGCAGTCTCCTTGACACGGCTCTTTCTGTTCCCAAAGCACCAGTACACACTCAGTGGGCTGATTTACTTAGGATTTCCAGCTCTAGAGGGGACCAGCAGGCAGGCAGGGGTGAGAGCTTTTTGTAGAAACCACAGCAGAAGAGAAACTGAATGTCATGGGGAGCTCTGTGTTAACTACACAGAGGAGAGAAGATCCGTGTCCTGTGTCCCCTCCTGACAACCCCCTCCACCCTTTCTCTTAGTGTGCCTTTCTGGCACTTGCTTCCCAAGCAAGTGAAGTGAGGTGGTCTGGCAGAGGAAATTACTTGGGCTTCCAGAATGCTGCTTTTTTTTTTTTTTTTTTTTTTTGAGATGGGGGTAGAGGAATGCTTACCTTTGAAGTGCTCTGAGAAATCAGGATGAGTTCCTTTAATAGAGTTAAAATATAAGTAGTCAGCATTAGAATGCTTTAATAATTTAGTATTTAATCCTACAAACTACAGCATTTGTAATGTAGCTTGTGGCACTGTACTGACTTGGAGTTCCTGCAAAAGAGAGCTACGTCTTGAGCTCTGCATTGATGTGAAATCTCCTTTTCTCTTGTTGCGTTTCCTTGGTAGAGTGAAGCTACAAAGTGTAAAATATTTGTTTAGTTCTGTGAATACCTTAATTATTTGTGGATTAAGACAGATGTTATAGAGCAACTGTTCATATGACTTGCTCCAAAAAAATCAGTGAGGCTCTTCTATCATTATATTTGGGAGAGAGTGTGTGATTCAACCAAGCTATTTCCCTAGGAAAAGTTAGCTTTTTCTTTCCTTTTTGCTGTCCATTGTGTTAAACGTCAGTACTGGGGTGTTTCCTTGGCTGTGTTACTGATGTGCTTACTGCTCTGAGCCTCTCCGCAGAGAAGGCTGTTGGTGTGGTGGGAGTATAGAGCAAGCAACCTGCTAACCAGTTCCTGCTTTAGCTGAGAATAGATTTCAGACTAAAATGATGCTCCTGATAAGTGGTCATTTAAGTGTTCAAAATGCTTACCAGGTGTTAATGTGTTGGCTGCTGGCCCCTCCATGCCTGGGTAACAGTTTTCTGTGAGATTGTAGCTCTTATCTGAGGAAATATTTGCCAAGAACCACCAGGTCCTTCCATAGTAGTTGTGCAGTTTGTTTTTTCTCTGTTTTTTTGCAGGTGTTTCTTGAACTCTTCAGCACAGAACTGTTGTGTTTTGGGATATCCTGCTTAAACTCTTGTAAGAAAATCTACCAACAGTGAAAAATGACCTGAGCTGGATAGCTGCTGCATTATCCCCAGGTAATAACTCGGGAGCTTCTCAATAGCACAGCTTAACAGCTTGCTTTCAGCAAATTGGCCAAGGAGGGAGTTGTTACTAGGGTCTGTTAGGGTGGGTAGTGGTTTACATGTGTTTGTCTCCTTAGGAGCACTGGGACACCTGTTTTTGCTTCTGTGTTCATGAACTCACAGCTTTTATTTCAACGGTTATATTCCTCATTATATGCTTTACTAGTTCATGCCTATGGTCAAGTAGAAGTTCGGTTCTGGAATGGAATGGAATTTGAATATTGGCTGACTGGGATGGAAGGTGAAGGCTTGTGTTGAATTACCCTGCCTCTTGCATGACCCTGGCTTTGTTAAGCTTAACTGTCAATTGTGGAAGGAAATAGAAAAAAGGCTTCAGATCACTGTTAGGTAGCATGTGATGGCTAGTAGCCAGCTCAAACTCGTTTGATGTTTGAGTTGGTGAACTTTGAAATGAGATCTTTAAACAGCCTGAACTATTAAAATGACCCCTATGTTCTCCCTCTCCTCTCCTGTTGCCCACACACTGATGTTCAGAACTTCATATACATGCCTTCTGTGTACCTCTCTCCTAGGACCAGCTTCCTACCCTGTGTTCCGTGTCCCATTTGGATGCACCATACACTATGGTTCGCATCAATGTGTTGAAAAAACTCACATTTGTTCTTGTGGTGATACTGTTGGCACTGACTGTTTGCCTGTGGAGAGAGACGAGAAGAAGCTACTACATTCCTTTCAAGACTGAGAATGATGACTTGCGAGTTCACAGGACTTCAGAAAAATGGAACCCACTTAAATCACAGGGTCTTTTCCATGGAGCAGCCAGTGAATTGGGTCAGCTATCCAAAACATGGTTTGGTAACCACAATGAAGTGAAAGACAGCACCTCTGGAACAGCTGAAAAGTTCAAGAAAGCAGCAGACTCTATGAAAGTATGGGATAAGGACAGCTCATCCAGAAATCTCATACCTAGGCTGCAGAAGGTCAGAAAAAATTACCTGTCCATGAACAAATACAATGTGACTTACAATGGGAAGAGGAACGCTGCTAAACTCAGCCCAGAGAAGCTGCTCTGCCAGCTACGGGACAGGGTGAACGTGACCATGATACAGGGGTTGGATAGTCCCTTTGATACCTCTGAATGGCAGCACTACTTACCAGGGAAAAGCCTCAATGAAACTGTGGGCCGCCTGGCTCGCTGTGCTGTCGTGTCCTCAGCAGGGTCTCTGAAATCATCTCATTTGGGACAAGAAATAGGTTGGTATCTTTCTGCTACTATAAAGTTAAATACCATTGTTTTATAGCTGAACAGAAGTAACCTACTGCCATGCTTTTACCAGTAAGGACTGGTGTGGTCACAATGCTGTTTAAAATAAGGTGAAACGTTATACTTAACTTTAAAAGTTAGTGAGCAACTGAAGAGGAGGTGGGAATAAGGATCATGTTCTCCCTTCCTCTCTGAGGAACACAATGTAGGATGGATTATGATGCCCTAGATCATAGAGCCTGTGGGCCCTAGGCAGACAAAAGCAGACAAACCTCATGGCGGGGGTGGAAGGGTTGAGTTGAGCTGAGAGGAGATGCTGTATGCATGTAGCTAGTGGCAGACATGTAGGCAGTTCTATTCTAGGTAGTTCTATTCCAGCTAGTCCTTTTAGTTTTCATGATCACGTTGTCATCATGAGAGGGTAGCACTAATGCTGGGTACCAGAGAGGTGTCTTGGTTCCTCAAGTTTCTTGGAAGAGTTTGGAATGGGTTCAGTAATGCCAGTGCCCTCATTGTACAGTCAATGGTCAGAAAATTTTAAATCCAGAAAGGCTTCTTCAAAGTAATAAAACACTAAAGGGGCAGAACTCCACTGGACACAGCCCTGTGCAATTTTCTGTAGCTGATTATAGCATTGAGCAGAGGGGCTGGTCACAGGCAATCATCAGAGGTTCCTTCCAACCTCAGTGATGCTGTGCTTCTTGCTCGTGGCTTTCTAGAAGTAACACTACTTCATTCTGAACCATAAGGCAGTGGTAGAGTTTTAGGGGTCCAGAAAACCATGGGAAAACTTTACAGGACTTTATTTTATCTCTCTTACCGATGTTTTACAAAGTATTATCTGACCATACTGAACTGAAGTTAATGCATTGATAAATAAATACTGAAGCAATGGTTTTGCACTGTGATTATAAAGAGTATATTTTGAAACCAATGCCTTTTTTGTCTTTAAGAAAGCAGCATGCAGGTCAAAACAGCTCTCCAGCATTCAACTCAGGATTCTGTGCTTGGCAGAAAATTTTCCTGTGCCTGCACTTCCTTCAGTTTGCTGCTTTAATTTTTGTTTGAGGCTTAGTTAAGATTCATGCTTTGCTAAGATGCAACTTCACTGAAGGAGAAGTTTTAAAGCCTAAGAGTTTTCTGTGGTGTAAATTGTACGCAGGCTTCAGTGTGTTCGCAAGTTGTCTGTTGGATCAGGTCCCTTTGGCCTGCACTAAGCTGCAAGTAGCCTTCATCCTCTGAAACAGGCAGATGGATAGCTTTCAATTCATTATTCATGGCCAACTTGGACAAAGCCTTCAGAGTTATAGTGCCTAAATGCTCATGGGAGGGTCAGGGTTTTGTTCTGGTACTTGCTCAGAAGTTCTCCCCCAGGCTTCTCTGTGCTCTACAGGGCAAGGGGGCAGACGTTAGAATGAGGTTGAACTTGTCTGAAGTATGTTAACATGCTGTGAAAGATGCAGTGAAAAAGATAGTGACAGAATGAACCAGGGTAGCATTGCTTCTTGGTGGAAACTACTGATGGGAGTTGGTTGATGTAATTATTTCTGCCTCTTAGGAGTGTTTGAGGCCAGGTGGGTCAAGACTTGAGAAGCCAGTTCTGACCTGATTTGAGAACCTGCCTTGTCTTGTTTAGGTGCCTCTTGAAGTTCAGTAACAAAGGTTTTCCACAGAAATGAACTGTCCCCTGACATGGCTGGCTTGTGCCCAAGAATGCCTCTGTCAGACTCCAGCACACTACTAAAACTGCTTGTTGCTCTGTGAGGAGACCCTCTGAAAAGCCAAGGGTGGTGGTCACAGCATGTGGCAATGCAAGCTTGCGGGAGACCTTATAGTGGTCTTGCAGTACCTGATTGGGGCTTACAAGAAGGCTAGGAAGAGACTTTTTACAAGGGCTTATTGTGATAGGGTGAGAGGGAGTTGAGTTAACCTTGAGGAGGGTAGATTTATGCAAGATATTAGGAAGATACTCTTTACAGTGAAAGTGGTGAGACACTGGAACAGGCTGCCCAGGACTTTGAGGATGCTCCCTGCCTGGAGGGAACCATATTGGCTGAGGCCTTGAGTAACCTGGTCCAGTGGAAGGTGACCCAGCCTATGGCAGGAGGTTTGGAACTAGGCGACCTTTAAGATTCTTTCCAACCCAAACCACTCTAGGATTCTATGATTCAGTATTGGGATAACAAGGAGGTACAACAGGCTGTCCTCTGGTTGTGGAAGGGCCAAAAGGACGTCACACCTGGAAAGCCATTTCCTTGTTTCTGCAACCAGTTTATGAGCCTATGCTCGAAACTTAAGCACCAGATTTTTCCAGGTCCCGACAGGATGGATGCTGGAAAGGTCACTGTGTAATGTGCTTCAGGCAAATGCTGTTAACCCTTACTTGCATCCTGTGTTTCATTCCTCATGCCCAGGTCTCTCTCAGACTTTAACCTTCCTACTCAAGCAGTCATCTCTGCTGGTGATTCTGCTGAGTTCTGGGCACTTGCAGCCTTAAGTTGACCAGGGTGAATATCAAAGGATTCAGAAGTGTTCAGCATATTGCTGTACATAATTTTCCTTGATTTCAGCCTAACATATTTCTTTATAGGTTTTGTTGGAGGAAGGTACCCAAAAGGTACTAAATCTGAGAGACTTTAAAAATAAAGCATTTGCGTAGATGAACACAACAGATTGCCAAGCTGTTATTTCATGAAAGATTTGTTCTGTGTAATCATGTTAAAATATCAAATGAGCAATTAGTCAATGTAAGGGAGGCTGGCAGAGCAGAACAGGGAGAAGCTTGTAAACAAGCAGCTCGTATCTTACTTGGTTCTGAGTGTTACTGGAGGTTATGAATTACTGGTGAAGAATTTAATGCTGACTGCAACACAGCCACTTGGAGTGGTTCAGAGTGCCAGCTATGCTGACTGCACAGTCACTAAACATCCTTTCAAAATGCAAATTTAGGGCATGAAAACCCTTGGTGTCTGGCTGAAGTTATACAGGGAAATTGTAATCCTGTACTCCCTTGATGCAAGGTAGGATGTAGAGTTAAGGGTCTGTAGTGGAAACTACAGAGATGCTGCTGAGTGTAGACCTGTGTTTTTTGGAAACGTCACCTTTCGGGGTTTTGTGTGTTGCTTGGAAGGACTCTAAACAAGATTTACTTTTCTATGAGAATAAAGTAGCTGAGCAACGCATCTTTGTTGACGGTGGTTATTGATCCTTTAACACGGCTTGTGAGAAATCCACTGTTTTTAAGAAAATGATCTCCAAAAGATTTGGTTCTGGACCAGGTGAGCTGTTCTGCCCTGACTGGGGACTTAGTTCACCATGGACTATGAACTGCGGTTGTGTGGCCTCAGTGCAAAAAGTTGGTCCCGCAACCCTGACTCAGCATCTCCGATCCCATGAACGGTTTCCTATCCAAACCTAGGTGGTAGATATGGAGAAGCCAGAGTGCCAGGGTGAGGTGTATAAATGCCCTCTGTGCTGAGGCAGCAGGCTGGCTGTGTGGTTAGGGCAGTGTGGAGGCAGAGGAGGGTGCTGGATGAATGCTGTGCTATCTTAAGAGATGATGCCAGCGAAGGAAAATGCAGTGAATCCCAAGGCATGTAACAAGCTGTGCCTGTCAAATGCTCAGCAGTGGTTTTATTTCACTTACGTGGGATGTATGCTGGCAGGCTGAAGTTGGCTTTGCTTTCCACTGTAGTTATTATTTATACACATTTCTCAGGCTGGTCAAGCTCCAGGCTGCAAGAAAGGGATGCTGGTTTGCTGTTATTTCCCAGACAGCCGCATGGTAAATTAACTGAATATTGGTTTATCTCCTGGAAAAGCATTTGGGAGAAAGGAGAGAGAGAGAGGGAAGAGGAGGCTGTGCTCCTCCATGCAGAGCAAACCCAAGGGCTGCTCTCAACCTGCCAGTGTATTGTTGTTTTAAAAAGTGGATTTTTTTTTAAGTGTGTTGAGCTTGAAGTTAGACCAACAACTTCTTCCACAACATCCACAAGAAAGCCAGGAAGGGACTTCTTACAAGGGTTTGTTGTGATGGGATGAGAGGAAATAGACCGAAACTTGAGGATGGTACATTTAGACTGGATATCAGAAAGAAATTCTTTACAGTGGGGGTGGTGAGACACTGGAATGGGCTGCCCAGGACCTTGCAGATGCGCACTTCCTCGAGGTGTCCAAGGCCATATTGGCTGAGGCCTTGAGCAACCTGGTCTTGAAGATGTCCCTGCCCATGACAGGGGGGCTACAACTAGATGATCTTGATGGTCATTTCCAATCCAGACCGTAATATGACTCTCTGGTCTGGCTTGGTGCTTGTAGGTGTTACATAGAAAGCTGGTGACTAGCCAGACTGAATAGAAACAATAACCTATTGGGCATGTTTTCTAGCACTCACAGGTTTTCACTGCTCTGCTTTCAGACAGCCACGATGCTGTCCTGCGATTCAATGGGGCTCCCACCAAGGGGTTTCAAGAAGATGTGGGGCAGAAGACAACAATTCGCCTTGTGAACTCCCAGGTAGGTCTGATGAATGTGTGCCAAATGGACCAAGCACCGCACAGCTGTGTACCCCACTGTGATACCTGGAACCTGAGCAACAGCATCCACAGGCAGGGCTTCATCTGCTGCTGGGAAGTCTTTAAAATGAGGCTGGGAAGAGGAGGGCTTTCTTCCTGATTTCTCCTGTGCCTAGCAGATAGAATGGAAATGTCTTTCCTTGTAACAGGGGACAGTTGGTAAATCTCAGGTCACTGCAGTTAAACTAGCATGTGCCTTGGAACTCGCAGTAGTTTGCTTGTGATTTGTGGCAGGCACAAGGTAATTTGCTCTTTGTTTGGGCTCAAAGCCTCTTCATTAGTGCAGGAAGGGCAGCTGCACCTTGCTGCTGTGCTTTGGGAGCCTGAGGCAGGAATGAAAGTGCAGCTCAGCTAACGATGCTCATCTAACGAAGGTGTGCGAGAGATGAGCTGTGCCTGGCCCGGAGGTGAGTATGAAGAGTGATAGGAGTTTGTTTGGCCTTTAATAGAAGAGCAGAATTTCTGCCCAGTGATGCCAGAGATTCTGTAGGAAACACATTAACCAAGGCTTTTAAGCAGCTGAAAGCAATTTATCAAACAATCTGTTTTTAAATGTTCACACAGTCATGAGAGAATGTGAACTTTAATGGGTGAGTTGCAGGGTCCAGGACCTCAATGCCAAACATGGCAGAAAGTACTTTTAATGCAAGGCATGGCTTTGAGTTGAATTTTCCCTGACTCTTGGAGAGCTCTTTCTTGGTATGAGCATGTCCCTCTGATAATTTTCTGTGGACTTCAGTAGGCTTTTCAGCAGACTCTTGGTGATTAGGCTATGAATAACATTATGTTAGCAGGGTTGGTATGTTACCTGTTCAAGACCCACAACAGATACCATCACTGGAGGCAGCAGGCAGATGAAGAGTAAGAGGGTGAGTGTGAGAGAGATGGGGGACTACAGCATAGCTATTGTACTCCAGAAGCAAAAAGGCAGCTTTTTCCTCACCCCGAAGCTAAGATCTATATGCTGGAGTTTTCTTGTCTGCTGCTGTGTGGTAAGTCCATGGGTGCTGCTATGTAGCAAGATACAGTTTCTCAAAGCAGAAGCAGGAGCTTGTCCATTCTTTTCAAAGGCAAAACATGGAGCTAGCTTGTCCCCAGTTCATTTTCTGTGTCTTTTGAAGTGTGTCCTTCCTGCCTCTTTCTGCTCTTACATCTAGCATTCTCCCCTTTCAACTTACTGAGCTCTAGTTCTGCTGCTTGCTGCATCTTGACTCCCTGGTGTTAAACCACCCTTCAGATGTGGGAAAGTTTTTCCTTCCTGTACCAGTCTGGTTTTAGCAGACTTATCTGGCTACTGACATCCCTCTTTCTCCACCCTGTTTGATGTCTCTGGCTTTTAATTTATTCTTCATCTTTCCGCTCTGTGTTTATTTTTATAATGTCAGACAGGCATTATCATTTAAGAAAACTTTCTCTGGAGGATGTGCTCATTGCCAGACTTAATGTGATAGGAAACCATTTACCACCAAAACCATGCATGTGACATGAGTGGTACCAGCATGATCTGCATGGGCAGTAGAGTAACTGCAGTTAGTACAGCTGTAATACAGCTCTAATAACTCTCTGTGTGGATGCTCTTTATTTTGATGAAGCATAGTTATAGCTGCATCATTGTAGTCCTTCTGTTCTCCGTTCAGATCAGCCTGCAGCTGTTGGGGACATTTTTCATCTGCCACCATTTCCTCAGAATGGAGACACCAGCTTAGAAAACTTCAGTTACAAAGAGAGAAGAATCATTGCAGTTTCTAGAGGCTGAAGTTGGTGTAACTTCTGCACAAAACAAAAGATTGTAATGACAGGACAAGGGGCAATGGGTTTAAACTGGCAGAGGGGAGATTTAGGCTAGATGTTAGGAGGAAGTTCTTTACAGTGAGAGTGGTGAGGCACTGGCACAGGTTGCCCAGGGAGATTGTGGCTGCTCCCTCCCTGGAGGTGTTCAAGGCCAGGTTGGATGAGGCCTTGAGTGAGCTGTACTAGTAGGAGGTGTCCCTGCCTATGGCAGGGGGTTGGAACTGAATGATCCTTGAGGTCCCTTCCACCCTTACTATTCCATGCTCTCCAAGCGAACAGTGCAGGAGTGTCTTGGAGTTTCTAAGCTGAAGAGCTCTTAATTGTAGTCCCTGTTACTTTCAGGGACCACTGGATTGGGAGCCTGATATCCTTCTGCTTTGCTATTTCCCGTTTTAATAGTTCAGTGCTGTTACAGCCATGATGACATTGGTTTAACCTTCTTTTTAGTGGGATCACTCAATCACCTTTTATTTCCAGCTTGCTGCGGGAGCTGCGCCTTGCCTTGCGGAGAGCTCTTGCAGGCATCGGGTACTGGTTGGACAAGCTGCAATTTGTTCTTGTACTGGGTTTGGCTTTTTTTCTAAGTGGTCCCTGAGAACAAGGATGGAATTGTTTACTTGCTCTTACTATTGATCAATCCTTGGTCCATTCCTAAAATGAAGGAAATAGGATCTCTTGAATCTAACCTGTCAAGTGTAGTCTGTATTGGGTGGTATCCCAAGGCAGCCCAAAGCTGCCTAGTAATCATTTTGAGGTGATGAGGTCATTTTGAGGTGAGAAATGATAGTAATCATTTCTGTCATTTTCTGACCGGTCTGTAGCACGTATGTGGAGGTGTGTGGTTTTAACAATAGTGCAGGGTGTCTTATGCATCTGTGTGCGTAAGGAAAGACTGGCACTGGCAGGAGGGGGAGAAACTTGGGATCCTCAGATGAGAGGAAAGGCTTGGAGGCTCCACAAGCTTAGTAGTTGTGCTAAGCAAAGGCATTCTTCATCATTGCTCTTCTCATTTTCTTAGGTCTTCACTGGTTCATCAGCATCGCCTCCTGTAATGGCATGTTTTCCTGCAGTCTTACGCAAGGCGTCCATTTACCCTGGGAAAGCAGTTACAGCTTGAGAAAATAAGGGTTGTGTGGGGGTGGTGCCAATGTCATTCTGTAGGACACAACTCTTTTCTGCAGAGCTGACCAAGGAGCAGAGTACCTTATTCTAGCCCTAGTTTGCAGTTTTCCTTGCGTGGCTTCTTGCTGTCATGGAGAGCGCTCTCTGGTTTGGCTGCATTTGCTGTTGTTGGCACTAAGGAATCTGCAGGGTGGAAGAGAAAGGAGATAGGCCATCAGTGAAACAGGAGTGTGTTTAGATTCCAGGGCGCTGACTGTGGTAGCCAGAAAGAAGGAACTCATTTTCATATGGTCAACAAACATAGCAGGAGGGTAGGGGCTGTATTAGCAAGATGGTTACTAAACAGTGAGTTGGCCAAAGAACAAACTAAATAATTAACTAGGAAATCAATAGGTCAGTTTATTAACTAGAATTTAAAAAGAATGGGTAAGAGAAATAAGTCGTGTCACAGTATAATGGCTTAGAGAGAATCAGTCACTAAGGGTACCTGGGGAGCCAGATTCCTCCAGCAAACAGCTTAAGCGACCAACAGCTAACTATTAGTGCCAACAGCCAGCTCTGGAGCAGGGAAGATGGTGCTCCCCACCCGGTTTCTTACCCCTTGGATTTTGTGCTTGCCCCAGCTCTTGAAAGGGTCATGTACCTCTGCCAGATCACATGGCTTCACCTGGCCCACCTTTGCTTTCTCTGATGCTCTGTGTCTGTCTCACAGAATCACAGAATGGTAGGGGTCGGAAAGAATCTCTGGAGATCTAATTCAACCTCCCTGCTAAAGCAGGGTCACCCAGAGCAGGGTGCCTAGGATCATTTTCAGGCAGAATTTGGAAGTCTGTAGAGACTCCAGAACCACTGTGGGCCACCTGTTCCAGGACTCTGGCGCCCTCACAGGAGAGAAGTTTTTCATTATGTTCAGACAATCCTGTCTTGAACTGTCCTTTAACATTTCACATCACAAGAGTTACTGACTGGTTTCTAGTCTTTAAATAGAAACAGTGACATGAAAATAAAACACCTATATCCTACCCTATTCCTGTCTCTTTGCGGTGCTCCACTCCCACCCATCCCTAGCCAAGGGGTTGGGCATTACCAGCTGCCATGCCCTTTCTTCACCTGTCCACAAAAGGGGGACAGCTCACACCTGCATCGTGGCACACTCCAGCTAACAAGTGGCCTAGATAGTACAGCTGCTGTAAGGAAATGAAACCAAGCAAAACATGCAGTCAAGGCCGAAGCGTAATCCCACAGAGTAAAGAGCAGATGTGAGGAAACCCTTTTGGCTTTAGGAATAACTCGTGTCTGAGCTGGCCAGAGTGCCTTTGTGCTCTGCTTGGGGTGACAGCCAGGAAGGCAGCCTGCTGCTGTGGGCAGCTGGGATACTCCAGGATAAATTGGCTAGCTCCTAATTAAATCTGTGGAGACTATCAGGACAAATGGGAGCTGATTTTTGTGATGATGCTTTTCTTCAGCAGATGTTTACAAACCATGTCTGTAAAGGTTATGCTGCTGGGTGGGGAGATCAGGAGATCAGTTTCTGCCTCATTTGATTCTGACTGTTTGGTTTTTGCTGCAGACCTGGGTTACCCTCAGGTGTCATGAGCTGTGGTGGTTGTGTCCACGCTGTAGTGGGCAAGTTCTTTTAAGAACTTGGTTTTTGTTCACTTGGAAAAACCTCGAATGGAGCAGTCTCATTCCACAGATGCTGTCTCTAGCCCACATACTTTGCTGTCATGGTGCTTCCCTTCTCCCTGATGCTCTTATGAGACTCAGACCTCCTTTGCCCAAGTGTCATCACCCGTCTGTGGAGAGACAAGGTGTGGGGCTCAATGCAAGGGTCAGCCTGGAGTATTGCAGCCTTTTAGCTCTTGCACTGGTGGGCTCACAACAAGCTGGCCTAGTGCTGTGCCTTAGCTACCTGAACAGGTGCTGTTCAGGAGGAACCACCTACATGCAGACTTTATTTGGTTCAAATGAAGATTCCTAATAAAGCCAATTGTGTGTTTGCATTAGGCTTCCTGAACTGTCCTGACAGCAACTGATGTTCCTGCCTGCTTCTGGTAGTGATAGTGATTGTATCCATCATCCGAGCTGGGACACTCCCGTGGCTCCTGGCCTTATTTTATTATTGAAGATGGAACATGAAAACCTTGTGAAGCATAATGGTGGCTTTCCTCCCTGACTCCTCTAAATCCTGTGCTGTTAGATAAGACTGGAGGAGGTGTTGAAAGGGCATTTCTGGGGGTTGTGTCCTTGCCTGCATGCAGTGGGGCATGTTCAATAACTGACAGTAGGTTGGCTGTGTCTGTCTTCAGTATGTTATACTCTGCTTGGCTGCCCACTACTTCTGACAGCGTGTAACGTATTATTGTACTTGTTGTTGCTTTTGAAGCTTGTGACTGTTGAGGAGCAGCATTTCCTGAGGGACGCACTATACAACACTGGAATCTTGATTGTCTGGGATCCAGCACCCTATCATGCAGAGATTCATGAGGTAAGAATGAGTTTTCTGTAAATAAAATCAGATTCGTGTGCTTTAAAGTGTCTGTTAACCCACTTCATCCTAACATGGGACAATTGCTCATTTTAAGGCCATTTTCATTTACAGCTTCCTTATCATGAGTGTATCTGTATGTACTTCTGAGAGTATCCCATGCATGTGTACCTGTTTCTGATTCCTGTGAAAGGCCTCAGGCCAAGTGTAATGAATCACTACCTTTACTCTCCCATGGGCTGATGCCACAGTGAAGAGGTCACTACTGTCTGCAGCAGTTGTCATCTCCTCAGAGGATGATCTCCTCTTTCTAAGAGTTGCTCTAAGTTTTGTTGATGTTTGGATAGTTCAAGCACCAGTCAGACATGAGATATATTATGGATATGGATTGATATATTATGGATAGATTAGGAAACCTCTGAAGATTTTAGCAAAGGTCTCCTTTCCATGTCAGCTGGACTTTCACTTGTAGATGTTGCAATCCCTCCTGCATTTACTTTTCAGTTTGAGTGGAAAAGGGCATTATCTGATAAGTGAGGAGCTTTGGAGGCTCAGGGTGAAAGCAGGTAGGAGTGACTAATCTGTGTTATTTTGAGCTGTTTGTGTAACTGAGAGGTCTTAGTGTTCCTTTCGGTGGTCTTCTCTCACTGATGTTTATTCTTGTGTCTATTTCCACACCTTCAGGACACATGAGGGTGTATGTACAGCATGTTTAAGACTCAGTAAAACCAGGAGGGGATATTTTTAGCCTAGGGAAAAAAAAAATCTCCAAATTACTTTAAGCAAACATAACCCCTTCATAAATGAAAGGGGAACTTTTAGGATGCAAATAAACTCAGCCTGGTTTGGGTGGCTCTGCTGGGGATACTTTCCTGCAGAACAGGATGGTTTGTACTCCAACATGGGGAGGCTTCAGGGTCTATAACATTTAAGGTAGAGTTCTCAGCATCATGTACCGAAGAGGGGGTTCAGAATGAAATTACAGAAGATGCTGATCTCATTTGACAGTCTTTCATTGAGACTTGGGGGTTCCCTGGTCTGTTAACTAAGTCAAAACCCCATGCTGGTTTGAGGTGATAGGGGACACTGCATGCGTGTTTGTAGATATAGCAGGACCTCTTCACCCTAGAGGAGCATGTTCACTCAGCCTTGGGTTTTGTTGTTTGGTGGAAAGAACAGGCTAGAAACAGTCTGACTCCCTGTGTGTTTCACAGTGGTACAGAAAACCAGACTACAACTTTTTTGAAAGCTACAAGTCATATCGTGGTAAACATCCAGAGCAACCCTTCTATATCCTGAACCCAAAAATGCAGTGGCAACTCTGGGATATTCTGCAGGAGAATTCCTTGGAGCATATTCAACCTAATCCACCGTCATCTGGAATGCTTGGTAAGATAATTACCCTTTAAACTTCTCCTTCAGTTTGCAAGCAGGAACTTTCCAGGATGCCTTTCTTTCAAAGACAGCTGCAGATTTATGGTGCTTATCAGAGTTGCCCTAACAGTGTTTGTCTTATGCCAAAATTTAAGCTTCCTGTCTTTAGAGTAGCAGCTCAGTTGCATTAAAGTAAGTGGCTTGCAGCACCCCTCTGAAACAGCAGTTGCAAACATGGCTCAGTTCCATGTGAAAACAGAAGAGCAGATTGCAGCATTGAGATGGTCTTTAGGATTTCTAGCTTCTAGTGCCAGCATGGTTCCCATGGGGAGTGAGAGGAAGGATATGGCTCCTGTGGGCTCAGATCTTGTCAGGCAAACAAATCTGGTTACTGCAGATGAAATCTAAGTGCTTGCCTGTTTATGCTTTCCATATATAAACATGTGTGTGTGGTGTGTATATATACACACACACACACCCCCCTAAAGACTTACCAGGGGGCTGTGGATGGTCAGACTGAGTAGTCGCCCTAAAAAGCTCAGTGATTTTCCCCCTTATTCAGCATGTCAGCATTTTTTTTGTCAGCACACTAAATCCAGCCTCTCATCAAAGGGGCTCATTTTTACATTCTGCTGTTGCAAAGCTTTTCCTTCTTATTGGAGAATAGATCTCATGACCAACTGTATAAAAAGAAGTGAACTTCTCAGGAAGTTCACATGTATTTGAAAACACAGTGTAGACATATGGTTTTGTTTGCCAGGTGGATGTCTGACTCCTGTGCTTCAGCCCGTGCTCTGCCTCTGTCTCTGCTCCCATCATTGCTGGGACACAGGCAGCCATCACAGAACAGTAGCGGTTGGAAGGGACCTTCAGAAATCGAGTCCAACCTGCCAGTGCCGAATCACCTAGAGTAGTCTGTACAGGATGTCTACCTGTTTAAACACTCACTTCTTATTTTTGCCAGTCAAATGTCTAGTTTTTTTCCCCAACCTTGTTCTTACCCAGCATTGCTTGGGTACATGCAGAACGATGTAGATTTAGACTAAAGAAGGTGAGGGTCAGCTTTTTCTCCCTAGTATGAAGTAATAGGACAAGAGGAAATGACCTCAATTTGTGGCAGGGGAAGTTTAAGTAGGATGTTAGGAACAATTCCTTCACCAAAAGGGTTGTCAAGACCCTAAACAGGCTGCACAGGTAAGTGGTAGAGTCACCATCCTGGAGGTATTTAAGAGGTGCATAGATTTGGTGCTGAGGGACATAGTTTAGTGGTGACCTGGCAGTGCTGGGTTAGCAGTTGGGCTTGCTGATCTTAAAGGTCTTTTTCAACCTAAACAATCTAATGATTCTATTTCATGCACTTGAAAGAAAAGTAACCAATAACTATGGCTTACTTATGATCTGGCCAGAAAGTTGAGAGGTCCACGGCCCTCAGTGGTGTGAATGTCCTCAAGTGATTCCTTCTGTTTATCAGAAGATGCAGGAGGGCAGCACTGCTTTGCTGTGGGGCAGCTGGAGGAGCCTGAAGAGTAGAGGCTATTTGATCTCTGTAAACCATTTCCAAGCACAGTTCCTTTCATATCTCTTGCATTCCTGAGGAGTGATGGTTTGAAACTAAAAGAGGAGAGACTTAGACTGGTTATAAGGAAGAAATCTGTTACAATGAGTGACGAAAACACTGGCATAGGATGCCCAGAGAGGTGGTAGATGCTCCATTCCTGGAAACATGTGAGATGAGATTGGATGGGGCTCTGAGCAACCTGATCTAGTTGAAGATGTCCTTGCTCACTGCAGGGGCACTGGGCTAGATGACATTTAAAGGTGCCTCCCAACCCAAAACATTCTATGATTCTCTGATAAGGGAAAGGTCTCAATGTTACTTAACCAAGGAGGCTTAAGGTGGGCTCTTTGGATCAGCTAATTGTAGTGTATGGTTGGCAGACACCCAGGTTTCTGTGAAGGTCATAAAGAATGGTGGCACTCATAAGAAGGGCCCTTTGGCATGCCTGTCTCTGTAAGCAATTTGCTGTACTAGTCATTCACATGGTTTAAAAGAGAGAGCTTCAGAAAGCAACCTCATCTGTCTGGACTTGGCTTTAACCCCTCTCATCTGAACACTGAAAAAGCAAACCCTTCCCTGTGGAGCTGGGTTGCCTGTCTTTCTGGGACGTTGGTCACTTCTCTGCCTTGACTTGGGGCTGTCTGCTTTCTCTCCCTCCCTAGGCATCGTGATCATGATGACGCTCTGTGATGAAGTGGATGTGTATGAATTTCTCCCTTCCAAACGGCAGACAGACATTTGCCACTATTACCAGAAGTTTCATGACCGTGCCTGTACCATGGGAGCTTACCACCCACTCCTGTTTGAGAAGAACTTGGTGAAGCACATAAACCAGGGCACAGATGAGGACATCTATACTCATGGAAAAGTTACTTTGCCCGGCTTCCAAAATTTGCATTGCTAGTGGATTGTTTTTTAGTCTGTTTAGGGTTTTTTATCTTGACTGTTAAAGCACTTTTTTAAATCAGGGTTGTCAGATTTATTAGGTCTAAGCACTGCTGTATTTTGACAGCTCTTCCATGTTGCAAGACTTGGGCTTAGGACATGGTTGCCCAACTCCTCCCAGCTGCAAGGCGGTGTACCTGCACTGCAGTACATCCACACGTTCTCTGCATGAGCCACTGCAATATATCGGCTCCTGGGGGAGCCAGACTTGTGCAGCAGGTGGATATTTCTGTCTTCGTCTCAACCAATGATGGTGTATGGGAGGCATGGGAGATGCTTTCTAAGCAGAGATTGCACAAGTCAGATCAAATGCCACATACAGTTTAGTTGGTTTCAAAGGCGCTTATGATGACCAAAATCCTGCTCCATTGAGAAATGAGAAAAATTTCAAACTTGTTCCTATAGTCCTAGGAGCTCTTTAGAGCCAAGCTGGTTTATGGGAACATGCTCAAAGCTGTGTGCTAAGAAGCTAAACTGCTAGAACAAAATATGATTTTTATAAACAGTTTGTAACATAACCCTGGCCACTTCCTTTCAAATGGTAAGACTTCTGAAACTGTTCGGTGGCATTGTTGGCAAAGGAAGAGTGAGGCAATTTGCAACTCAGTGATCTTTGAAAGACTTGTAAATCTTTTAACTTTTTAAAAATTGCTTAAAATAAATTTTAGTGAATGTCTGCTTCTCCAGTACAGTGCTGTGTGTGGTACAGAAGAAGCCTTATTTCAGAAACAGCTTGGGGAAGATGCTCCAAGACACAAGTGGAAGAACTGACTGGAAGTTGGGACCTATTTCCAACTCTCCGCTGATCTACCTTTGCAATTGTTGGCAAATCACTTGCTGGCTTGCCTCCGGTAACAGAAGTACCATGTAGCTGCTGCTAGATGAGTTCCAGTTCTTGGCAAGCTAACTGAAGTTATCTCAGCTGCTGTGTGCTTTTTCTGAAGAGGTGGGGAGCGGATGCATCACTTCCATACTTGATGAGTGGTGGGGAGGAAGAGTATGCGCTGCTGTTCATGCAGAACCACAGGCAGAACTGAGGGTTGTGCTGACATGTTTCATGATGTCTGTAAAGAAAGCCTTTTTCTGTTTGAATAAATCCTGTGAAAACATTGCCCTGTTCTTGCTTTGATGAAACCAGTTTAAATGCTGTTGCTTTGTGCCCCTTCAGACTTGTGGTGGCCTTGTACCAACACAGGCAGAGGTGGGAGGGAGCTGCTCCTCTACCAGTTTCAGTGAGTTCACAGTTCTTATCCTGTCTTGAGAGAGCTGCTGTAGTGTTCTTCCAGATCAGAAGCTGCCTTTCTGCACACCTATCTGTTTGGATGGAGTGGATCTGTTTGTGTTGACAAATTATGTGCCATGCCATAGATATAGGTAAAAAAAAATTAGATCCTCACTCTGCTGCCCAGGAGCACTAGGACAAGAATGTAATGAAGCCCATGAGCAGCTGTACCTGGTTTAGCATTTATTTTCTCACTCAGACCAGGAGAGAGCTTATGGAGGACAAGCCAGTGGCCGTTGCTTGAGAGAGGTGTAGCAAACCTCTCTCCATCTCTGCTTGCTCTGTAGTAGTCTGGCCCTTGGATCAAGGGCTTGTCTGCCACAGCTATTTGCTGCCTTAGAATCTGTTTAGTTGGGATTTGAATAGCTTCTGCCTTTTTCCCAAGGCTTCTCCATTTGTTATTTCTCACACTGTTATTTTGTCCCACCTCTGCTGTTGGGGTGACTGGACCAGCCACCCCCTTGGCTTGGGCTGTGTAATGGATAGATGATACCTTGCTGCAGAGGAGCAAGCACAGCACTGGGAAGGAAGCAGAGTCTGCCTACTGTTCACCTGTGGGTCACCTGAACCACATCAAACAAGCAACCTAGAGTCTCTCAGAGCCATGGGTTACTTACAGGCAATAGACTGGCATAGGGCATGAAATTTCTAACATGATGCTAACAGTTTTAGCTAGAGCAAATGTGATTTATTTACAGCCTAAACAGTTTTGCAGAAAAAATGTGACAGAGCTTAAAATAAACCACTGTTAGCTCTCCTGTTTTTTTTTTTTTTTTTTTTCCTGCATAGATCCAAATCTAATATAAATGGCAAGTGACGACAAGTCTGGTATTTAGAAGAGCCAAGTTTAAGTTGGTGGGCAGGAATAGCTAGACTGTAACAAAAGCCTCATCCCTACTGCAGTCTCCAACTCTTTCCAGAGTGTGAACAGCTTTCCATCCATGTGGAAAGCAGAAGGAGGGCAACACTACCCTTTCCAAGTTAGCCTCTCTGCTGCTAAGTACTTGGGAAGATACTTCATAATAATATGGGAAGGGTGTGAAGGAAGGTCAGGAATTCTGAGGAGGAGGGGAATGAAGAGATTGGTTTAGGTTTTGAAGCAGGTAAGATCTCTTCTCTGGACTGAGGTAATGGTTTTGAATATTACTTAGAAATGCTCTTGCTTAGCTGTAACTTCGTAACTCCTCCCTGCAGCACAAACTTAATCTATAGCACTCACAGAAGCCACAGTCTTTGAGATACTGAAAGAGAAGAGAATGGGAATGACAGGAAAGTACTGGAAGGTGCTGGGAATTCTACAACTTCATTTCAGCAACATGGCCCCTGAGTTGTCTTGACTTTATGTTTGAACTTTACCCAGTATTTCATGTATTTCTGCAACCGTGCTGATGAATTGGCAAAAGGTATGCTTTAGAATGACAGTGGATTGGTCAATAAACACTGTCAAGATGTCTCATTTCTAACTGCACTTGGGAGCACTTAGCAATCCTTTCTTGCCAATATGAAAACCTAGCTGATCCAGGTTTAAGAAATAGCTTCGATGACCTAGAATTCCACCACTGGAGACAGCTTCTGGGGGAAATATCAACCATGAGCCTTGTGTAAGACCTGTGGTAATCAAATGATAACATTTATTTAAACAAGGTAGTAGAAACTGATTTGTGATGGTAAGATGTTAGGAAGTGAAAGGTTTTATTTCTCCACACTACATATGTGCACCTATCTTCCAAAAGGCTCTAGTTGTCGTATAATATGCAGTATGGGGCAAAAGTTGTTCTTGATCTGACACTAACTGGAAACTGTTGCTTCTTCTTTACCTTTAGGTTTACTAGAGGACTGGGGTCAAGGGGTGTAGAGAAGAGCCTAAAGGAGGCGAGGGAATGGCAGCTGTCAGGGGCTCATCACTGAATGAAGAAATATGTGGGCAAGGTAAAAAAATGAGGGTATGTTATTGGCAGAGGAACTTTGGACTTCATTTTCTTTATAGGAGAGCTTTCATTGTCTGGGCTGACAAAACTACCTGTGACGTGGTGGTAGTGTTGATGTTTGGCTTTCACTGAAGGGGTAAAAAAAAAAAAGGAAGAAAAGTCACAAAAATGCAAATCATGTGTAACTGAGTCAGCACAGCCTTCCCCTCCTCCCCAAGAGAAATGGAGTGGTTGAGCAGGAGCTAGACCTGACAAGACAAGAGCTGTTAGATCAACAGTTAAAAGAAATGCATGCTGGCACTTCCTGAAAACAAACAAGCCACCCCACCTAGTCCTTTTGTGCTCTGTGTACACCCAGCTAAAATGTGAGCACAAGTAGGATGGCTATTTCTTCTCTGCTGTGTTCTGTGAAGCCTGATGCTCTTTCCCGGCACTGTGGGTGTTTGTTTCCACTTGTGAATTGTACTAGCCTGGTGGGAAAACACGTTCACTTGCTTTGGCTGATGATACAAGGCACAGTGCAGGAGAATCAAGCTTCATTTTTGAGCAGGTTCTTTGTGTTTGTTGGCCACATGCATCTTAGATCCTGAGAAACATTCTGTAAACAAGAGCCCAGAGGGGTGGAAATGCCTTGGTGTATTCGTAGGGGAGACGACAGCAGGAAAAAGCTTGTGGGAGTGTGTACATATGCCCTGGTGTCCTGAGAAAGACACCATATTCAGCAGGCATTATTTGGAGATAATGAACTCACTGGGAGCAAACTGGGACGCAGCTGGCTTTGTGCCTTGCTCTGGGACTGCTTTTTGAAGACAAGAGCTTGCAAGGAAAAGGATGTGGCATTTCTGGCTTATCAAAATGCAGTCGAAGGAGAACTGCTAAGTGGTTCTCTAAGCAGATAGCTGCTTCTCTTACTGAACCAAACTCAACAAGCTGCTTAGCAGCCTCATCTTGTAAGAGGTATGGAAAAGGGGATCAATGTGAGGCTGTGACTGGTCATCCCAGTAACACAAGAGAGGGAAATCTGGTGTCTGCTGGGGTTGGTAATGCACAACTCATGTCATGCACAACTTGTCTGCTGTTCTAGAGCTGGGTACAAAAAGCCTCACTTAGGATATTGTGCTAGAAGATTGCAAACACAAGACCCTCACACTGTCTGTCATGAAAAAGGAAAGAGCCCTTGTAGCTGCCAGCTTTCATCATTCATCCAAGTCCTGTGAAGTACCTTCTCTCTACAGATTAGCGGCCCCTGCTGTTATTTACTCTCTGACATGTCATCTCTGCCTTCAGGTGAGATCTCAGGACGTAGTCCAACTGCTTTTACAGGAGAGGTCTGATGCAGTAGATGTGTCTCCACATTTTGTATGAATTTGTATCTGTTCACCTAATCTTTTTCTTGCAACTTCATATGTGATATAGGAAGAATTTCACATCAATTTGATAACCAGATCAGACTTGAAGCATAGCATTCTGCCATTAACTTGTGTTCAATATACAATGAACAAAATTAATTTGGTGGGAAAGCGTAAGCAATGAACATTTGGGGAAAGAATAAATCCTCTTATTTGGGCAGATAGATGGGTGTTTGCAAGGGTGGAATAGAATGGAAGGTGAACAGGGAAAAAAGCCAACCTCAGAGATGGTTGGGAAAGTGTGTCTAGTGCAATTTGTTCCAAGAACTCTCTGAAAGCCAGAAAAGGGAAGGAGTGGAGGGAGTAGACTGAAAATGGTTTGGTTTGGTGCAAGTAACTTCTGGCAGAAACTAGACCTCTTTAAACAGAAACAGATACTTCCTTAAACACAGTGAACTGGGATTGCTGTCTCCCTGCCAGCTCTGAGTGTGCTGCTGCTCTTGAAGGTCAGCGTGCATTGAAAGCTGTGCTTCTGGGAAACAAACCAACTTGGAATATTTTTATTTCCATTCATGCAAATATCTTGCAGTTTCTTTCCTGCCTGTCTCTGGCCTCCTTTACAGAAGCAGCAATGAGGCACTTCCATGAGCCATTTCAAGCCTGTGACCTTTCCTGTAGATGCCTACAGATGTTCTGCGCATTAAAAAAAGTGAAGAGTTTTCAGGCAGGGACATGTAGCTTGCAGTTTCAAGGAATTCTAAAATCTCATGTGGGTTTGTGAAGTTCCTGGGTTGGAATGAGACCAGTGAGGGCTTTAATAATCTCCATCTGAGTAGGTCACTATCAATATAGCAGAATTTATCTCTGTGTCCTCTCTCAGAAAGTGAATTTGGGAGGATTCATGGGGTCATGGTTACTGGCATATAAAAAGGATGACAACACTTCTCAGTGTCGTGAAGGAAGACAGGCAGTGCATTGTCTTTACCATACTTTCTCTCCCCATTTGCTCCCATGGCTGTGCCTGTCCTGGAGCATGGGAGAAGACAGTAGGCTGAACTTCTAGTTACTTCAGCACAGAAAACACAAAAGTAGTCAGTAGTAGTGTTGATCCTTCCTGTGTCCCATTGTATCAGTGCAGGAGAACCTCATAAGGAGGGTCCTTGTATCAAGGTGATCAACTCAGCCAAAATTTGCTAATAATTCTCCAGAAAAGCTTTCTGGGTGTTACCAACCATGCCCAACGTTAGTAATTCACCCAGAGAGCCCTCAGCAGGTGCTCACCTTGTGCCATTCTCATGATGCTGAAGTGCCACCTAACCTGTCAAAAGTGTGGAATGTCTGAGTCCCTCTCTATGACAGGCAAAAATTAAGTGCAGGGTGGTGGTGGAAATGTTGTCAGCATTTGTAGCACTTACTTCCATTCCCAAAAGAAAATACAGTCACTACTACGTGTGAAAGCAGGTTGCATGTCATTAAAAGCCAATTTCAGGTACATCCAGCAGCACAAAAATAGAAAAACTGAATTACACGCTCAAGATGTGGTTTCCATACTACAAAAAAAAGTGTTATTTTTGGTGTCTGAAATACTGCAGAAACACTAATCTTAGCAAGTGTGCAAAGGAGGGACTTGCTGAGCTTCCTGCTGCTTGCCTGGATGTTCCACACCTGTTCAAAAATGCTGAATTAAAAATGCTGTATTACTGCTTTAAAATATTTCTCAGAAATGAAGCCAATGAAAGAATTCTCCTGTGCTCTGTTTTATTTTTATGCTGTTGTTTAATAATGAAATGTAATGATGGTGCTGTCATACAGCACTGTCATGTGTGGCAGAGAATGGAAAAAAATTAATAAGTAGCCTTGGTAGTATGTGTGAGCAAAGGAGTGGTGTGTCAAGAAGTCAGCTGTTTTCATCACTGTTTGCCATAAACTGGACAATACAGGAAACAGCTTTCATTTCCATTACTTTAAAATTTTCTTCCGTAGCTTCTCACATTAAAATGAAACTCCAGTTGTCCCCTGCTCCCCCACTTTCTGACCAACCCCTGCCACCCTCAGCGTATGAAGTCCATGCTGTATTTTGCCATACCTGTACATTGGAGAGGTCATGTTTCACCCCAAGGCCCTTTTCCCTACCCTGGACAGTCTCTGGGGAATTGGAAAGGGCTGGTGAAGGTCATGAGTCTGTTTCTCCTTTATGAAACCTGTGCATACACTGTGGCCTAATCCCATCCTCATTTGGTATCTATCCTGTCTTGGGAACAGATGGTTTCTGTAGATCTGATTTTGCTAATTCTGTATCCTCAGCATTATCTTTATTCAGTAATCTTCCAGCATAAGCAACAAATCACCTTTGGAAAAGCTGTTACACACATTAATAGCAGCTGAGCTGATACCATCACCTGAAGTCACACAAGGTGCAATGTGCCAGCACACCCCTCTGTTAGTCAGGTCTGATATGCCTCAGCGTGCCTAGCTGTGACTGTTGAGTAGGTGGCCACAAGGGAGTTGCTCAGAGAAAAAAAGTCAATAAATAAATGCAGAAAAGTTCTAAAAATGGGTCCAAGGAATGTCAGCCTCATGGTTTGCTGAAGTGGGTGAAGCTGAGGTTGTAACACAGAAAGAAGATCCTTACAGGATGGGGAGAGGGGTACCAGTACAATGCAACAAACAGAGGTGGGAGTATGTGTGCCATGTGGCTTCCATCATAGGGAGGTTAGGCAGGGCAGATAGTTTGCACCTGGTACAAACAATCTGGAGGTGAAAATACCACTTTGTGCCAAGTGATGCATTACAAAAGCCCCATCCTGCAGAACTGTTATTAGCTGGATCACTCCAAACTCCCCAAAGCTGTTTGAAACACCTGAGTGTCTCGCTTTGTTTTCAGTTGTGACAAAAGTTGGATTTCAAAGTTCTTCTATGGACCAGCAACTACCAAGAACACTCCATTCTCCTCCCAGGTAGGGCTAAGACTGCAGGGGCTTCTCAGTAGAAGGCTGAGACTTACAGTGCTGGGGAAGAGCAAAGAGGTGGTGAAACTGATCTGACATCATGCACAAGAGATGATTCAGGAGCCATTTAGAGTTTGTTTGCTTAAAGTGTGCTCTGGAGAGGCCCCATCCCACCCCCGTTCCCTAACTTCCCTCAAGTTAAAAATGTACACTGTGTTTGCTAATGTACCTTTTGCTTTGGTATGTGAAGATAGTGGTGTGAGAGAAGCAACTATAGCAGTTGTCAAGAAGACAGCCCTTAAAACAGTCTTCCTTTGAAGCAGGAAGGTGTTTACTCTACAGAAGGCAGCACTTGGTACTTGATCAAACATGACACAAAATGTAATGGTCATATGGGAAACGGTATGAGATGAGAAAGTGACAGAATGGGAAGAGCTGTGAAATGAGGTTCAGGAAATAATAAAAAGTAAAACAAACAAACAAACAAGGCCATCTTCTCAACCATGTGTCTAATGAGCAAACTGCTTGACATGCAATGTCGTAGCTTGGCAGTCTGTGTCCCAGCTGGCAGCCATGAGTGTCCTGACTCAGTGCAGTTTTGCTGCAATGTTAGTATTTTAAACAAGCAAATAAGCAATTAAGTGCAGAAATCCTGTAGTGCTAAGTGAGGAAATGACTTGGTGCCAGTATGTCAGGTTGCTTCCCAGACAAATGTGTGCCATTCAGTGTGATTTAAGGATCTTCTTGTCCTGTTTGGACTCTGATGGCTTTAATTGCCATGTGAGGCATGTATGTGTGTATGTATATATATGTATGTGTGTATATATATGTGGATATGCATATGTAAATATATATATATATATATATATGTATGCACACATACACTTGCACAAGGGGAAGAAGCAAAAAAAAGCTCCAGAACCTCATTACAAGGGGCCCAAAACTGAACACAGTACTCAAGGTACTGCCTCACCAATGTCAAGTACAGGGGCACAGTCACTTCCCTACTCCTGCTGGCCACATTGTTTTTGGTATAGGCCAAAATGCTATTGGTCTTCTTGGGCACATGGTAGAGGATGTTGGATTTGTGCAGCATTTGTCCATATCCAGCTACCAAACGTGATATGGGCTTAAACTGGCAGAGGGGAGATTTAGGCTGGATTTTAGGAGGAAGTTCTTTACAGTGAGGGTGATGAGATACTGGAACTGGTTGCCCAGGGAGGTTGTGGATGCTCCCTCCCTGGAGGTGTTCAAGGCCAGGTTGGAGGAGGCCTTGAGTGAGCTGTACTAGTGGGAGGTGTCCCTGCCTATGGCAGGGGGTTGGAACTGAATGATCTTTGAGGTCCCTTCCAACCTTACCATTCTATGATATGAAGACTAATGTGTTCATGGCTGCCCTCCCTTTTTATGTTTTGCAGAAAAAGGGTGACTTTCGTTTAGTACAGGGAGATAGATTTCAGCTTAAGCAAGCAAAATACTTCTCTGAAAATTACGTTTGCTGAAAGTGGGAAGTGGCCTGCATAACAAGAATATATTATAGCTTGAATAATTTTATTCCAGGAAGAACAGCAAGGTCTGATAAACCAGAATGAAGAAGAAACTTCCTATAGGGATGTCTTATATTGTGATGCCTTGCTATACGTTTCTCTCGCCATTTTCTGGAGCTACTAGAGTAGTCTGCCTCCAGATGAAAGCAGTATCACTGAATGTTTTGCTGCTCTTCAGGAATGTGTCAAGTCAAGTACAGAGCTTTTAATACTGTACCTAAGACCAGAACTGAGTACATGCAGTTGAGAGGTCCAACTCCACTCTGAATGAGTGGAATCTGGAAACAAGGCAAGTGTGTGGCAGTCTAGTGGGTATCTTCCTTTCATGTTCAAAACCTAAACCCAACAGTAAGTTTTAGAACAAGCCTTAATAAACAAATCCCTTTTATTTTCTGTTTCAGTGAGTGTCAATCAGGTAAGGCTGCATTTGCCAGCAAGATGTTATGTAGATAGATCAATCTTAGGAGTTTATTCTGGTATGTGTGAGTATGTTCTCCTGTTTGGATTAGGTAGCTTTTACCTGAGTTTGCCACAGTTGAGTGCAGTAGGTAGACTTTGGCTTGCAGTTGCTTTGACATTGCAATTCTACTTATTTTTAAGCAGAGTGGCTCTTAAAGGGCTGGAAGAAAGCAACAATCTTTGTTCTATTGGTTAATCAAGTGCTTGTTAAAATCCAGGGAGCCTCTCTAGCAGCAGTAGAGTGCTAGCTGTATTTTTGTTATTCCTGCGTTTGCCACCAAGGTCCAAGTAAGTGTTGATGAAATGCAACCTCCCTGATATTTTTCTTTCCAGTGCTTTTGTTGGTAGACCAGAGACAGTCTGCTATGGTCACAGTTTATTTTTCCCCAGGCCCAGTTGTTGCAAACATCTAAGCACTTTTTCTCAAAGATCACATAAGGAGAAATGCTCTAAGATTTGTCTTTTGAAATTTTTTTCCTTCCTACTTTTGTCTCTGGAAGAGGTTTTCATTGGTGTTTGAAATCCCTCCATAAGAGTTTGCAGCAGTTTAAAGTCTAATAAAACTGCTTCCTAATTTCCTCCTGGGGTGTTTGGACAGAGCTTTAACAGCAGCCCAAAAGAGTTAAATAGTATTGGGAGTGATTTTACCAGCTCAGGAGCAAATGGACTTACATAGTAGGTCATAAAAGCCTCTTATAAGACATAATCATCCTATTGGGAATTGTAACTCAAACCTCAATTACAGTAAAACCTTAAAACTCTCATCTTTATTTACACTAAAAATAAACCTGTTGTTAGAAGACATTTTATACTTTTGGATTGGAAGGAGCATTTTTGTCATTTACCAGATTTAAAAGTGAGTTATCTTGCCTTTTTCTTTTCAGTTTTCCTCCCTCCCGTATGTATTTCAGCTGTTAGGTAGCCCTGTCAAGATTAAAACCATGACTGATGCTGGGGATTTGCAATGGAAGACTCTGGTGTGGCTGGAGAGTACTCGCTGTTCCCTGTGTCGTGCAGAAAGAGGACACTTGGGCACTGACACATTACATCTGCGACTGAGTTGGGCATCATGTTTTAGCCCAAACCCAACAGCCAACGGTGTTACTGGTGTCTGTGTGCCTGGCAGGCCACTACCAGGAGTGGAGATTCTCAGCCAATGGAAGGACTCTGTGTGGAGTGGCTGTGGATAGGTTATTGTAGGTCTCACCATGGAAAAAATATTGTGAAACTCTGCTGAGATATGTGAGGTCTTAGTGTCTTTTATGCTAATTTTAGACTTTAAGATGTTTCCCATGGACTATTTATAGACTGATTGTCTCTTCAAAGGCCCAGAGGGAGTTTTGTAGATCAGGCCTGAGAACTTCAACTGTGGAGGCTGGCCAAGAACCCAATTATTTAATTTTTTTTTTACACTCAAACATAGAGTTCACTACACAGGCTGGGTCCTGCACAAACTTAATGCAGCTTCTTAACTCATCAATTTCAGTGCCAGTGTTGAGGGAAATGCTCAAAAACCTCCATGTAAAGCTAGGTATGGGTGTGGAAGCAAGGGGGTGAAAAACCTCTTCCATGAGGACAGGCTGAGGGAGCTGAGGTTGTTCAGTTTGGAGAAGAAGAGACTCTGGGGAGACCTAAAAGTGACCTTCCAGTACCTACAAGAGGGAGGCCTATGAAAAGGCTGGATAAGGACTGTTGGCAAAGGCCTGTAGGGATAGGATTAGAGACAACGGTTTGAAATTAGAGGAGATTTAGGCTGTATGTTAGGAGAAAGCTCTTTATCGTGAGGATATCAGAATGATGGAACACAATTGGCCGGGGAAATAGCTGAGGATCCATCCTTGCAGGTAGCCAAGGTCAGGCTTGATGGGTTTCTGAACAACCTGATCTAATGGAGGATGTCCCTGCTCACTGCAGGGCAGTTGGACTAGATGACCCTCAGAGGTCCCTTCCAACCCAAACCTTTCTGATTCTATACAGAGGAGCTCCAGTGCCCCCAGATCCATACCTTTTGAAAACTAGACTACTGGGTTATTTCCTGAGTGAAGATCCTCTCCACCTGGCATAATCCTAAAATATTAGGAAGAAACCTCATGCACTCTGAACATGAACAAAACAGCTGGTTTTGAAGAAGTCTGGATGTTAGATTTTAGACTGGATGTTAGGAGGAAGTTCTTTACAGTGAGGGTGGTGAGGTGCTGGAATAGGTTGCCCAGGGAGATTGTGGCTGCTCCCTCCCTGGAGGTGTTCAAGGCCAGGTTGGACAAGGCCTTGAGTGACCTGTACTAGTGGGAGGTGTCCCTGCCTATGGCAGGGGGTTGGAACTGAATGCTCTTTCAGGTCCCTTCCAACCTTACCATTCTATGATTCTATAATTCTAAGTCAGTTTTCACACCTGACTTACTTGGTGTGCAGTTGTTTTTGCCCTGGTTTCTGTTATGCTGAAAAATTTGCAGCAGGTCTGGATCTGAGATTTTGGAGCTTACAGGTGAAAGTCACTTCTCTTTTCTGCTTGGCAGTGCACATGCAGAGGTTTCATACTGGAAGCAAACATCTCTATATGCTGAGCAGAAATAAATATAAAAACCAAATAATCCTCTAAGGCCATTAGAAGGACTTTTGCAGAACTAGCCCAAGTTACTGACTTGGGCTAACCCAGTACTTGGGTTACTCAGATGTTCAACATAGTGCAGGAGTCACTCCTGTCTGATGTGAACAAATTAATAAACCTAAGCAGCTCCCCAAGGTAAGGCAGGCAATTGGTCCTGTCGTGCTTGTATAAATCTATTCACAGTTTTTGTGACTAAATGGGATTGTGTGCACTTTGACTTTAATTGTACAATCATGGAATAGTTTGGTTTGGGAGGGATCATCTAGTTCCAACTCCCTTGTCCTGGGCAGGCACCCCTCCCAATAGACCAGATTGCTCAAGGCCTTATCCAACCTGGCCTTGAAAATCCAGGGAGGGGACATCCTCCATGGGCAATCTATTCCAATGTCTCACCACCCATACTATAATGAATTTCTTTCTAATACTGAGTCTAATTCTACCCTCTTTCTATCTTTTATTTTACATTTTCCTTTTAAGAGATACAGCAATTCTTGCTTTATTGTTCATCCAGTTTGGGCTGTGTAACTCTATCAGCTGCTAATTTAGAGAGACCAAAATTTAGGTCGCTGCTAGTTTAGCAGCTTTCTTCCTATGTCTTCCCTGAAAGAATGTGTCTTCTTGAATCACAGCAACTGCTGCTAGAGCTGCTCATAGCTGGCACTTAGTGCATTTTACTACATTTAGATCATAAGTGCGGCACTTGAATCAGTAGAGCTTTCCTCAACATCTTTACCTTCAAAGGCACTCCAGGCTTTTATGTCTTGGGCATGGGAGGTATGTTGCAAGGGTTCATTAGGCATGAGCTGTAGGCTTTGATTTATTTGATGAAAACATGGTTATGGTGTGTAATGCTGGCTGCTGTGGGACTGAAAGCAATGAGCAACCTCATCTTTTAGCAGCATCAAATGTGACATGGCAAATGTACTGCCATTAGGACACAGCAACAGGCATCCTCTGAACTTGTTAAGATCATGGAATCGTAGAATGGTAAGGTTGGAAGGGACCTCAAAGAGCATCCAGTTCCAACCCCCTGCCATAGGCAGGGACACCTCCCACTAGTACAGGGCACTCAAGGCCTCCTCCAACCTGCCCTCGAACACCTCCAGGGAGGGAGCATCCACAACCTCCATGGGCAACCTNGGGAATGATGAGAGCACAGCAAAGCGGCAGAACCACCTCCCTTGCCCTGCTGGCGACGCTTCTCTTGATGCAGCCTAGGACTCGGTTGGCTGTCTGGGCTGCATGTGCACGCTGCAGGCTCATGTTGAGCTTTTCATCAACCCAGACTCCCAGGTCCTTTTCCTCAGGG
>VWZE01014135.1:373608-405428 GCA_013396675.1 Eubucco bourcierii
CTGAACCCTGAGGGATGCCACTTGTCACTGGTCTCCAGGTGGACATTGTGCCGTCAATCACCACTCTCTGTGTGTGACCATCCAGCCAATTCCTTATCCTACAGTGCTCCACCCATCAAGTCCATGTTTTTTCCAGTTTGGTGACCAGGATGTCATGCGGGACAGAGTCAAATGCCTTACTCAGGTCCAGGTAGATGCCATCAGTTGCCCTTCCTGTGATCCACTGTTGCTGTGACTTCTTCATTAAAAGCCACTAAATTCATCAGGCAAGATCTGCCCTTGGTGAAGCCATTGCTGGTTCCCACCAATCACCTCTGCTTTGTTTTCCATTTGTCTTAGCAGAGCTTTCAGGAGGATCTTCTCCATGATCTTGCCCAGCACAGAGGTGAGATTGACTGGTCTGTAGTTCCCAGGATCATCCTTATTTCCCTTCTTGAATTGTTGAGGTGGGTGTTAAGTTTGCTCTTCTCCAGTTAGCAGGAACTTCACCAGTCTGTCACAATCTTTGGCTTTGTTTTAATCTTTGATTATAACTGTAGGAGACTGTAGGCATATAGCTGGGTCATGCTGTCTTCTACAGAAGCCACCAACATATTCATGGTGATGCCTGATAAAGGCTTTTGAGATCTGCATCATCTCTCCTGGCTAGTCCCGTGTCAGGGCTCTCTCTCTGCCCATATGCCAGTGTTGGTATCAGTGTGCTGAGGGATATGCAAAACACCATGAAAATGCTGCAGACCCCTGTATGGGCTGTTTAAGGTGCTGGTGTTGTTCTGCTGCAATTTGTCTGTCTGCTATCAAAGTTGCATTTTTTCAGGCAAACAAACAAACTTGGAAACATTTTCTGGGGGCTGGGCATTATTTCGGTTGCCAGTTGTGTGACTGGAGAGTGACATTTCTTTGGGTGATGTTCTCTAAGGCCCATAGGAGAGAATAGACATCCATCCCAGGTAGAAGACAAATAAAATCAGTCACTATAGCAACTGAAATAAATGGCAATCATGCTAAATATAGCTCTCCCTGGTGCTGCACTATGTAAAAATAACTTGTAGGTCAGCTCTCTGCCCTTGTGGGTGCTCTCCTGTTCATTTTGTGCCCTGGCCAAAAACTCGTCTGCTGCATATTGCCTTGAACTCCACAGAGTAACTCAGGAGTGCTGAGCAGTAAACTCAAACCTCCTTGGGAGCTACCTCTCTGCATCTCTTGCAGGTCTTCATCTCTCTTCCAAAGGACTTCTGCTTGTTCTGTTTCCAGCATGGCACCCAGGTTTTTCAGAACTAAGGTGCTCTTCATGTTAATTTAACCTAAGGCAGATGCCTAGAACTGATTTTCTTGAGAACAAAGGTGTTCAGAGGGCTGGAGCACAACCTCTATGAGGACAGACTGAGAGAATTGGAGTTTTTCATCATGGAGAAGAGAAGACTTCAAGGAGACCTTTTAGTACCCTTTCATTATTTATGAAGGGGCCTATAGAAAATATGATGACTCTTCTATGGTGAGTGTAGTGATAGAATGAGAGTTAATAATTTTAAACAGGAATAGGGTAGATTTAGATGAGATATCAGGAAGAAATTCTTTACTGTGAGGGTGGTGAGACATTGGAATATGGTGCTTAGAGAAGTTGTGGATGCCCCCTCCCTGGAAGTGTTCAAGGCCAGGCTGGATGGGGCTTTGAGCAACCAGAGCTAATGGAGTGTCCCTGCCCATGGTAGAGAGTTGGAACTAGATGATATTTAAGATTCTTTCCAACCCAAATCATTCTGTGATTTAAACTAAGTTTCAGACTCTGGGCCTGAAGCAAGCCCAGAGAAAATTCCCATTGACTGAAGAGACTTTAACTCAAAGACCATGTTTCTGCTCAAAATGGGACCAATACTCAATGCAGATATTACAGAACAGAATACTTGAAAAAAAACTTTCTTTACTAAGTACTATGTGATTTATGCCTCAGGTGGATGACACCTGGTATGTTCCATGGGTTTGTGCAAGGCTCATTCAAGCGCACGCTGCAAGCATCATGTTTGGGTTGGAGATGTCTGCTGTAATCATCCTTTGTTATTCTTACCTGATGCTACAAAGAGAGACCTCTAAAGAAAATGAGGCTACTTGAAACGGTTTGATATTAATTTCCATTCTTGTATCACTTTTATCTTCACTCTACAGCCTGTTCTTTGATTTGTATCTGAAAACTCTGGTAAGTTTCTCTTGGGGCATCCTAGGGGCTTACTAGGGATTGGTTCTACATGCAGTGAAATCCCTGCTTTCAGAGCTGGATAGCTTTACTTTATCACACATGCATACACCAAAACAAACAAACAAAGTATGCAAAATAGTGCTAGGAGTGAATTTTCAATAATTTAGCTATTTTTTTTTTTTCAGGCATTGAAGGTACTGAAGAGCAGATGAGAGAGGGCTGAATGCTTGACTGCTTGTTGAACACCCTTCTACAGTGCTTAGTTTGGAAGGAAGTTCCAGCAAAATTGTTGCAAAATGATCAGCTCTTTAAAGGACAACCATCACAAGCAGAAAATGTACTATGAAATGAAACCATAAGATGCTCATAAATATCAGAAAGTATAGATCTGTACTTCTTTTTCAGGGAGATGTATCTTACCCCTCAGTTCAGAAACGTAAACTGTCATCTGGGTTTTTTCCTTTGGTTTCGTGCTTGCTTCTTACAGTTTTTGTGTTATATTTGTTGCTGGTTGGTTGGGGTTTTCTGTTGTTTTGTTAATTGGATTTGTTTGGTTTGTTTTTTGTTGGTTTTTTTTTAAATAAGATTGAGATCACCTAAATGCTATTACCCAGCAAACAGGTTAAAGTGTCCCAAACAAAAATTGGGCAGCATAGAGAATGTGCAGCCTCTGTCTCTCTGGTGCCATGTCCCAGTCATTGTGTGAAGGCTGTGGGAGTGATTACGTGCCTGAATGCACAGAGCTCCTGCTGAGTTTCTAATGCTTCTTCAACACAAAAATACTATACTCAGAAGCAGTGGTGCTGAGCATGGCCTGCAGCCAACCAGTTAAACCGCTCTGATCTACCGTGTTGAAAGCCCAGCACAGCCCTTTCCTTCCTGCATGCTTGGAAGACACAAAGGGTGAGCAAGCACACTTAAAGCCCAGTTTGCACTGTCACTGGATATTGCACTCAATGAATTTTCTTCTTAAAGAGTGTGTGCACAAAAGCCTTTTCTATGGCTCTTGGAACTAAACACCTCTTGAACCTGTTGTTAGCCTGGGTCACAATTGCTTGCACCAAACAGTGTCCAGTGCTGCATGTTCCATACCTGTGGTACTACCTTTTCCTATTGCAAAGGTAACTACCATCATCTACTATAGGTTAAATGAATGCTAAGTGTAGGCAGAGAAAGCTGAATGAGAAAGCTGAATCCTTTTCTGAAAGTAGCTTTCCTCGTTGTATAATTGCACACAACAATGGGAGGCAATAAAGAGATTTTGGTCTTGTCTAAGCTTTGCCAAACTCTTTTCCTTNATAGAAATCTCTTGGAACTGCAGTATTTTACAGCTTTACTGTGAAAAAATGGAGAGACCACACTGTTTTGCTTGTATGTAGGAAATAACTCTGTCAGGGTACAGCACAGGAGTATATTTATTTACAGTTACAATATTCTGCATGCTTCCAAACAACACTGGTACAGTTACAGGATGCTTGCTGGAGCAGAGGTACAGGTGGTGTTTGCCACAGGTTACAGGGTTAATGGAACAACAACTAGCAATTTGTGTTGACAACACAAACATGGACAACAAGCCAGAAACAATTTATCACCTCAAAGACATGTACCCAAGCCAAATTTGTATATTCTAAGAACAGATTCTTGCATATATGAAAACCACCAGTCACATAGCTGCAAAATTAATATCAGTGTAGAAACACAGATTGAAATTTAATGATCTGCCTAGAGAGAATGACCAGGAAAGGAAAAGATGGACTAAAAAAATCCTTGTGTGCTTTGTAATCTGGAAGTAAGCTACCCTTTAAAAACCTGTGCTTGGGAATAAATAATTGACATGTATCCATTAACGGTAAGTACAACTGTGGCTTTGATTTCATCCACCAGTATAACCTCAGCAAAAGCTTCCCTTCATGGTTTCCATCTATATTTGAGAACATTTGGAGTTAGTTAGGTTATTTCAAAGATGTGGGTTAGGGATGAAAATACAAATAAGGTGTGCGGTAATACATAAGTATGAGAATGCTTTTGGTAACATGGCAAAGGAAAGTAACTCCACATCCCTGGAAGGAAGACAGCTTACCATCACCTGTGAAAGTCAAATATTTCTATTTGAAAGAGGGACTCTTGCAGTCATGTGCACAGAGTGCTCTGCAGTGGTGAAGAGATAGAGATGAAAGCCAGCCTGCAGGATGTGGCACCACTGTGCAACTGCTAAGCACCTTCTGCCTCCTAGAGAGCAGGCTAAGGGCTTCCCTCTCTGTCCTCTGAATGGGAATGGCTTTTGATTGATTTGAGTGTATCTGGCAGGCTCAGTGGATTAAGTGGAGATGCAGAGGTTTGCCTCATCCCTGGAGGCTGTTTGAAGACATCCAGTATGGGCTGCTCCGGGAGTCTGCTCAGCCCATGAAGATTTAGTTGCAGTTGTTCCTCAGCACTGCTCTCTATTAATGCAATACTCACTTTTAAGGTTGTTGGTGGTCTGATCCAGGGATAGATGTTATTACTTCCAGGCAATAATTGCAGACATACAACATCCTCACTCCTGAGCAGCAGCAAGCGGTGACTGTGCAGAAGTCCTTAGCACTATGCTGATTCCTCAATAAGATGTATGTATGTATGCACGGGGAGAGATCTAACCCAGGCAATTTGAAATGGATCCAGTTCAAGCAGTGACCAATAAAATCCAATTAACTTTTTATCCCACATTACTCATTCACCTGACCTTTGCATTTCCTGGTTCTGCCTTGGCCCGTGCAAGGTAATTAAAGTGCTGTGATACCAGTGATAGCTGCCTTGGCAGTAGTCTCAATATATAATCAGTGTGGAGTCACAGTGTAAAGTCATCTTTCATCTGAAAGATGGCATTTTCCTGCAGTTTGAGGGGATTATTGAAAGTCACTCTCCACCAAATGGTGCTGTTTCACATTTTCTTTCCTGTTTGGGATGACCAGCTTTGTCAAAATATTGGGATTGTGCTCAGAGTTAATGAAAGAGAAGGTTGTTCCATGTTTGTTTTTAATTCTCCTTCCAGCTGTACTTCTGAGGCTTTCCAACAATTTTATGTTTGTGGAAAATACCATCTGTCACTTCAGTTCCCAAAGATAGTTCAGGAAGAGTCTGTAAGAGATCCCCCATGAGCTTCCCTGATGGGGTCACTGGAACTATTCTGCATGAAATATAGATCGAGGGGAAATAGCTTCAAACTGCACTAGAGGAAGTTTGAGTTGGACGTTAGGTAATATTTCTTCTCTGAAAGTGAAGTCCTGGCCAGGCTGCCCAGGGCCATGGTAGAGTCACCATCACTAAGGGGTTTAGAGGTTTTTGATTGGTTAATTTTTGGCAGAAAGTCTTTAAAACCTTTTTTGTTTGTTTGCTTGCTTGCTTGCTTAGCTGTTTGTTTGGGTTTTTTTAAAAGCTTTCTTTAAAAAAATTATTATTCCTGAGGCATCTGTGTTTTTTTCTTAATTTTTGTTTTCTTCCAAAACTGCCATGAAATTCCCAGTGTTTGATTAGGGAAGAGTTCTTTGAGAAACAGGGAAATGCTTATTGATGAAACCAACTTCTCTCTGAGGAATCAGACTGGTAATTCTTCATTAGAAACAAAGCCACAAACTGAGGCTATTTGACAAAACTCTTCCCCTCTGTACTCCAGTTCCCCAAAGTAGTGGCAGTTGATGGTGTCAGCCTGGCAGCTCAGCACCCGAGCTGCACTGAGCCTTTGACATACCTCTTCCAGCAGTTAGGGTGTCTTCCAGAGGTGGATGCATGTCCCCAGTGAGGTCCAGGCTTCCACCTGAGGGCTGCTCAACCAAGGCAGCCATGGTGGGGACAGTATTGTCCTGTAGCTGCTGCAGCACATGGCAGGACCTGGGTAAGGACTTGTTGCTGGAGTTCACAGTTGCTTTGTTGCATCTCAGGAGTGCCAAAAAGCACCTGTAAAACTATCACACACAAGTGGAGAACAGCAGGTTAGCAGGGATTGCATTAGTTTCACTTTTTATACCACAGGATTAATTTTATGTCCTTTATATTCATTTAACTTCCCACAGCAGACCAGAAAAAAAACATGTACGTGATAGGATTTGGTATTGGAAGTTGAACTATTTTGTAGATCCAAGATATCTTTGCGCTAAATGGGAGCTTTTGCTGGGGTCAAGGTCTCTACAAGCTAAGGTGGGACAGAGTCCTGGAGAGCAGGAGCTGGAGGAAAGAGCTACCTGCCTTTTCCCTTCATCTGGGCACACAAACCAGGCACATCAGTGAAAGAAGAGTAAACCCAACCAACATGAAAGAAGCGGTTTTGGCTGAACCCTGTCAGGGTCAGCACCACTGAGGTGTTTCAGTACTACAGGGGACAGGAAGTGATCCAATCCATACCAGGGGTTTTGATTACTTGCATGTTGGGTGCTGTATGTAATTTGGGGCACCTGGGGTTTTAAATTAGTTTTTTAGATCAATGTATAATTTCATTGATTAAAAAGCCCAGAAGGAGAGAAACAGAAACTGACTTTGTGGACAGGCCTGTAGCACTTGTTCTGTGTTTTCACTGAATACAGATATCAGTGCCTGTATAGCAGGCATTGGAATAGGATGCCCTAGGAGGTGGTGGGGTCGCTGCTCCCAGAGGTGTTCAAAAAATGTGTAGACACTGCGCTCTGGGACATGGTTTAGTGTACATGGCTGTGTTGGGTCCATGGTTAGGGTCAATGATCTTAGAGGTCTTTTCCTATGGGAAGAATTTTGTGCTGCTGTGAATGGAAAAAGACTGAATCATTTCCAGCCTCTTTTCAGGTTTGCAGGAGCCTGCTACCTGCCAGAGTGCTCAGATGCAAATGCGTCAGTCTGCTGCACCTTGGAGGTTTCAGGGAGTTCTGACAGATCACTCAGCTGTGGCCAGGTTATTGATATATCCTGTTACTAAAAGCCTGGCAGGACTTGAGTTAATTGGATCACCAATAGAAGTAACATTGGCCGGTTCAATTTGTGTTTGACCATGGGAAAGATGAAAAGCTAGGTAATGTGCTTGGTTCAAGCTCTCAGGCAGGGCTCATTTGATGTCTGTTATTTGAGGGATTTTTTTCAGTTTCTTTCAGGTACTTTGTGTCTGAGCTGGGGGAGGCAGTTGAGCGGAGCTGCCCGTAGCAGGAGAAATGTGTGTTGCAGATCTTATGAACTGTCTGCATGGGCTCCCTACAACTGCACAGACAAATTCTAATAGCTGATCTGTCAAGCACCACAGCCCAAACCAACTTCATTAAGAATCCTCTGCACAACATGCCTGATAGCAACAAGCTCTGATATTACTTGCTATCAACAGCCAAGTGAAAATATTGTGCTGCTTCTTGTCAGCAGAATTGCTTTTGAGGAGCTGCACAGGATTTTTGCATCAACCAAAATTCCTTTTTTAAAATTTTTATTAAATATTAGAAACTGAAATTTCACAGGAATTGCAGACTTCCTTTGTACAGATAATAGTAATGAAAAATGTTATTACATATAGTGTCTGTAGATATATTTATTTTATTTATGATAAATTTCTATTGTCCTTGTATTTACACTCCATTCCCCTCCTCTTGTAGTTGAATTCCTTGTGGGTGGATGAGTTTCCTAACAACCATCTTTCTGTGGCTGCTTAATCCACAGTGGGTTTTCGTTGCAGCCTAAGTCTCTTTTATCTGTTTAACCTTCACCTACCCTTTGCCTGGAGGCATTTGCTCAATGTGAGTATTATTTTATCTGGCCCATTCTCTGATTTTTATCCAGGCTGATTAGAGATTTCTGAACATTTAACGAAGCAGGGGGTGCAGGGAAGACTGGACATGGAATTGTTTTAGAAATACCATGAGATTAGAGGGGAACTGAAAGCTGCTTCAGCTGTCAAGCTATCTCCTATAGACCTCTGTAACAGTTCTCTCTCTTAGCTGATTTTTCAGTGGTGTTGCCTGTACACTTTATTTCCCCTCATTATTTCCTTACTTCTTGCTTACATTGAACCTGAGTAAACGTTTTACATACCTGTTTGTTCAGAAATACATAGATGATGGGATTGTAGACTGTGCTGCTTTTGGCAAGGAGGGATGGGATGATGCTGGCAGCAGGAGTGATAAGACCAGGTTTCCCAAAAGTAGCTAAAAGTGCCACAGTCGCATATGGCAGCCAGCAAAGAAGAAAGCAAATTACCATCACCACCACCATGATCAGGATGCGCTGCTCCCGACTCCGTGCTGTCCCTTTGTTGATGCTGCTCACCTGAGTGGAAAAGAGGCACTAATATATCATTAGCACTACTCATACTGGGAGCAGAAGATTATGTATGGGAGCTCCAGAACTAGCTGTGCTACTGGCAGTGTGCAGGATGGCAGGATCATCTGAAATCTTGTTGGCTGAAGAAGAGCTGGCCTTTGTGGGCAGGGTTTTAAGAAGTTGGCCCTCAGCACAGGAAGGACATGGAAGTGTTGGAGCGGGTCCAGAGGAGGGCCAAGAGGATGATCAGAGGGCTGGAGCAGCTCTCCTATGAGGACAGGCTGAGAGAGTTGGGGCTCTGCAGCCTGGAGAACAGAAGGCTTCAAGAAGACCTGATAGTAGCCTTCCAGGATCTGAAGGGGGCCTACAGGAAGGCTGGGGAGGGACTATTTACAAGGTCCTGCAATGACAGGACAAGGGGCAATGGGTTTAAACTGGCAGAGGGGAGATTTAGACTGGATGTTAGGAGGAAGTTCTTTCCAGTGAGGGTGGTGAGACACTGGCACAGGTTGCCCATGGAGGTTGTGGCTGCTCCATTCCTGGAGGTGCTCAAGGCCAGGTTGGACGAGGCCTTGAGTAACCTGTACTAGTGGGAGGTGTCCCTACCTATGGCAGGGGGTTGGAACTAGATGATCCTTGAGGTCCCTTCCAGCCTTACCATCCTATGAAAAGTTGCAATAGGATTAGTAACAGTGATGCTCGTCTAGAACAGCCTTAAAAGCACAGAATCATTTAGGTCACCACTGAACCATGTCCCCCTCAGCACCACATCTACACACCTTTTAAACACCTCCAGGGATGGTGACACAGGACTTGTGATCTAGACCCATTCTCTTGCCCTTCTTTGAACACACTGCAGCACCTCAATGTCTTAAGGATGTCTTCCTAATAAAGAGAACAGGCCCTAATATGAACCCTTGGGGACACCACTAGTGATCAATTGCCAACTAGATTTAACTCCATTCACCACCCTGGGCCCTGCCTTCTAGCCAGCGAAGCATATGCCCATCCAAGTCATAAACAGCTGTCCTAGTGTTGCTGAGACAGAATCCCAGGCCAGCCATGGGCTGCAGGCCATTAACAGTTCTGAGTCAACCAGCACAGCTGACTTGAGTTGGCTCACAGGTGTGTCCCAGACCATTAGCAGCACACTCAACCTAAAGGAGGAAGTTTGCTAAGGAGAGAGGAGTTTCTTGTTGGGATTTCTCCTCTTTTTTTCTTCAGCCTTTAAGGAGTGCCTTCCTAGTTATGACTGCTGTGGTGAGTATAACTTTATATACCTTGTATTTACAGTGGTATTACTTTGGCCATTTCATTAGTTTGTGTCTTTTCTTCTTTTCCTGATTTCCCTGGGGAGGCATCCATGGGTGATAGAGTAACTGCCAGAGTTTAGCCACAAATACAGGCTAAATGTAGACAGCAGCCAAATTTTCCAACAGAATGCTCCTCTAGCTTTCTCCAAATTGCACAGCATTTAATGTAAGTATCCTGGACAGAATTTAATAAAGGGGAACCTGCCCTGGTCTAATTGCCCCTGGATGACTTCTTGTCTGAATTCTACCAGTAACAATGAACCTAGTCAAGGAAGAAATCCTTTGTACCCAGAGGCCACTGGAGTAGGACAGGAAAGAAGCAAAAAAATTGAGAGACCTTTCTCCCCTGAATTCACTGGAAAAGTTTTCAGATTAATTTAACTGATTTTCAGTGGGCTCCTTCTCTGGGCTTGGGGTTCAGGCATAAGTCAGTCATAGAGTAGGTAAGTAGTGCAGTCCTCTGCCTCACCACCTGTGTTTCCTAGGCATCAGTATATTTTGAAAACTGGACCTTTTGCTGATGGTTGTGTAATTCTGCAAAGTGCTGCAGTAAGCATGAGAAGCTAAGAGTTATAAGCAGTTCTACAGAATGTATTTGTGTGCTGCAAGTCACCATGAGACTAATTAAAACACGTCAAACCATTCAAAAAGTAGAACATGTCTATAATTGCCTGCTGAGGGAATTACAGATGTTCTTGTTACTCTTATACCAAGTACTTTAGAAATATCCTGCTAATGTGCAAATGAAATCTTCTATGGCACTTAGCTGTAATATAAAAGATTACCAAAAGAAAAAGAAAAAGTGTCTTGTGGCAAAACCAAATAAAGTTGTTAATCAAAATATCTCCAGTAGTGACAGGTGAATATTTCACTCAGACACCTACAGGCATCAGTAGCTCAGACCAGTTCACAGACATCTCAGAGAGAAAGCAAATATGTTGTGTTTCATGGAGTTGATTGGAACTGTGTACGACATTTTCTCTGTGTTCCTATCCTGTGAAAATCTGCCCCAACCTGGTAGAACTTTGCAAGCTGCTTGGGCTTTGTGCAGTAGAACCAGCTGGACCAGGCAATAGGATATGGCGCTGGAATTGAAAGAGGAGTTGCATTTTGCATTTCATGCACTGGACTGTTATGTTCTTGAGAAAAGGCACAGAAAGGCAGAGGTAGGTACCTGACAGAGTCTTTTATCCCCATGCAAAATCACAATTTCTTTGTGCCTTCCTGAGACCAGGAGACACCCAGGACAGAGGGTGAGTGATGGCTTGAGGGAAAATTGAGCTTATTTTTTCTGCCTTCAAATTACCAAAGTTTAAAGTAACGCCTGTATTGATTTTAGGGAAGGCAACCCAGTGACCCTCTCCCTTTGCTTCAGGTGAGGTCAGAAAAGACAGATGTTTTCTAAATCAGAACAATCCTGGGTTTTGGTTCATTTGAGGTTTTTTGGGGGGTTTTGTGGGTTTTTTGTTTGTGTTTTGTTGTTGGTTGTTTTTTTGGGGGGAGTTTTAGGTGGGGTTTTGTTTTGGTAGGGGGTTTTTTTGGTTTTTTTTTTTGGGTTTTTTTGGTGGGTGTTGTTTTTTTTTTTTTTGGCTGTGTGAGAGAAGACGACTCTGGAAGTGTTTCCCACTGAGCACCCTTTAGCAGAGATCACATCACAGGACAACTGGTATCTTGTTTGATCGCCACATCTATTCCTGTGTATCCTGATACAGTGACACATTTGAACAGGGAGAAAAAGCAGGGCTGAACACTGGCATAAAAGAGGTGAGATATTTCCAATGAGGAGTGTTTGCCAGCACAATACATCCTTCTCGGGCAAACCTGTATCACGTATTACTCTCTAAAGTGTTCCCTCCTTTCCTTAAAAAGGGAAAAGCTTGCAGCCGTCAAACTGATGCTGCCAGAGAATGGCTTCAAGGGTAAGCAAGGAAAGGTTTTAATTTCCTTGCCAGCAATAGGAAATGATTTTCATCCTACAAGGACAGAAATTTAAATAATTCTCCCATTTCTGTAACTCTTGTTGAAACATTTTTGCTTTTGATTGGGAGGCTCTGCTGGTCAGTCTGGAAAACCTGAGACCTTGACGTTAATGTTATGGAACATGCAGAAAACTTTTGCAGAACCAAATGAACTTGGTAACCTTGACATGCTGCTGGAGATAGCATATGATGGCTTGGATACCCCAAACAGCTCTGGGGCTGCTGTCAGATCAGCTTCTGTCAATGGACAGAAGAAAAGAGCTGTTTGATGCTGGTGAGTGGTGCTGGGTTTTATATTAGTTTTGCCTTTAGCTTTCAGGGAAAGTAAAAGCACAAGTCTGGCCTGGGTAGCTTGTCTATAGAGGTTGGAAAGTCCCAAATTGTTTCTAGCTTAGGGCTAACAGAAATGGTGCTGCTGCAGAAACTTAGCACAGGATTACCTTGGTAGTGCACTGAGCTGCTGTAGAGTGTCTTCACTTCTCGTTTGGGCAAAAATCTAGACTTCAATCTGCTGTACAAGAAATAAAATATTATAATTTTTTAAAAATCTTAATTTTTGTAGGTTTTGATAGAGAAAACAACCACAGAAAATGCACTTTTAGAGCTCTGTTTTCTTTGTCTGTTTCTTCTGAAACTGGTCTTACAGGCTCTGTGTCATTATTCTGTATGTTGAGTGTATATGGTCCGGTGTACCCAGTTAACCGGACCTGGACATTTATCTCCAGTGCAGTTCAAGTCACGTCTTGCTCTTACAGTGATGTTTTCACGTTCTTCCTATAAGTATTAACTAGGGAAAACTAGAGGGAGGTCAGGAGTAGCTAGGAATCTCCACAGATGTCAGGAGCTTAACTGTATACAGTAAACCATATTTCTCCTGATCTGTTTTCAGCACTCAGTCCCTGCCATGGGCAAGGTAGCAAAGGTTGGTGACGGGAGCCATGGAATAGTAGAGAGATGGTTTCCTGATGGGCCGAGGCTCAATCCATGACAACTGATGTGAGCCAAAAGTATGTTAACACCATGGAAAAGTTACTGTGCACTCATTCTGCATGGAAGCTCTCCTTTATGTCTGAGAGCTTACTGTTGTGCCCTTTCCAGCTAAAATTCAGCCAAAGCATGATCATCAAGATGCCAAACAGTGGGGCCAATGACGTATTTAAATCCCATACAGTATATAGGTATTTCTACATGAACTGATGGAATTATGTACTCCCCTAATGCAGCCCACAACCTCCAGGCTTTGCTGGATGCAGCAAGAATTTGTGCTGCCTGTTTGCCTCTCCTTCAGTATAATGAAAAATGATATACCTCTGCTATGTATTAACTTCTGTGTTAACAGAATCCATGGTGGAAATAGCCCCTAAGACAGGAGAAGGACAGTCCTCATGCTAAGATCTACCACTAAGTTACTTTGTTTTTTGCTACAAAGAAGCACCTCTGGGCAGTGATTCAGGCTGAAGAAAGGACTAATTTGTCTCTATCTCTTTTTTTTCATTGCCCATGACTGGGAACTCAAACATTCATCCTCCCATGAAGAGAAATACTCCCAAATAGTGTTGTGCAATGTGGCACTGCATGTCACGGACAGGAGAAGGACAGAGATGAAAGGCTAATGCAGCACACAATGAGAACAGGTTTAAATAGAGGTCACTGTGAACACAGCAAATTCCTGGTTGATATTGCTGACACATACCGTGCAAAAATAACAGAGTCAACACATTGCTAGGAAAGTAAAATATGTGGTTTCAACAATGGATGTGGAAACAGCTCAGTAGCATCCAGGACTAGAGACCACAGCTCCTGGGAGGTTGAGCTATGGAACTCCTACTGGGCTAAATTCCTGAACCCCTTGGATGATTTGAGAAGGTCAAATGAGTAACTTTTGTGTGTGTGAGAAAGCATCATAGTATTCAGAGCTTGTAGAGGTGACAAGGACACTCATAGGACTACGAAGATCATTATTGAGAAAAGCTGGAACAGAGGGAAAAATACTCTCAACAGAATTGGATATGTGAGGCCCCAGCATAGGCAGATGAGGCTACTGGTTTAGAGGAGCGAAACTGCTGCATTGCTCTAACAACGGGTGTCACAGACACCCCTGAGCTGTGGAAGCCACTGAACCATCTTCAGATTTCATTGCCTGTGCATCAAGGATAGTGCCTTGAGAGTTATGAAATCAGATAGACCTAGTTACACTCTGCCCTGACTGATCAATAGCTGCAGTTGCTTTATTAGGTTATAGTCTGGTTCTCTAGCATATATTAAAGTTGCAATTAAATTGGATTTGCCTTAAAATACAGGTAATACAGTTTCTTATAAAGTGGATATGAGACATCCTGATGATCTCTGCACATCCATTTATAGCCTGCTTTTAGGAACTGATAAACATAGTGGGTTTGCAGTAGATATGTTGGATGCTTCAGGGGAAAGTCTTGACCCATTGAAGTTTTACTATGCTGTCTGTATTTGGCTGATGCTTGTAACTGTAATTCAGGTTGGGCCATCCATGGACATGCACATCAATACATCCATGTGCTCTTTGGAAAGAGTTATGAGGTGCTTAAAATGTCACCAGTGTACACTGTGCACAAAACAGGCTGCCAAGGGAGCCTAGTGAGTGGGCGCAGGAGATTTGAAGTCCGTGAAACTTCTTGGCATGATAAAAAGCCAAGTCTAGGACCTTCCACCTCCTTCCAGCAGAGAGCTTTAAACAGTAAGTCAACAGGGTGCTTGCAGGAAAAAAGAGCAGTTTAGCCTCAGAAACTGTTGCTGGGGCTTGATGAGAATTCTCTTGAATCTCTGAAACAGTGACAGTGATAGGGTGGCCACTTCAACAGCAGCTCATGGTCTCTCCTAAGAAAAAGAGTTTCACTGATACTTATCAAAGGAAATAAATGGCTGGTGCTACTCTCCAGACTGTTGTAAGGTTAGGTTAGATTTTATTTTTAAGAAAGTTGGGTTGGGGGTTGGTTGTTTTTTATCCCTCCTAACTTCAGAGTCTTGAATTATACTTCTAAAATACAGAAGCATATAACCTGCATTTCTAACAAAAAATATATTCTCATTGAATTTTTTTATTCAGAGCTTAGGATTTCTTAAGGTCTCCGTTTTTTCAGTGCCTTGTCATGAAAACAAGAGCGAGAAAAGCAAGTTGCCAAGTTTATGATTTCTATTTCAATGTTGGTCCATGGAAGGCGTGCTTTACTCCTGGCATACCTTCTGCTTTCACCCCACAAACCCTGTTATAGATTGATGTCATGGGTTTGAATCCAGTGGGTTGAACTGCAGCACAGCACTGGGAAAGAAGGGGAAGAACAAAGCAGGAAATGGGCCTTAAAATTGCCTCAGGCAAGAAGCAGTAACAATACTGGTTTCTCACCTGGAAACCTACCTCTCCCATTTCCTAGTGTGCTGCTTACCTGGACTAGATCTAATAAATTAACATCTTGTGAGGATTAGCTGTGTCAGTGTTCTGATGACAAACCCCAAATTTCTTCTGAGTCAAAAGACAACATCATGTCTCTTGTACAACACCAACTAAGCAAGGTTCCGGCTGACTGCACTTGTTTGGGTTCAGGTCTTTCCTAGGTGCAAGAGAGTAACTGTTAGGTCATGCTGAGATTTGTATGTAAGGTTTTCTGCATGCTACTTTCTTGGGTGTCATTCCTTCGATAAGAAGTAAGATGGAAGAGGTTTATCCACTGTCTCAAAGTCACAGAAATGCACCACCGCCTTCTGCAGGAACAAGCAGAGCTTCCCCACTTTGCTTTGAAGTTGGGAGGAGACTCTCCTGACTCCTGCTGCAGCCCAAGCAAAGCTGAGATAATGGTGGGGAGAAGAGATTTAAACTAGTTGGCATTAGTTTCAGGAACAAAAACCCCAGTTATTCTCAAGTTTGGTAAACCTTCCTGAGGACTTCCAGGAAAGAGCATGTCTGCAGGTGGAGAACTGCGGAGACACAGGACACAGTAGCAGTTGCACATTTCTTCCATGACCACAGCATTCTTGGCGCTTGGGCTCTTGCCTGAGACTGAGTGTAATTTTATGGATAATGGAACACCTCATGCACAGAGAGGGATAAAACATCTGTAAGAAATCATTATTGTCTCAGACCACTAATTACTTCCAACTAGAATTACTTTTTTTTTCTTTCTTTTCTATGTTTTTGGTAAAAGAGTTGTAGCCTTAGGGACCCAAGCTAAAGTCACCAAAAATTCATGTGGGAGGTGATCTCCTTTCTCTGATCAAGGTTTCTGGCCTCTGCTCCTGTGCCTGCTTCTTGCCCAGGTAGAGTCAAGAACCAAGTTTGAGTTACACAGCTAAGAGATGACACCCTGAAAATACAAAGATCAATACATTTTATTGCTGAACTTGATAATAGTCCATGGCAACAATCAAATTTCCAGCCAGATTTTGCTTTCTCAGTTGCTGAGGAACCGTTTGGGCTGATCTGGGCGTCTCATCACTTTGGAGTGTTGTAGCAGTCTTATTCTGCTATGCTACACAGGACGGGAACCAGATGACAAATAGTACAAGCAATCATGATGTGCAGAATGCCTTGTGCTCCCAAATGCCTCTAATTCTTATGTAGCAGATTGTGTTTAAAACCACACAACATCAAGCCTAAACACAGCATGCACCTTCATATATCTTCATGAGATTGGTTTATGCCAGAATATCCAAACTTTGCCTGTTCACATGGAGAGGACACTACCTTTTGGTGGGTCCACATAAAGTGTTTCACTCTCAATTCTGCCCAGCTTGGAGGAGCCAGGTGAAGATCCTCCACAAATCTTTTTTTATTTTCCACTAAATGCAAACTGTGGAAAATCTCCCATGGTGAGTGTATTAACAGGAAAGATACTCTGGGAAATTGGCCAAAAATACTTAAAAATGACTAACCAAAAGAAGGTGGTCTTAGGCTGTGCCCCATTTGAAAAGTAAGCACACAGTCTCTGTAGGGCAAGCAGAGAGACTTGGCCTAACCACTATGGATTGCTCTCTGGAAACTGTGGTTTCTAATACTAACACAGACCTCTGACAAAGGTTGTAGGGAGGCAAAAAGTGGGGAAGGAGGAGGAATCCATTTCCTTTTGCTGTGCTGATATCTTTCACCTCTGTTATAGTAATTTTTCTCATCTCTAGAAGGCCTTGGAAGGTGATAGTAAGAACCTTCTGTTATGCAAGAGAGAGAGCTCTGTATCTCACATGTCCTCCTCCTAAGTGCTCCCAGCAGCCTCTTGCACTCACCTCTGTCCTCAGAGGGGGCCACAAAGATGATCAGAGGGCTGGAGCAGCTCTCCTATGAGGACAGGCTGAGAGAGTTGAGGCTCTTCAGCCTGGAGAAGAGGAGGCTTTGAGGGGACCTGATAGTAGCCTTCCAGGATCTGAAGGGGGCCTACAGGAAGGCTGGGGAAGGATTATTTACAAGGTCCTGCAACGACAGGACAAGGGGCAATGGGTTTAAACTGGCAGAGGGGAGATTTAGACTGGATGTTAGGAGGAAGTTCTTTACAGTGAGGGTGGTGAGACACTGGAACAGGTTGCCCAGGGAGGTCATGGATGCTCCCTCTCTGGAGGTGTTCAAGGCCAGATTGGATGAGGCCTTGAGTGAGCTCTACTAGTGGGAGGTGTCCCTGCCTATGGCAGGGGGTTGGAACTAGATGATCCTTGAGGTCCCTTCCAACCTTACCATTCTATGATTCTATGATTCTATGTGATAAAAATTTAGATTTAAATTCAGTTCCTCAGTTGCCTTTATAAACATAGAGGTATCTGCTAACTGCAAGAAGTCTCGTGTCATTAAAAGGAGTTAATAATTTTAAATATCACAATGTTATTCATCCTGGTTGGTATTTGCAGAACCTTGAGTACAAAGTATGGGGTACAGTGCAGTGCTGTTAGGAGGTTTCTGGCTTCTCTATGTTGTTTCACCCTTCTGTTGAGTTTTCTGTGACACAGCAGGTGTGCTTCCAGGCATTGGGACACTCAACTATGTGAAGAAGGAAATATTTACAGTTCAAAGGAAGTGTGCCCTTTGGAGGTATTAATCCACACAGCACAACTGTCAGTGAGAATGAATATTCAAGTAGATGTGATCTCTAGATATAAAATCAAATATTAGCAGAGTAGCAGCCTCAGGTTATATTCACCCCAGACTGTTCAGATTGTCCTTGTGGAATCCAGGTGGGTAGGGTCAGTCTTGGCACGCAGCAAAGCTGAGACCTGACAGTAGCCATGAGGAAGGGTATCCTAGTGTCTCACCCTCAAGTGACTCAGGTACTCAGAACGTGTCTCCCAAAGGGCATAAGCAATCACTGTGTTCCAAGACGGGTACATTATAAAAGTAAATTAAATGAACTAGCGAGAGCGTGTGTGCCAACAGCCAAGTATATCTGTACAGCAGCTCTGTGCTGATGTGCAGTGTTAAGCGGGACCTTTGCAATTGCAGGATACCTCAGAGAAGACTCTTGAGCTCCTCTGTGTGGAGTGTTTGCAGAGTTAAATCTGTTTTCCTAGCACAGAGGGAGCCCTCCCTGTGAATCCAAACAGCTGGCAATGTGTGGTGTCTCTTGTATCTTCCAGGGCACTCAGGTGCAGTATTTGATGATTTGGGGGTAAAACATGGCTGCTGCCATGAAAAACCTGTGGTGTGTGAGGTAAAGCTTCACTAGCCTTGAAACTGCTCTTCTTTCAGCTCCTTGCCTATCTACTTGTCACTGTCTGAGATCAAAGAGCAAGTGTGAGCCTCTTCAGGTGCAGGCTTGCTGCCAGGGTAAGGGAGGTTGGTCACAATCCTCCTGTAAGGGTGAATTTGTGATTCTTGCTCCTGGACTTGAATTTTTGGGATATTTTCCTTTGCCAAGCCCAGAAGACCAGTCATGAGACAGGATTGAGGGGTGAGAGGGCGTTCTTCCAAGGCAACTGCTGCTGAGAGCTAACTTGAGTTTGCTTGCACACTTAGGGGGATTTCGACCAGTGCTTCAAGCACTGCTGTGAGGGATGTTCTTGTGGAAAGATAGATCTGAGGTTTGCTAATTTAGATTGGACATCAGGAAGAAATTTCTTCACCAAAAGGGTTGTCAAACCCTGGAACAGTCTACCCAGGGAAGTGGTACGTCCCTGGAGGGGTTTAAAAGATGTGTGGCTCTAGTGCTGAGGGACATGATTTGGTGGTGACCTGGCAGTGCTGGATTAATGTGTGTTTTACCTGATGATCTTGAAGGTCTTTTCCAACCAAAACAATTCTATGTTTTGCTGGGCTTCCTTGATATTCTTTTGACTGATGATAAAATGGCCTTGTTCTGGAGACAGATTTCACCCTTTATCTGCCTGTTACATGGTTGTGGGATGAAACCCAGGGCAGTGATGGGGTAAAGAATAGGATTGACAGAAATGCTGTCTGGTAGGTAGCACAACAAGGGTCTTAAGCCTGGTCTGACCCCACAGCCCTGTAGTACACAGGGAAGGATCACACAGAGCCAGAAGAGGAGAAAAATGTGGTTTCTGATACTGGTGGTGGCTGTGCTGTGGGAAGGAGGAAAGTGCAGGCCCAGCTGTGGGACGCAACTGCTCCCTCCTGTCCTGCAGTGTGAATGTCCTGGGTGAAACAGCTTCCCTAATGCTTGGAACACTTCACTTCTGTGGTTCTGAGACACCTGGTGAAGGTGCTTTGAGCTAGAGGAGAATGAAGCAGCTGTGAACACTTTGGTTTTATTTTCAACTAGAAAAAACTTCAGGTAAGTGACTGCTAGCAGACAAATCTCTATTGCATGCATAACAGCACAGCACATGGTAAGTCCCCTCCAGCTCTTTGGAGAAGTTGAGTACAGTCACTGTGTCCTGATGCCAAAGAAAGTTGTACAGGGAATCATAGAATCATAGCATGGCTTGGGTTGGAAGGGACCTTAAACTTCATCTAGCTCCAACCCGCTTGCCATGGACAGGGACACATTCCACTAGACCAGGTTGCTCAAAGCCCCATCCAACCTGGCCTTGAATGCTTCCAGGGTTAGGGCCTCAACAACTACTCCACTCTCACAGTGAAGAACATCTTCCTAACATATAGTCTAAATCTTCTTTCAGTTTGAAGCTGTTATTTCTCATCCTACTACTACGCTCCTTGATAAAGAGCCCCTCCTCATCTTTCTTATAGACCCCCTTTGAGTACTGAAAGGCTGAACAACTTCTACACTCTCAGTCTTTCTTCATAGCAGAGGAGTTCCAGCCCACCAATAGTTTCTGTGGCCTCCTCTGGACCCACTCCAACAAGTCCATGTCTTGTGCTGGGTGTCCAAGAACTGGATAAAGTACTCCAGGTGGGCAGTGTAGTGTGTCAGAATCACTTTCCTCAACCTGCTGCCCATGCTGCTTTGGAAAGCCAACAAGGATATAGTTGGCTTTCTGGGCTGTGAGCACACATTGCTGGTTTATATCCAGCTTTTCATCCACCAGCACCGCTAAATCCCTCTTGTCAGAGCTGCTCTCAGTGCCTTCATCCCCCAGCCTAGATTGATACCAGAATTTCCTTCAAACCAGATGCAGGACCTTGCACTTGCCATTGTCGATCCTCCTGAGGTTCAAGAGTGCTTACCTTTCCAGTTTGTCCAGGCCCTAGCGTATGACATTCCGTTGGTCAACCACACCACTCAGCTTGGTGTCCTCTGCAGACTTGCTGAGGGTGCACTCATATCATTTATGAAGCTATTGAACAACACTGATAAGCAGTTATTGGATTTGCTTTTCCCTTTTTGCAGCTTGCTCAGCCAGGTTGCTGGCTGTCTCCCAGGCTCTGATTCATATCTGTAATTTTTAAAGTCTAAGTCAATCTGAACTGAGGGATTAAAGTTTCCCTGCTGTGGCATATAATGTGGATGAGATCCTATGCGCTCATCTGAATCTGTGTGCTTGGCTACAGTAGGAAAAAAAGCCTGCTCTTGAGACTGTTGACAAAACTAAGGCAATTATCAACCACAGAATCATAAAATAGTTCTGGCTGCAAGAGACCTTTAAGGTTGAATCCAACCATTAACATATCACTGCTACAACACTACTAAATCATGTCACTCAGCACCACCTCTCTGTGTCTTTTAAACCATTCTGGGGTAGTGCCTCCATCACTTCCTTGGGCAGCCTGTTCCAGGGCTTGACAATTCTTTCATTGAATACATTTTTCATAATGTCCAATCTAAACCTCTGGCACAGTTTCAGGCCGTTTCTTCTTGTCCTAGCACGTGTTACTTGGGAGAAGAGACCGATGCACACATCTCTCCAACCTTCTTTTCATGTTGTAGAAAGCAATAAGGTCTCCCCTCAAACTCCTCTAGACTAAACAATCCTAGTTGCCTCAGCTGCTCCTCACAAGACTTGTGCTCTAGACCCTTTACCAGCTTTGTTGCCCTTCTTTGGACATACTCCAGCACCTCAATGTCTGTCTTATAGCGCGGAGCCCAAAACCGAACACAGAATTTGAGGTGCAGCCTCACCAGTGATGGATAAAGGGAGAGTGTCCTTGCTCTTTGCAGCAAACCCCAGTCAGCAGGCTTCTGCTAGCAGCTCCCTTTTGGCCAGGGGAAGCCAAGTCAGGCCTTGTCATCCCACTAAGGCACTCCAGTGAAGTCCCTGGTGAAAGAACCAAAGGAAGGAGAGAGACCCCCTTGCACCCAGCCTGCCACCGCATAACTTCATTGGACTCTTGCAGCACAACAGCCTCCTCCCAGGTAAAGTAGCTGCACAGTGTTGTACAGGGAGGTATCAAAACAGAAAACCTTATCAGAAATTGAGATAATGAAGAGTAAAGCTCAATGTGTTTGGAAACCCAAGAACTCTTCATTCTCTAATGGTTGTTTGGTATCCAGATCTATTGCCTATTATCAACAGTGCTGTAAAATGTTCATGTTCCTTTGGTGTTCATTTGGAATGGCTCAGAGTAAACCTTTCCCTCTGGCTACCACCTGCCAGTCTGAAGTGAGACCTCAGGGCAAAACCAGGTCCTGTCACGGTGGTAAATATTTTCTTCAGGTTTAAGGAAACTATGAGGTTGAAGCAAGGTGGTAGAATCTGTCAGCTGCTTACAAGCAGAACAGGAGAATGAGAGCCTGGACTGATTTCCTAGATTTGAAGCATCACTGTGTTTCTCCTGTAACGACAATCAGGTCAGAAACAAGAGCATGAAAATATAAATGTCAAGCGAAAGGATAGGATTTTTCATGCCTGGCTGAAACCAAACACCCTGGTGTCCCACTACAATTTTACTCCTGTAAGGAGTGCAGCTCATCTCAGTAATAGTAAGCTATTCACAGCAGGAACTGAAAGCATGATAGAACTGTTGCCTAGAACTTTGGATTGTCTAAAAGCACGGATGTTTGTTGTTCAATTCCTTAAATATTTTAGCTTGCATGTGAAGCTGTTTTGGGTCAGTCTCTTTTCCCTCACTGTTACACTTATCAGAGATTTTGCTGCTTCTACACCTTGTTGCTGCAGGGCATGAGCAGCAGTGTGATGAGCCATGAGAAGCCTGTTGGTGATGGATGTGCTGTCCAGGGCAGGAGAGAATCAGGTCCCATCCCTCACGGCTTCTTCCCCTTCCTCTCCAGGCTTCTCAAATGAGCCCAGGTGCATCTGGCAGAACCAGCTGGTTTTGGCTTTCCCTCTTCATGAAAAATCCTGCTTTGTGGAAGAATAACTCTGATCCAGACAGAGGTATGGGTCTGGCAAATCAGGTATGAAGACAGCAGTAGAGGCGAATCCTCACAACCAGCTCTTCTATGTGCAAGCTGTAGCTTCAGGAGTCCTCTTCTGCAGGGGTACACAACAAATCTAATATACATCGTGTGCCCAGCCTGAGCTGCCTGGTCCCTGACTGCAGGGTCTGCAATGGGGTGCCTCTCCCAGTGTTGCCACAGCATGAGCAGGCACTCTCTAGGACTCATAGCTAAATGTAGATGCTCATTAAAAAAAAAAAAAAAAAAAAAAAAAAAAAAAGAAGCAAGCGCCCCTGCATCTGCATTTCCAGCCACTTGACAGTGCTGACCTAACAGTGTTTGGTTCCATACATTGCACTGAGTGGGTTGTCACTATTAAAAGTGAACATATTTTTTCTTGGGGATAAATGCTCCTGGTCATTTATGGATTGGCTTTTTCTTGGTTTGCAAGGGGTGAAATTAATGTCACAGGACTGCCTTTGCAGTTTGTGCTTGTTAAACTACATCATCTTGCTTTGCCTGGACAGTGCCAGCAACTGGATCATTCATGACTTTTTTTTTTTAGCACTCTTTTTTGCAGGGGTCACTCTTACATTTTCAGAGGAGAAGTGCTGATCTTCAGAAATCACAGCTCCCACCCTTCTACACAGCCTCTGAACCTGCAGGTGATGCTCACTTCACCTGTGGATATAAATCCTAGGACCAACCTCATCAAGGTAGGTAAGTCCTTCCTAGTTTTAATTAGGGGCAATTAGGAGTCTCTTGAATGGTCTGACAAACTTCCCACATCTGTGGACCTGTCATAAGGATTTCAGCTGCTCACAGTTGTGTGTGACTTCCAAAGCCCTGTTAGATTTGAGCCTGTCACCAAAACATTCACAGGAGAACCACCTGCTAGGGGTGGCAACAGGAAGGTGGTAAAGGTGGGAAATGGTGGTCACTCTTTTTTGCTTGGTTTTGGGTCACAGTGAAAAGGCAGCTGAGGAATTTACTTACCTGCCTCACAGCACACAGAAGCCTCCCATATGAATAAACAATAATGCCAAAAGGGACGACAAGGCAGAAGATGAAAAGACATATGATGTAGGACACATTGTTAGTATCCTTTGAATACCAGTTCACAGAGCATGTTGTCCCTGGTCCTTCTGGCCCATAACTGCTCCAACCAAAAAGAGGAGGGGTAGTCCAGATCAAGGAGTATGTCCAGGACAGGACAATGCCTATCCATGTTTTCCTGTAGTTGGTGGGGTCAGCCTCTGTTGTTCCTGTCATGGTGCAGTAACGTTCATAAGAAAGTACAGCCAGGGAGGTGAGGGAGACAATACCTGTATTAAACCATACATATATATTAGCAGGAGTGGATGAATTAAAGCTTTGATGTTTCTTCTGAAACAACACTTCAAGCTGAAAATGAAACTGATGGCAATGGCTTTGGAAACCTGGGCTGAGGCTGGCGATGTGTCCCTAAGAGGGAAGGTTGCTGAGAGCCTGATCTCCCTCACCAAAAGCTGAGGAGTGTTTAACCTCGTGTCCAGCCAAAGCAAGTCTGTTATAAGATCTGATTAATAATTAAGCACATGGGTCTGCATCAATGCATGTGTGTGACCTGCAGCAAAATCCTAGTTTCTCTGTCACTTTTGATGTTTGCTACACCTGTAAAACTTAAGGATTACAGATTAATAGCTATATTTTCCCCAAAGCTTAGGATTTATCCAGCTTCACATGTTTCCTTTGGCATCACCGCTTGTGCCTAAAGCGATGACATTGGCTCTTTGCTCCCTAGGATTTATGTTTTGTGTAACTTCATCTAGGGGAGAGGCGGCAGTGAGTATCTGAGCTGCAGCTGCCACTCTAAAGAGTGGCTGTGAGTAGTGCAAGTGTGTTCTAAAGCAATGGTGTGCTGCCTGGGTGTGATGCCAAACTGTTTTCATCTGGTTGTTCAGATCTGTTGCTGATGTGCAGAACGATGCCTCTACTGGTAAAGTTTCTGGCCCATATAAATATTAGCTTAAGGAGTGCCTTACCAATGTGTGTTGGTGCTTGCAGTCAGTGTTAAAGCAGGTTGGGTGAGATACTCAGCGCTGGAAAACTTGAATATATGAGATATTGTTAAAGTTATCTCAAAGTGACATTGCTCTTCTTATAGGTTTGAAAACACTGAAGAGCTGGGGGACAGCACAGGGACAGGCTTGTCCCCACAGCACAGCGTCCCACTGTCCCCACAGAGTGCTTGTCACCTCCACCACACCATGGGGGTCCCTCTCTATGCCTGGCTGGCAGGTGAGGAAGAGGTGGGGTAAAGGCAGAGATGCGTGTAGGATGTTCTTCCCTTTTTTATGCCCTTCTTAGCTCTGCAAACATGCTTGTCTTATCCAGAGCTGCCCCAGGACCTGGAACTCCAGCATGTGGAGCTGCTCCCAGGGTTCCTCTACACCAGCATCACAACTGTCCTGCCTGGCAGCATCTTGAGGTTCATCTGCACCATTCCTCACTCACTCTGCCCTGAGGTGTGCATCACTGTGCCAGCCACAACAGGGATGGGCAATGCTGCCCTGGCCTGCCCAGTGATGCCATTCCTGCAGACCTTGGCTCAGGTCTGAAAGTCAGGATGTTTCAGGAAAATTGTGTCCCTCCAGGCTCTGAGCTGCCTGTTCTCTTTTCATTCTTTGAAGTTTTTGGAGTTCTTCAGTCATCACAAGAAACATCCACTGTGCAGTCAAAACGAGGACTGCCTGGTGAGTTATGAGGGGGTTTTTTTGTTTGTTTTATTTTGTTTTGGTTTTGTTTTGTTTTCTATCCCCAGAAAACCAACAAAGTTATGAAAGTTTCCCCCCCCTCCTGTGCCTTTTGCATCCTCGGGAGACTGCTCCTGACACGCAGACCTGTGTCCATCCCTGCCCCGCTCTCCTGCCTGTACGCTAGCAGACAAGCAGCCGTGGACCCGAGCTGCTAGTTTGGGGGCTTTCCGGGAGCTGCCGGGGCTCCCCCATCCCCAGTCCCATCTCCTCCAGGTGCAGCCCTGCCCTCCTCCGCGAGTGCAGACCCCTGCAGCCTTCCCCGCTTCCACCCCCCGGTCCCGGGTGCGTCCCACTCACCGCAGAGGGCGTTGGCGAAGCCGTGCCAGGTGCAGGCGGCCCCCGGCGAGCCCCGGTCCCGGGCGGCGGCCAGCCCAAGCGGAGTGCCCAGGGCGCAGACCAGCAAGTCGCTGAGGGCGATGTTGAGCAGCAGCAGGTTGATGGGAGAGCGCAGAGCCCGGTAACGCCAGAAGAGCAGCAGCACCAGCAGGTTGCTGCAGAAGCCCAGGCTGCCCACGGTGCCCAGGCAGACCGCCGCCGCCAGCCGCCCGGAGGGACTCAGGCAGTGCCCTGGTTCTCGGAGTCCTGCCGCGGCCACACAGCTGTCGGCAGCTGCGGACGGCGGGGGCATCCCCGTGGGGTGCTCGCAGCACCGCCACTCTCTGCCCACCGGTGTGTTCCTGCCTCCGTGCACTGCAGGGGCCGCGCCTGCTCTGTGCCACCCGGGGCTCCGCTCCCCGCCTGAGGGCGGGCGCCACATCATCACAGGTGTGGGTCCGGAAAACAGCCAAGAGCCCAGCCTGGTACGGAGCAGCTGCTGCGCTGAGGGCCGGGGACACGAAAGACATTGAGATACTGGAGCATGCCCAGAGAATTGCAACAAAGCTGGCGAGGGGTCTAGAGCACTTCTTATGAGAATTTGCTGAGGGAACTGGAATCATTTAGTCTGTGGAAGAGGAGGCTGAGGGGAGATCTCATTGCTGTCTACGGGTACCTGAACGGAGGCTGGAGTGAGGTGGGAATTGTTCTCTTCTCCCTAATATCAGATGATAGGACAAGAGGAAATGGCCTGAAGCTGTGCCAGCAGAAGTTAAGACTAGATATCAGGAAAAAAATATTTCCTGAGATGGTGGAGTCATCTGTGTAGGTGTTCCAGAAACACGTGGGCATAGCAATATGGGACATGCTGGTGCCAAGGGGGCTGTGGTGCAGATGCAGGGGTCACCTTGGGCATACACTCACTGTTTCTTATATGGCATTCAACATATATTTTGGGAGTAGGTCAGAGGTAATTTTAGGACGTTTTTCTAACTGAAGCACATCTGATTTCATTAATCTCTCTTTTCTATTTTATTTTCAAAAAACGTGTCTTCCTTCCTGGCTGTCGCAGCAGCAGCAATGTATTCAGAGATGGGGACCAGGGGCTGCGGCCAAACTTTCGCTGTTTGGTTCAGTTTACCTCTCTTTTAGCAATGGCCACAAGATGGCACAGGGGCCCTTCCTCTCAAGTTACGGATGTGATCACTGAAGAAATGGGGTTTTAGGGTTTCCTGAATGCAGGTTGAGCAAAAGCTGCCTGAAAATTAAATCCAGGCATAGGATGACCATGAGACCTGGGCTTCAAGCCATTTCTGGGATGTGCCAGCCAGTCAGGGGTAGCCTGCATGCCAGCTCATTTTGGCATCCAGAGCGGCCCTGTGATGAAGGACTGCAGTGATACTGAGCAGTCATCAGGAACTGGGAAAAGGTGGGGCTTAGTCTTGTTCGAGGGTTCTCTTGTGGTGCCCTAGCTTAGACGCAGGGACAGGTAAACTCTTCATAAGGCTGGGAAGTGCCTTATTTCACAGGATCACAGAACCATGTGAGCTGGAAGGGACATCTGGAGATCATTTCATCCAACATCCTGCAGAAACACAACCTGGATTGTGTAGGCCTTTGTCTGATGTTTGGGGGTCATTAAAGAGATAGTGGAGACATTGAACAGGTTTCACCCAGTGAGCGTAAAGCTGTCAGGGTGATGTAGGCTGTAGATTACTGTATGGGAGTTGGGGCTGTTTGCTGGAAGGCGTGCAATGTCTGATGGAGGGTCATTTGAAGGAAACTCAAAGTAACATCTTGTACTGATGTTCTGTGCTCTTTCACACTCTACTATGCAGGGATAATGTGGTGGCAGGACAGACTAGAGATCATGGCCAAGGGCAGTCCCTGAGTGTCATCCATGGCATTTGGCTTGAGGAGGTGAGTGAGGCTCTTGTAACTTCAGTGATTCCCAACAGCCTCAAAAAGCATCAGCCATGGCAATGTGGCAATGAAGTCATCAATGCTGTGGCAAATTATCTTTTTCACTGCTATTAATGATAAGAGAGGTAATAATCCTCCTACAGGACTAATTACAGCTAGTGAAAACATGGTAATAAAAATAACTCCCACTGCAGTATTTGAAGAGTTACAAATTACATGAAAAAAGAGGCTCATGTGAATAACAATTATTATGTTATACGTAGCCCTCTTGTCCCATCTATTCTGATCTCAGCAAATCATGGTGTAATTAATCACAGAGGATTAAAAGCTGCAGGGAAAAGGCTGAAAAATCATATAGAAACAAAACTCTGATCTATTTTAACTTGAACTACACTCAGGCTATCCGCCACAAAGAACATATTGCCTGCTCCGCTTCCTACCTGCCAAACTTTTCTGACTGCTGTCAGAAATTAGTGCAATTTTCCTAAAAGCTTCATAGTTTGGCTGTTTTCTGGGCGTCTTCTGACATTGCTCAGCTGGATCCTTGTGGATTTGGAGGCAACTCCCCAGTTGTCTGGGATATGTGTTGGACAGGGGCACTCACCTGTCTTTGTTCAGCTCTCTTAACAGCCAGTCAGTCAGATGCAGATTATGGCCAGCTATCTGCTGGGAGCTCATCACCCCAGCTGTGCTGGTGTCAGTAATCCTAAAACCTACAACTGTTTCCCTTGCTAGAGCTGCACATGGCTGTCTGCCAGCAACATGGGCAATAAGCTATTAAGTTACCTCCACTCTGTAATTCCAATCACTGCATAGGATTTCTTCCTCTTCACTTTTTGGGTTTGGCCAAAGATGCTAACGAAGATAATGTTTGTGTCGACAAAACAGCCAAAGTTCCTCCAAAGGCCACTCCTCTAACTGCTCATAGTTGAACATTTGATGTATGTCAAGCACCATAGGATACTGTCATTTTGCTGTTGCGGTCTCTGATGATCTCATCTTTATTTCTTGAAATAAAGTTCGTTAGCTAATGAATTTCCTAATGCACATGTGAGTAATTCCCACGTGAACAAAAAATGCTCTAAATGGACAGGCTTAGAACAGATGTTTCTCTTTTGTCCTTCTTATTCTTGTTTCAGATTTGGGGTTTATATTTTTCTATTTCTGAAAGGTTTTCATTCTTCTAAAAGTCCTTTATAATTCGCCATCTCCTTGTAGTGCTGTTACCTCCAAAGTGTCTTAATGGGACCTGGTGAGCCTGAGCAGTAGTTATACCTGCAGTGAGTTGATGTCACTTCTTTGTTTTGATATAGATCGTTACAAATATTAATGATTGCCATTAGGGAGCACCTTGAGGTGCTGAGTGACTTTTTTTGTTTTAAGCACTCAATTCCCATAGAATCTCCTCAGGCTGTCCAATTAAATGTGTGTTGCTGGTCCTTTACTGAGATCTTTGTCTCCAAACGCACTGCTACTGTGAGTGCATTGGCTTTGACCTGTTTACCCTTTTCTAGCCAGCAGCAAATAGTTATCGAATTAGGCTGGTTTTAACTAAAACTTAAACAGTAGCCATGCACAGTAACAAAATTTTTAGGAGCCCTGTTTTAGCAGCCAGTCCCCTCCCACCGAGTTCTCCAGGAATGTTTGCAGATGGTGGACAAAGGGCAATGGCTACAAACATTTACAGACAGCAGAGTTCTCATTAGATACTCAGGACAGGCTTTAACTGTGGTATTGCTGCCCTGGGACATGGCCATAGTGATGCTGCTCTCAAGGGTGTCTATGGGGAGATGAAGGTGATGATGTGGGGAAGCAGCAGCAAGCATCTGTGCTTGCCCTAGAAGTCCCCAGCTGGTACAGCCTGGGTCCAGCTGTTCTGCTGCCCAGAAGCAGGTACACGTATACATGCATAGAGTTTATCTGAGTACCCCATTCAAATAAGATCTCCACTGGGCTGCAAACCCCTGTGCCACCACTTCGCCTCTTGCTGGTTTAGTGGCTGTTCTCTAAGTAGCCTCTGATGCTATGTGAAATTTGTGTTTTCAAGTTGTGAAGTGGGACGAGAAACTGACACACTCCATCATGGAAACAAATTTTGAGATCTGCTTGGTTATTCTGAGCTTAGAGAAACCTAGTGTAACTTAACTCTGAGCTGCAGGCTCAGCTCTTGCCACAAGCTGTGAGCAGCCTGTGTCACTCTGCTTCACAGAAAGCAGGATTTCACTTCTACCACTTCTATGGGCAAACCATTTCAATGCTTTCAACCATGTTCTCAACATGTTGAACCTGCTTTCCAGACTGTAGCATTTCAGAAACCACTGAAAATTGTTGCTTGGTACTGGTCTGTAGTTTGCACTATGGCCTCACAAAAAGATGGGACATGATGGAAAGGGTGAACACAGCACCCTTGAACTTAAAAACTAGCAGAGCTGACAGATAGCATCCTCCTCCACACCTAGGAAGATGTCCAGAGAGGAAAGTGTGATTCAGGGAACCTGGACACTAAAACTTACAGATATCAATTTGGAAAGAAAGTTTCTATTTAGCACTGAGGGTGCTTAAGCACCAAAAAGACAAAGTAAAGGCAAAATAATCCCTTCATTACTTGAGATTGTAAAGCCACTGTCACCTGTCTGAAAGAAAACCTGGTACAGAAGCAGGATGTTCCCCATGTAGAAACCTCAATAGGAATCAGGGAAGGGCTTTGGTTAACTGAAATTACCAACCTCTTTCCTTGTCCTATGACCCAGGCAGGTGAGTGCATGACAGAGAAAGTTCCCCCTGCACAGCTTGAAGATTACAGCAAAGCCATGACATGAAAAGGGTCCTTGGGATGCATTGCTGTGAAAAATACACACTATGAAACTGGTCACTGACACATAGATGGACAAGTGTTGTTGTCTCAAGCATTAAAAGGGTTCTTCTGGGTTTTTTTCTTGTTTTCCTCCTTATGTACCTTTTTGTGTTTTGTCACAGGGGCAGAACAACTATGGCCTCTAGAAAAGAATCCACTAACAGTCAAGCAAAATGTCCTTGAAGAGCCTCCTTGGTCTGTCCTCTCTCCAGGTGCCCCAGCAGGACTTCACACGGTAAAGAATTTGCCTGATGTTCATCCACAAGCTCCATCCCTGCAGTGACAGCTGGGTATGTTCTGGGGTACAGAAAGCATCAATACTGCTCTCTTGGTGAGGGCTGAGAGAGCCCAGATTGTGCAGAGGACTGTGTCAGGTGCTTCATAAAGACTGCTGGCATTTATAGTGGTTTATTGCATTATTTTACCAGTGATGAGTCACAAAAGAGGTTGTCAAAGGAGAGGGTAGATAATAGGCTATGAAAACAAAGAAAAAGCTTAATGACTTTTTTCTTTATCTCTTTGTTTCAAGGCCTATTAAGGCTTCTGAAAGTGTGTAAAAGCTGAAGAGGTCCCTGTGCTCTGAATGCTACAGACATTCCCAGAAATTATTTTTTTCAGAACTGGGAAAGGGAGTGGTATCTCAGAGCAATAGCTCTCCCTTTCAGCTATCCCATGCTGCTGGGTCCACACAGAGCTGCCCTACTCCCATGGCCGTGGGTGTCCCTAGTGCTATAGGTGCAGCACAATGCTTGGATTCAGAGGTGCAAGCTGTAGGTGTAACTCACTGGAAAAACTGCCAGCTGAGAGTCAGACAAGTCCATTAAATAGGTTATCAGATTACCTGCTGAATTCTTCTCATCCGTGGCTGCAGAATTCAGGTCAGTGTAGAATCATAAAAGGGTTTGGGTTGGAAGGAACCTTTAAAAGTCATCTACTTCAACCCTCCTTCAGTAAGCAAGGACATCCTCAACTAGATCACATTGCTCAGAGCCCTGTTCAACTTTATCTTGAATGTTTGTAGAGAATGGGGCATCTTCTTCTTCTCTGGGTAACCTGTTCCAGTGTTCTCAACATGTTAAGCCTGACATCCACTGTCCCTTTCCTCTTTGAAGGGTTCACATGTGCCAGGAGAAACACTTAAGGGTAGGTGATGAACAAGCAGGGTGTGCTGGGGCATTTCAGCTATGCACAACTGGCCCCTACTTGCTGTTTAACTCCTTTTTGTCCAACTTGTAAGTATTTCAAATGTCCTCCAACATCCCCCCACTTCAGAGCTGTTCAGTCTAAATGTCTTAAAGTATGGAAAGTCGTATCTTAGAATCATAGAATGGTAAGGTTGGAAGGTACCTCAGAGATTATTCAGTTCCAACCCCCTGCCATAGGCAGGGACACCTCCCACTAGTGCAGGTCGCTCAAGGCCTTGTCTAACCTGGCCTTGAACACCTCCAGGGAGGGAGCAGCCACAACCTCCCTGGGCAACCTGTTCCAGTGCCTCACC
>VWZE01014135.1:405819-417087 GCA_013396675.1 Eubucco bourcierii
TGCCTACCCAGGTGCAGGACCTTACACTTGGCCTTGTTGAATCTCATGAGATTGGGCTGTGCCTACCTCTCCAACCTGTCCAGGTCCCTCTGGATGGATCCCTGCCCTATAGCAAGTCGACTGTGCCACACAGCTTGGTGTCATCTGCAAACTTGCTGAGGGTGCACTGATTCCTCTGTCCATGTCACTGACAAAGATGTTAAACACCACTGAGCCCTGAGGGCTGCCACTTGTCACTGGTTTCCACGTGGACATTGTGCCGTTGATCACCACTCTCTGAGTGCGACCATCCAGCCAATTCCTTATCCAGTGATGCTGCAATAACTCTGATTATTTTTTTCAAGGCAGCTGTTTACAGTATGTAGGATTATCATTAAATAAGGCATCTTCTTTTTAAATGTAGAGAGACTCATTTTCTTGGGAGCTCCAGAGCTTTGCAGTAGTCATTAAGCTGTGAGGAGCAGCTGTGTGAAAGGAATCCTTTCCCTTAGGCAAGCATTTGAGCAGTGATCTATTGCAACCATGCCTCAATGGTGTGGTGACAGTAATGCCATTGACATAGGAAGCTCTGTCAGCAGCCGCCAAACAGGAGAGTATGCTGTGTGTGCAAGGAACACACTGCAGGTTACCAAAGAACTTCCTAGGTGTACACTGAGTTGCAATTTCAGGAGGTTTTCATTTCCACCCCCAATGGTCTTATCATGTCCTCCCACGACTCTTTGCCATGCTTCACTGCAGAATCCAAGGGCCTTGTTCCCATATATCCCCACCATACAGCATTTGCAGGATAAGGCTTCCTGGAGGGTTCACCACAGTGTGACAGAGACATCAGTAGAAAGAGATCTCTGGAAATGCACCATCTATCTGCTTGTACCACTCTGTGATGACAGTTTCTTTGAAAGTAGGGAGCAAGATATACATCTGCCCCTGGAAGTGACCCTGGGGCTGCTGGGGAAGGGGGTCAGTGGAAAAGGCTGTGTTACAGTCTATAAGCCTCTCTCAGAAAATGTTCTTTTGAACTCTTATATAATGTCTAGCAGATAACAACCTTTGCTGGATGTCTGAAGTGCTGCACATCTGGCAAGCTAGGAAATACAGATATGTTGTGGTTTACACACATGACAGCTGTGCATCCCACTGTGGCTTGGGTGTCATTTTTCTGTATAAATGGCCCAAGAGCCCTGAGCCCCCACTGAGCTGCACCAGCAGAGCTGTGCTTTCAAACCACCACAATGGCCACTCTTACAAATAACTGATTCAGCCAGGGCAAAACTGGCTGAACCAGAAGTGTGTATTTCACCAGATCCTGGTGTGGTTCACCCCTGATGCTTTTGATGTCAATGGAAACATCTACCAGACAGATCTCAGATGAGCCAGTTTCCCCTCTTTGGCTAAATTTAATTTAAGCTCCCGTTCCCCCAGGTGAATTTAACCTTGGTGTCAGCAAAGTACTTCAGCTTGAGGTACCTAAGATGAGCTCCAGCAAGGCTACAAACCCACTAGGTACATGGAAGAGCAGGAGGATGAGAGGCCCCTCCCACAAGAGTGGTAACTATGGCTTTTGTTTGATCTTGCATAGATTTGTATCTGTTTTACTTTATTGCTATTTTTATCATTTAATCTATTTGACTTTTTTACTTCTCACATCAGCCTCTTTCCATTAATCTTTCTCTTCCCTTTGGAGAAGCAGGGAGGTACATAGACAGTGTCTGTTATTCATTCAGAGGCCAGGCCAGCCCTAACCCTTGACAGACCATGTTTTCAGAACTGGAGATTTTAAACATCAGGTTGTTTTAAGCAGGAATGACTTTTACTGTGTAAGTGCAGGACCCAAAAATAGCCCACATCAAGTGTAGGACCTCAGGTGCTCCTGCACTTCTACAGCTGACAACCTCCCTCTGTGTATGGGCTGAACCTTTCCCTAGAGAGGGTCTTGAGTCCATGAGAGCTGTAAGTACCCAAATGTCAAGAGGAATCATTCTCATGAAGATCTACTCACACACCATTTGACTAATCCAAATTTTGGAGAGGGAGCCAACTCCCACATTTAAAAACTCTTTCTGAGCTTCAAATGATGATGCAAAGTTAAGAAATTACCTTTTAGAAACCTAGTTCAGACACTTTTGCCCTGAATAAAACCTTTTGGTGACCCGTGTGGTTAGAAAAATGGGAGTGTTAACTCCACAGAGCTCCTGCAAAAAAAACTGCAAGCAGGGCTTAGAGGAAAAACAATCAATGATCTGAAATCAGGAAAAACAGATCAAGCAGAGATTTCCTGAGGCAAAAGGTTTTCAGTGAGATGACTGTAATTGAAAGGATGGGAAAGAAGAAACCACAGCTTTTTGAATTAGGGACACAATCAAGCTGAGCAGAAAATGTCTTTCCCAGTCACACAGAGGACATAGTTTATCACAGAATCATTTCAGTTGGAAAGATCCTTGAGATCACTAAGTCCACCTGTCAACCCAATACCACCATGCTCAGTGCACCATGTCCCAAAGTGCCACGTCTGCATGCTTTCTGAATGCCTCCAGGAGCAGTGACTCCTCCACCTCCCCAGGCAGCCTGCTCCAATGTCTGACCACTCTTGCAAGAAAGAAATTTCTCCTAATATCCAACCTAAACTTCTCTTGGCACAACTTGAGGCAATTTCCTTTCATCCTATCTATAGTCATTTGGAAGAAGAGACCAACACCCATATGCTCAGATTTACTGGTCCCGTTCATTTCTATGCGAGTATCTAGCTCTGTTCTGCTGTTAAAGTGTCACTCTGGATTTATGCTAGAGTAAGAGTGATCAAAATACAGCCTGCAATTAGTGTAAAGTATGTGAATTTGGAAAAGTCAGAAGGAAAGGTGTGCTTGGAGTAGTCCTGGGGAACAGAGATTCTCTAAGAGTGGTGGTTTCTGCTGAGGAAAGTAGCCCTCTGCTCAGAGGCAGCTCAGACCACCTGTACATTAACCTTTAGATAGCTTTAGGAAGCAATCCTCAGGGAAACTACAGTTTGATGAAGGAAAATAAAAACCACACACAAGTGAGTGTGGGGGCTGTGAGGCAACAGGTCACAGAAGTCTGAGATGCAAGGGCAGGTGGGCTTGGGGCAGGGACATTGTTGGAGATGTCTGTCACAACTTTCCCCCCTGTTGTTTACAGGTTTACATGGCTGAGGTGCACAGGTATGCACTTACAGCCACATAGGCTGATTGTTCTTCGTACAGTGACAAAGAGTTATGGGCACATCAACTGTAACTCTGTTTTAGCACCTCAGAGTTTCAATAAAATCAACTTAAAACTCTGCCACCTTGTAGAAAAGGACTTTAAAAATTAATGTAATTCATGCAGAACTATTCCCCACACCTGAAAGCTTTTCAATGTGATATTTATTTTTTGCCTCCTAGACCCTAGGATCCTAGATTTTGTTGGATGTCTTCTGATAATACCAGCAGAAGAGGCTGATTTTTAACTTGACCTTTTATTTAAGGAAGAAGAGGAGAACTACCGGATGAGAGATTTCATCTGCGTGAGAGACACTGTGCTTGAGGCCACAATGAGTAAAGTGGCTGCACGTCTTAGCCAAAATGCCAGCAAGGTACTGGTTCAGTGAAATGAGTCAGACACATCTGAGGGGCTGTGGGAAAGAGGCAAGTGTCTGAACTTGCAGGAGCACACATCATCAGGGATTCCTGCTGCGCTGTGACCCAAGCGTTTACGGATTTGCTTTCTATCACGTTAGAGGGTGAAAGCTGAAAGTGTGTTTTAGGCGGTGCTAAAGGCAGATTTTCTCAGAAACCTCAAGTTTCATGCAGGAATTTTTCATGGCCTTCTATGTGTGCAGCAGTGTTGACATCAGTGGCAGACAGAGACTCTTAGCCAGTAACCTCAAAATGTTAACTCCTGAATGGTTAGCACTGGTCTACTAATGGAGAGCTATGACTGGAAGAGGTTCTCAGTGCTTTAATCCATCTCACCTCTCTTGAAGCAGCTGGACAAGTGCTAGCAGAGTTGGTCACATCACTGTGTTTGGATGACAGGCCCTGACAAGTAAGGAAGTAAGGAGATACTTGTGACATTTTTTTGAGGACCAGTATCCCACAGGAGCTCTTTCCTTCTGCAAACACACCAATGCTGTGCTAAGTAAGTAATTTAAACCATTAAAAGTATTGAAAGCATTAAAACTAGGGAGAGGTAAAGGGTGCAGGCACTCAAATAAGAGACAGCTATGACTATTACAATAAGAAACCTTGGGCAAGTCTAGAAGTCACTTGGCTAACACCAAGAGAAACCCTGCCCTGAACAGGCAGAAGATGGCGCTGAAGTTTGAAGAAGGGGTGTGTTTATCTGAAGGCACAGGGCATCTGGAAAATGCATTGTGGTCAGATCTTTGCACCGAGGAGCTCTGGGGTAATTTGTTGCTTTCCTGAGTAGAAAGCTGTGGTGGAAAGCTATCGCACAGAGGAAGTGTAATGGAGCACAGCAGATGAAAACTCAGCCACAAAATTAACTTTGTAGATAAATGGGATCCGGTGCAACTTTATCACAGAGTGTTTTGAATTGGAAGGGACATTTTATGGCCTCCTTAGTCTCCTCTTCCTCACGTGTTCCCTGACACGTGCAGCTCTCTCCTCTATGCAGCTTTGTGCTTGCTCAGTGCTGACAAGGGCTGGGAAGAAGAGTGGTCACCACCAGCGGATTCACAATTTCCTGCCTACATTTTGTTTATTTTTTTTACTAGAAAACAGAGAGGTCTCCAGGGAGAAGCCCATGGAGGGGAGAGGCATGCTGGCAAAGACGTTACATCATCAAGGCTTGGGACAGCAGGCTACACATGGCACGAAGTCAGGGGTTTGGAAGTGTCAGGATGTGTTGAATTCTCACTGCTGACAAACAGTTCAATGACACAGTAACTGAGGGGTTAAATTGAAGTAGGTGCATTGCTTTCAGCTCTGCTTCCTCATACATGATCTAACTGAGATGCTGAAAGCGAAGCTGTCCAAGTTCAAAACTAAATTCCAGTGACAGAGGCAGGAGTGGAGCTTCCCAAACCACATTTTCCTTGCTTTGTGCTCATGCAGGGGTGAAATACACTCATCTCCCAGACTCTATGCATACACCAAATTCATGTTCTTTGTGCTTCAGTTTTATTCTCTCAGTGTAATAAATCAGCACAACTGCAGAAAAAGGAAAGGTTTATAGGTATGTTTATGTGGTTCCCCATCCAAAAAAGGCAAAGTAACCATGAACAACTTAACCTTGAAGTGTAAAAACAGTCCTGTAGAGGTTACTAATCAATCCAATTGCCAACGTATTAAGTTTTCTACAACGTGCAGGCAGATTGCCAAGGGCTAGGGCTGTGGTGGCCACAAAACAAGTAGCAGATGCTCTCCATGAAGCCCTCTCCCCTCCCAAAGGGGAGAGAAAGGCAATAAGATTGATACACTGGAAAACAAAACTCAACGAGCTTTAATGCAAATTATAACAATGAAATAAATACAAATCTATGCTGAACCCAACTCCCTGACTGCAATAGTGTCACCATCACTGCTGATTCTGGGAGCAGGCACTGGGGAAGTCCCTGATGGAACTCAGTGGTAGACAGGAACTGAATTCATGACCTGAATTTGGGAACTGGATTCAGGAACACACGGATTTGGATCAGTGGCAGAATGGACTGAGTTCTCCTTAGACACCAGCCATTGAAGCAGAGGCTTGGCCCTGGTGATCTCTCAGCTTTGTACTGAAGATTGCATCCATGGAATAGAATCCCTTATTGGTAAGTTCAGGGTCACCTGTCCTGTCCATTGCTCCCCATGAGTGCTACCCAATATGACACTAAAGATTTAGCAGTGGCTTTGGTCTCCATAACAGCAAGTATAAGCAAAAGCCCTTGTGCACAGCAGTCCTTAGCAGTAACTCTAATTATCAGTGTTCTCACTGCTAGAAGCAGCTAGTGTTTGTAGAAACATGCTCTGAACTTCAGAAATTGTTGTCACTGAGCAGAGATTGGACTGAGAAGTCAAATCACTGAACAGAGATAGCTCCGGTCTAGCTCAAACCAGGGCACAGATTCATAGCTCACAGCACACAGCAGGCTGAGGTTTTGCATCATTTACTTTAAATCATGTTACTCCAATAGCACAGGTTAATTATATTGAATACTCAGGAACACCACAGGAGAGAAAAAAAAATTGTTGTCTTTAGCTAGTGTGTCCTCTGGCCCCCATGCTTTGGAGCTGTGTAATGTTATTGATGGATCTGGTGTATCTCTGGTAGGAAATAAGTATTTAGCCACTTAATTCTTGATGACTGATCTTGGAGCTGGGACAGGCATGTACAGTGATCATGCAGTGTGACGTTCACGCTTGGCAGCAAAGCAAGAGAGATGTGTGTGTCGCTTCTCAGTATGGTTTTGGACTGCAGGACCCTTCCCATCTCTGCCTCTTGGAGATAGAAGAATGAATATGCAGCCGTCTCGTTTCTCAAATTGTGTTCAAACCTCTTCAGGGAAACCTCTCTGCCCTGCGGGCAACAAGCCAGGTGCTCACCACATGGACCACACCATCCTACAGAAGTTCCTTGGCCCTCACCATGTGGCAAGGTAATCATAGATGCATGTGACCTGTAAGTAACTGCTCACCCTTGTCCTGTCTCGAGTGGCAGGGTTCACTGCCAAACTGGCACAGCATGATGTGCGTGGGCACCATCAGTGTGGAGACAGCTACAGGTGCTGGGGTTCCACAGGCTCTGGCTGGGTGACAGCTGTGGCAGGGGGTTCAGCTTCTCTGCAGAATGGGCATTTGGCCCCATCACAACAGGGCCATGGGGGGAGTGACCTCTTGGGAAGGCACCGCCTGGCTGGTTGCTGTGTTTCTGCAGAGCTGGCATTGATGTGACTCATCTTGATACTGCCTCAGATTCTGCAGACACAAACACACTTATTAACAAGTCTCCTCTGGAAAGGAAAGCGTCTGCTTTAATGGTTTTCATTGCATTATTTCCATCATACCACACAATCACACTGATGCCCTGAAGCATTAGCCCTCGCAAAGCCCCAGGGAGCTATTCCATCCCATTCTCACTGGCCTGTGGTTCTTGTCCACTTAGTATTTCCAAGCCCAAAACCTTGTCTTTGGAAGTTGGGTGTCTGTGTCTTTATGCTTGCCCTCAGTCAGTGTGTCCTCTCTGCACCTTCATGGGGCTGCAACAGGCACATTCAGTGCAGCATCTCTGTTTGAAACTGCTTCTGTCCCAGGCACTGTATCCAGATTTTTGGACAGCAGCACATGGAGGTGGAGCTGGCATCTTCCACAGGAAAGTTTAGCCTACTCCTTATATATTCCTACCCAAAGTAACTTTCTGCTGTTGCTCATGTCTTTTTATTTTACAGTCAGGCCTGTGTATAAGTTGTCACGCACAGTGTGTTCTTCCCTTGTACACTCTTGACTTAGTCAAATGTCACCTTGAAATTTCTTCACTGAAAGGGTTGTCAGCAGTGGAACAGGATGCCCAGGGCAGTAGTGGAGTTACCATCTCTGAAGGTAAAGCTATGTAGATGTGGTTCTGAGGGATATGTTTTACTGGTGGACTTGACAGTGCTGGGTTAATGGTTGGACCTGATGACCTCAAAGGTGTTTTCAAATAAAATGATTCTGCAGTTCTATGAAAGGCAGGAAGGAGCATTCAGAGAACTACAAAACATTCAATCTTCTCTTGATCTCTGGGAAGGATGAGATCCTAAAGCTTTCCCCTTGGAAACCATTCAAAAGTATACTAAGGACAAAAAAGTGATTTGATTTACAGAACACTATCTGACCACCTTGGTAGCTGCCTCTAAAGAGATGACTTTGCTTGGTGGATAAAGAGAGAAATGTAGATGCTGTTTATGTCAGCTTTAGTTCTGAAGGCTTTACTGTCTCCTGTAACAACCACAGGGACAGAGTGATGAAGTCTGAGCTAGATAACTGAACAGTGAGGTGCACTGAAAACTGGCTGACCTGCCAAGCTTCAGAGGCTGTGACTAGCACCATGAAGTCCTACTGGAAACAAGTCCCTAGTGGAGTCTCTTGGAGGTCAAGACTGAGGCAAATAATGAAGATGCCAGCAACGATCTGGTTCTAGGACAGGGTGCACCCTCCTCAAGTTTGTAGATCATATGAAAGAGAGAGGGGTGGCTGGTGCATCAGGAGATTGTACTACTTTTCAGAAGCACCTTGGCAGGCTGGAGTAATGGACTGACAGGAACCTCATGGGCTTCAACAAGGGAAGAGCAAAGTGCTGCACCTGAAGTGGAAGAACCCCAGGCATCAGTACAAGCTGGGGCTGACAGAATGGAAAACAACTTTGCAGAGAAGGACCTGGGATCTTAGCAGAAACCAGGCTGATCGTGAGCCAGCAATGCACCACTGCAGCAAATGTAGGCAATAGCACCCTGGGCTGCATTAGAATGAACATTGCTAGCAGGTCAAGGGAGGTGATCCTGCCCTTCTACCTGGTGAGACACATCTGGAGTCCTGTGTCCAGTGCCGAGCTCTCTGGAATGAGAAAGGGTTGGGCTTACTGGAACAGATCCATGGAAATGCTGCAAAGATGACTGGAGCCTACTTCATATGAGGAGAGGCTGAAAGAGCTGGGAATGTTCAGCTAAAGAAGAGAAGGCTCACAAGGATATCATCCATGTGTATTAACAGCTAATGGGAGGGAGTAAAGAAGATGGAAATATGAGCAGTGACAGTGGGAGGATAAGAGTCAATGGGCACAAACTGAAATACAGCAAAGTCCAGTTAAACATTTAAAAAAAAAAAAAAAGTATTCTCAGGGTGATTAAACACTGAAACAGGTGAGCTGGAGATCTTGTGGAGATATCGCTGGTCATCAGACTGGACATGCCCTAGAGACACTTCCTTCATCCTAGAGTGAGACAGTGCTGTGCCATGCTACTTGGTGAGTGTACATCCCCACCCAGTGCTATGCAAGACTCAATTTAGCACACAGCTAGAGGGCTCTGCTCCTCTAGCTGCATGGGGTGATCTAACAGCAGATAGCACAGCTTTCTGATCTTGCTTATCTTGGGTTTCAACACAGCATTTCAAACCTACAGTGACTGAGTACCACTGCTAGCTGCTGAGCACAGTGTTTTACAGCGAACCGGATGCTGAGGTGCTAAACCTCACTGGAAAGTGTTGCCACTATTTATTTGGTCAGTGGATTGATATTCAAGAACAAACTGACATGAAATCTGTCCTATACAAGAGGAGGAGGTGCTATAGAAATCTTCAAGTAGCAGTGAGCTGTTGGTGTCAGATGCAGCCTGTGCCTGCCCTCCAGCCCTGCCAGCTGGCACTGTTCCTTCTGACCATACCCTCCTACCCTTCCTCCAGTGGGATCTGCTGCTGATTTTGTGCCGTCAAACCTACAGGTAACAGCACTTTGTTTCATTCACTTTTGCTGTTTGTGAACTGCTGCTCAGAATCCTCCTGTGGCTGGAAGGAGGCTTGGTAATCTCTGCAATGAAAGGTCTATGAGGTAGATTGTGATCTTTGAGCCTTTCTGTTTCTGTTCTCACTCCAAGGTGTTTTCTGGGTACTTTACCTGGAGGATCACTTCCTAACAGCAGCTAGGAACTGGAAGCTAAATTAGTCTCAACATGGAAAAAGAGTGATTTCAACAGATCTTTTTTTTTTCTTCTTTTTTTTTTCTTTTCTTTTTTTTTTTTTTTTCTTTTTTAAATCTAGGTGAGTCCCTGCATTGCCTTTCAGGGTCTTTCAAAACAACTCTGTGATCAAGGTGACTATGTTTCAGTTTTTAAGGGATGCACCGATAGATGAGCTGAAAAGAAGATTCAAAAAATAAAAATTTAGAAGTGTTATGCCTCAGATCATTTTGTTTGAGAGAATTTTGAACAACAACAGCAGGCTTAGAGCAGGCAGTTTTAGATTTCTTTATGCTAGTCAGAAATAGAGAGGAAAAGCTCCTCATTTAAGCACTGTAGCAGAGCCCATCCCCTTTCTGGGAATGAAAATCAGCACAGTTGCCATGGAGCTGGCAGGTTTGAAGGTAGTTGATGCAGATGCTATACTGTACCCCGTACTTCCTGCCCCATTTTGCTTCTTCCTCTTCTACTCACTTCCAGGTCCTTCCCTTCACCCACCATGGCTCCTGTGTTGTCCTTAGTCATTTTACCCACCACAATCACCTTTTATCCTTCTGCTACCTGCTCGCTTCTGAGCTCCCCCCACAAGGACAGAGGAGGATTCTATGTGCAAACTTCCCACTCTGGTACAGCTACTTCCCCATGGGCATCCTGCTGTGAAAAACACTGAGTGTTTACCACCATTGGGCTACTGTGGCACTCGACTGTGCCGTTAGCCTCTGCCTTGCTTCTTTCACTCTGTTAAGGGTCTGGAAGAATTCTGCTACTTCTTGAGCTGGTGGAGGAATTGAGTCCAGCCATGGGTTCCTCCTCAGCCAGTCACCAGCTTCCAAAGTGTATGGGGGATGGCTGCTGGATAGCTCTTCCCGGTCTATGGCAGAGCAAAAAGTAGAGTGCACACCACAATAGTGGTGACGCTGTCAGTCAAGCCCCAGCCTGTTCCTGGTCCTCCAGCCACAGCAAGATGCTAGTTTATGGCCATCTCCATCCTTTTCTCACAGCTCTGGCTCACTGCCTTACCCTTCTGATGCTGCAGCCCTCTGATTTACCCTACTTAAGGACTTCCAGCAATCACAGGATAAGCATATCCTGTTATCCAGCTGCATCTCTTTAAAGACATCTCATCCTCAGCCATGCATTGTCTGTGCTGTATGGCCTGCTCTAAAACTCTCTGTTCATTTCCTCCCTCCTTCTTCAGTTTATGAGCCTCCTCATGGCCTGGAGCCTTTTTGAGCCCTGATGCTGGGAGCTGCACTGGGCCACAACTCTAGAGCCCTTTCACACTGCAGAGCACACCAACAGGGCTAGTGAAGAGCAACATGGGCATCACCTATAGTCACAGAGACATTTGCCTCCTCAAGTTAGGGAGCACAGTAGTGTGGCAGCTTCAGTCCCTGATGTAAGGGGTGTCCCTGCTGCTACTTAATGTAGCCCAGAGAGGTTTTCCTCACACCACAGCCATCAACTTCCTTCCAGGGCACAGGCAGTGTGCAGTTAGCCTCTTGTGAAATTCAGACATGAGCACATAACCGGGAGAGAGCTCTATGCAGGAGCCCATGACAATGACATACACTCCCACTCCTCCTGCCGGCAGCCCGCCCGCCTGCGGCCGCGACCCCACC
>VWZE01014135.1:417506-456985 GCA_013396675.1 Eubucco bourcierii
GATAAAAGCTGATTCTTATCAGCCCATGAACTCACATTCTTCACACAACCAATACTCTTGCAAGACATCTAGTAATCAGTGTGACAGAGGCTCAGTGTCTGCTTTTACATCCCTTGGATTTTCTAGGGTGGCAGGACACCTGCCTTGAGAAGCAACCATCTAATGCAGCCCTTAATGCCAGGTTCCTTATTTTGCACTGGTGTTTCCTCTTTCAGATGTGGCTTTCTGTTTTACCTCTGCAAACTCTTACCCTCTCCTTGAATAAATGGGCTTAAAATCAGGTTACTCTTTCTANGAACTCAGATTCAGTTTCATTTTCCTCAGCTTGAAGCAAGAAGTCCGGATTCACAAGGTAGTTCAGAGACTCGGAAATCTACCTGCTTAGAGCAGAATGTAAGAATGACATAAGGTGACACAAGGAACATAAGGGTTAAGCAGAAGTCACCTTGAAGCCTTTCTGACTGAGAAAAGCAGCTTTATATACTCGACTTCATATTAATTAAAAAGTAAATATTTACTTTTTTTTTTTTTTAATACAGGAGGTACTATTTATTTTTATAGGTCATATTCTTTATTAAGAAGTAGGAAGAAAATCTTAACATGCCTTTCCCCATTCCAGGTCTCAGAACATCAAGCAAGATTTGTACATCAGGACAATGTATGTGTCCAGCAACTGCAGTATCACAAATCTAGAACTGACTCACCACGTTCGTCTCGTTGAATTTGTTCTGTATAGCGTCGTTTTCTTTTTTGGAGCACTATTTAATGTTCTTGCTCTCTGGGTTTTCTGCAAGATGAAGAAGTGGACAGAAACCAGGGTGTATGCAATCAATCTAGTCTTTGCAGACTGCTTTGTCATCTGCACCTTGCCTTTCATGGCTTACTTCCTTTGGAATAAATCAACCCGAAGTGAACTCTGCCAGTTTATAGAGGCAATGTACCTTATCAACATGGTAGTGAGCATCTACATCATTTCATTTATCTCCATCGATCGATACATTGCTATAAAGTACCCCTTGAAAGCCAGGACCTTCAGGTCTCCATCAAAGGCTGCCCTTCTCTGTGGGCTTCTTTGGGTCTCTGTGATAGCTGGTGTAGCCTTAGACTCTCAGGTGAAGCACACCGGTCTCTGCTTTGAGAATGACACCATTACTCCCAGCCTGCTTTTTATTTTCTTTGTGTTTACTCTGCCATTCACCATCTTGACATTTTGCTCCGTAGTAGTAATCAGGAACCTTAAGAGACATCTGAACACAAATCCATCAGACAAGAAATTAATCCAGAGAGCTGTTCACATTATTTATGCAAATCTGATTGCATTTCTGATATGTTTTCTGCCAGCCTACATAGGAATACTTGCTGGGTTCATAATAAAGAGTGTTGGAGCTACTTGTTTCCTGCTCCAGGTTATGAAGAACATTTTCTCAGTGACAAGATGTATTGCCACATCCAACTGCTGCCTGGATAGCATCTGCTACTACTTTATGACAAAGGAGTTCCATGAAACCCTTTTGCTGCCCAAATCCAGCATGAAAAAAACAGATCAAATCTGACCTTTGCAGACACACACTTGTTAAATGAAGGTGGAGAAGCAGGGAACTCCAGAAAAACCATAATAACCCTCTAGCATCAGGAGAAGGTACAAATTCAGCATTACTGGGATAACTGTTGCTCTGTCTCTCTAGTTAGGTTTAGAACTACTAACTTAATTGTAATTTTCACTCTCTATTTCTCTTAAACACATAAGCTATTTCACAGAGATGTGTGGAAATGTCTGTGTCATCACTGGTTGTTAATGTGTCTCCATTCCACCCTCCAGCACCTCATTGTAACTCTTACAGTAAGGTAGGTCACCCATGTACATCTCCCTGTTTCAGTTCATTTTGCATCTAAAGTCAATTGATCCTTACTGCCAACATGTAGGAAAGACTGTATCATCTTTTACCTCACTGTGTATTTCAGGTCATTTGCACTATTAAAATAATCCAGTTTATTTCTTTATCATATTCCTGTGGTGTGCTGAGAGGCTTCATGCAGTACCAACATACTAATAAATACAGAGCCCTACAAAGCAGCCTACACCCTGCTGTTCACCTTTTCCTTTCAGATCAGGTCAGGTCAGGTAGATGTGAAGGCACACTTTCAGGATGAAAGCCAAACTTGGCCAGTGAGGTAAAGGCACAAAGTCCAGGAGATTTCAGACCTGACTCCTCTTATCAACTTCCCCCCTGTGCAATGCAAAACCCTGGCACAGGGACTCCTCCTTAGGGCAGCCACCTCCAATGATGCCACCCATGCAGGAGGGAATATCTTTTAACTCTCTTTAAACCTTTGCCACCTGTGCATTGCTATTCCCTGGGTTTGTCCTCTGGCCCAACCTGGCCTCTTAGGTTCACTGACCTGGCCATAGCTCAGTCCCAGAGTATCACCCCACAGCTGAACACAGCTGGATCTGGGTTTTCACAGCCTGCCCAAACTGACACCCATAATGTGCCTATGGGGGAAGTGAATTTGTCTGAGTAAGCGGCCTAGAAAATTCAGGGATGGTGAGGGAAAGATTGACGTCTCTCTGTTATCCTAATGCTCCATACAACTGGACTTTTCCCTTTCTAAACACTGAAAGATCTCCAAAACCACCACCAAGCTCTGCCCAGGCAATGTTCACCAACTCCCAGAGACAATGTGGAGGAGTCTTCCCTGTCTACTTATGCTGTTTCCCTTGTGACCTGTCTCTTCCTCCAGAGAGCACAGGGCTGGTGCTCGATCTGCTGTTGTCAGCTTTGGGATCATGAGTTCAGGAGATGTGAATTAATGGGACAAAGCCTGACAAGAGTCAGAGTCTGGGTCCTGTCTGCTGGCTTACTTAGATAGGACTGAAACTACTACAACCAATAAACAGCAAAAGCTGTCAAAATGACTATAAAACACTACTGGGGCATGTTCTTTAACTCGTTTCTAAAGCTTCTGACATCTATGGTGTGCTCACTGCCACACCAGTATCTCTTGCCTGCACCTAGTTGGCAGTGCCAGTCATTACTGGCTTAACTTTCCCAACCATGCTGATGAACAATAGTCATAGCACTCCCATAATGTCCATCTCCTTTCTTGTAAAAACACTGAAGAGAAGTTTGTTGGCTCTCTTGCCCTTGGCTCGTTGTCATGGCGTGCAGGAGCCCTGATGTGTCCCCTTGGAAAGGCCACAGGTCCCCACACTGATGTCTGCCTGGGACATGCTCTGCAACCACACCGGAGGCTGAACAGGCTGCTCTGCTCCCTGGGGACCTTCTACTGCCAGAATGACAATTTGCAACCATTGTGGGTTTTATTTCAGAAATTATTTTATTTCCTATGACTGGAAAAATTAAATTTTAATTGTTAACTTGTGTGACGCAAATGGAGGGCAGAGCAAGAGGGGGATGGAAGAAATGATGCTGAACCATCGATCTGACCTGAGTACAACAACAGAGGGCACCAAAGACTCCGCCGTCCGAAACAGGAGGTGATAAATGAAACACTTGCGGTGAACCAAGAGTTCGTTGCTGTGCTTCAGCGTTTCTGAGCTGTCGGTAGCAGACTCTCGGGCATCGGTGCCCTGCACGGAGCAGCACCCTGCACTGGGCACTTGTAGCACCAACGGATCTCCTCCCCTGCCAGGACACACACCTCTGAACTGCAGCCTTTCTGAGGACTAAATCCGCCTGACAGCCTTGCAAGAAGAAGGTAATGTCTTTTTGTGCTTCCCACACCAGTGCATGGCTGTGTGCTCTGAACAGTTCTTCAGGGTGGGCTTTCTTAACCCTTAGCTGAAGACCTAACTGGGGCTACCTGCCTGTTAGCATATGGGATAAGCCTCAGCTGTATACAGATGATTCGATCTCCTTCTGCTTTCACAGCTGTTACACCTCACTGTTCTGCAGCTGCATGTCATCCAGGAGGGTCTTCATCCTTGTGGTTTTACACCAGTCTGTGAGCATGCAGTCGTTCAGCTCTAGGCATTTTTGTGGCACAGGACCTTATGAATTAGTACCAGCTCTGTGCACATACGAAGGACTCAATGGGATTGGGGTGCCCAGCCCAGAGGGTTCAGCTACAACTCAGAACAGTGCTATAGAGGTGTGTGTTCACTGTGGGATGACCACAGAATGCTAGCAGAGAATGGCTGCAGGGTAGGTGCAGCCAAGGACCCATGAGGCTGAGTCAGGATAATGAGAGTGTGTTAGTTCCTCCATAAATTTCTCTCTAAAAGTGCCTGTATCCTTGCAGTTCAGTAATGTCATACCAGTTCTGATGTTAGAATAGTTGCTACACTTTCCTCTGTGGCTGCCAGATCCATTCCCCAGTCTCGAACACTGAAAGTGATCCACTTAATTCATGCAATCTGACACTTTCACTACACTTTAGATTTTGATGTTTAGAAGCTGGTGACCTATAAGGCAATTATTCATAAGAGATTGTAGGAATCTGGCTGGTTTTCTTTCTACTTCACCATAAACATTATGAGCTGCAGACTAAGCTTGATTCATTCTTTGTGACCTCCTTGATGGTAGTGGATGCCCTGAAATATTTAAAGGAATACCAGGAGATAGACTAAGTTCCTGGGCTTGTGTTTTCTGTTGCTTTAGCAAAATTTTGCCTTCCTACCTTTGAAGTTGAGATCAGACACATGCCTTCTTTTACTTTGCCTTCTTTCTTTGAAGACCCATTATGTGCCAGTGTTGGTGATAGCCATACTGAGCTATCCCTCCCAGCATCATATAGCAAGAGGAGCAGGTTGGTAGTTGGGGAAAGCCTGCCTGCAGCAGGCATTCACCAACCAGCCTGCACCAGCCTTCACACCACACTCAGAAGTAAAACCACCTGTACTACCTGGCTGGATGGGCTGCAGTCCTGTGAAGGTTCACAGACCTGGCAAGATCAGAATAAATTCGTGGGGTGGCTTCAGCAGCAAAACAAGGGCAGAGGAGAATGTTCCCAAGGTCTGCTTCAGACTGCTCTAAAACCAGCAGGTCTCTAAAACTACAGCATCAGGAAAGATAGGGGAACACAAAAATTATCATTCTGCTTTGCAGACCCTTTGCTACTACCCAAGCTGTGCAAACCACAACTGGATGGAGAGCAAGGCAGGCTTAACCCTGTAACAGCTGCAAGAGAGGGCTGCTTCTGTGTTTTTGTCTAAGCTGGTGGCAAGCGACTGTGTTACTTTCGCAGATGAGGGACAGACAGCCCTGAAGAGCCACTGAGCCCTTCCAGCAGCTGCCTATGTATGCAGCACAGGGCATGAGGAGCCATGGAGCCATGAGAGCAGGGGCACAGCAGCAGCAGCCAGCCCAGAGGACCCAACACCCAACTCAGTCTTACACCTGCATCTTTTTCTTGCAGAGACAACCGAACATGAAGAACTGCACTGCCGAGAACAGCATGCTGTGGGATGGCACTGTGATATTTCCCCTGATTCTCTATATCCCTATGCTCTTCCTGGGCATCCCATTGAACTTGATTGCCTTCTGGGTCTTCTGCTGCAAAATCAAGAGATGGACTGAGACCAGAGTGTACATGATCAACCTCACAGTTGCAGACAGTTTCCTTCTCTTTGCCATGCCTTTCGTGATATATTTTATCAAGTACAATCACCCCAGAGACAGGCTGTGCTTGATCATACACAGCATATATTTTACAAACATACCCATGAGCATCTTCATCATCACCCTGATTGCAATTGATAGATACATTGCCATCAAGTTCCCTCTGAAAGCAAAGATCCTTCGATCTCCACTGAAATCAACTTCTATCTGTGGGTTTCTTTGGATACTGATGATAATTAATTCCCATTTGCAGCCACAAATTTATGAAAGATCAGAAGAAGTATGCTTTGGCAAACTATCTATTCAACCTAATTATTCAGTGATAGTCTCTAGTGGTTTGGGCTTTTTCATTCCCTTAGGGATTGTGATTTTTTGCTCAGTACAAGTCATCAAATGTCTCAAAAAGAAGATTGACAATGATTCTCATGAGAGAAAATTAATCCAGAAAGCAATCCACATTGTTTCTGTGAATTTGTGTGTGTTCATCATATGCTTTTCACCTCTCTACATCACAGTAGTTTTGCGTTTTGTAGTGGTTGTTGCTGGAGCTTGTTCTCTGCTCTCGGCAGTTAACTTATCTATGTATGTGTCTTCGTGCTTTGCAAACTGTAACTGCTGCTTGGATGCATTTTGCTATTACTTTGCAGCCAAGGAATTTCAGGAATTTCCTTCTCTAATCCCCACATGTATATCAACGAGGTCCAAGGTGAACCAAAGACAAGAGTCACAGCCACCCACAGATCAAGTCGTGACACAAACAAGCTGTGGTACACTATAGGTGTTAGGAGCCACAGCGCTGCCAACGTTTTGAGGACAAGGGAATGGGAGCACTTACAGAATCATAAAATGTTTTGGGTTGGAAGCAACCTTTAAAGGTCACCTATTCCAAACCCCCTGCAGTGAGCAGGGTCATCTTTAATTAAATCAGGTTGCTCAGAAGCCTGTCTGACCTGACTAGGAATGTTTCCAGGAAGAGGACAGCTCAGTATTTGCAATAATTGTGGGTACAAAAGTACCTTAAAAAGGGACAACCCCCTCCAAGGGATCTGATATTAGCTTGAATTTTGTCCTGCTGTCCTCAGCAACTTGAGCTGAGTTCTGAATACTGCCTTGGATTGCTGTATCACAGTGACAGGTGTCTGAGTCAGACTGGTTTGGAGAACAGATGATAAGATCACTGTTTCCTCCAAGCACTTGTTTGTATGCATCCTGCAGCTAAACAAAGGGGCCTGAGCACACTTACACAAGTTCACTTCTAGAAGTGTAATATATTATATATGTTCCCTCAAAAACAAGAAAAAGCCTCTGTACTGCGATGCCACACCTAATACATCTATGCTGCTCACATCAGATTTTGCCTGTACAGTGGTACAACTGCCAACCAACTGATTTCAAAGCTTGTAGCTATCACCAGGATGCAGGTACACCACGTGCATGGGGTAAACTGCAGAAGCCAGACAGTAACCTGAGGCTATTGCCTCATTCCTGCCATATAACACTTGCATTAGCTTGTGGCAATGCCCTTGCATTACTGAGACTAAAATCGGTGAGACTAGGGTGCATAAGGGCCTTCTGCAGAGATAGGGCAGATTCATGGCTGAGAGCTCCTCAGCATTGCCCTCTGTGATGAAACATTGCTTTGGAACTGTATGGTTTGGGTTTTTTTTCTCTTTCAACAGCTTGGCCAGTGCACGGTGAGGGGTTGGCAGCTCTCCTGCACCTCATTTTGAGACATTTAACTCTTCTCATGCATTATACAGGAAGCTTTGGTTTATCCTCTCTAGATCCAGGACCAAGCATCAGTTTTAATGTCTGGTTTTTCAGGTACCAAATTTCTCCATAATATCTGTGCTTGCTGACAGTGCATCGCATGCTTTCCTACCTCACAGAGAAATGACAACAGAACAGCTCAAAACACTTGGGCCACAAAGAGAGGCCTTGGGGCACTGAAAAGAAGCAACCCATAAAGAAAACTGGGCTGAAAGGGAAGCCAGTGCCAGGGTGTGAGTGCTTCGTACTTAATCTGCATAAAATCTAACACTTTACCACATAGTCACTTCGGTAAGTCATTCTGGGAAACACAGTAGAATTATTGAAATACACATGACAGCTGTATCTCAGCTGGCTTCATGGGCCTTGAAATTCAGTGTTTTCTGGCTTGTGAACCACTAAAAAAATTGTTCGAGGGTGTGCAAACTCACATTCTGCTCAGTCAAACCTGCAGACAATTACCTTTCTTAGCAACAACTTACAAATAGTTTCCCTACAAATGACCTGTCACCTTCTAGCGTCTACAGACCACGTGCTGAAACCACTGTCTAGACATTGGTCAAACAATACAAGAAACCGCTATCACCATCACAGAAATTACTCCTGATCCTGACTTTATATCTGCCTTCTTTAGGTAGGCACGGGTCCCAGCATGATGGAAGCTACAGTGAGTGACTGCATCATAAAAATGGAGGAAACTACTCAGGTCATTCAGCTGATCATTTGTGTCCAAATTTCCTTCTTTGGTATATTATTTAATGCCCTGGCATTCCAGGTTTCTCACTTCAAGTGAAACAAAACAGCCATGTGTGTATGTGACCGACTTAATGATTGCACACCTTTTGTCCCTCATTCTGCCTTTGAAAGTCTCTTTTCAAAGACAGGAAAAGATACAGGAGCCAAATGATGCCTGATCTCAAAACCAATCTGTTGCTTAAGGAAATAGGTGAGTGTTGTCACTCTTGTAGCTGCCAACAAGTACACTGCAATTAACTGTTTTCACAGAGCAAGAGGCGTGATAGAACAAGAGGAAATGGTCCCAGGCTGTGTCAGGGTAGGTTTAGGTTGGACATTAGAAGCCATTTTCTTCACTGAAAAGGTTGTCAAGTTCTAAAACAGGTTGGCCAGGGAAGTGGTTGATTCACTTTCCCTGGAGGGATTTAAAAGATATTTAGATGAGGCACATGGTTTCATAGTGACCTGGCAGCAATGGATTAATGTTTGGACTCAATGATCTTGCAGGTATATTTCAAACAAAATGATTCTGTGATTCTAAGGGCTGTTCAGCAAGGACAAATACTTCTCTTTTCACCAACAGTGCAGGGGTCTTTCAAAAACACTTTCGGTTCTGGGATACCCTCTTAGGATTTTGCATCTCGTTAGTTATAAAGATTGCCTCTCCAGATCTGTGCAGAAAAATCTATTATTTAAAAAAAAAATTGCTTGATTCAGACCAACCAGTTATCCTACTGTTAACCCTGAAAGCAAAAACTTAATTTTTTTGCAAGCCCACTCACACTCGAGTGTTGTCCCTGTTACCTGGGACATGTTGTCTAATTAACAATGGGCTCCAGTTTGTCTGTCTGAAACACAAACCAGTAATGCTTTTGTGCACATGGCCTCACACAGGCCTCATAGCATAGCAAATACTAGCTGCTGTTGGGTCACCATTTGCTACTGCTTTGTAACCAAACTTCTTCTTATCCAAGCCTGTAGTTATTAAATCAAGGAAGGATCACAAGCATGACAGTTAAACTAAAGAACTTCTGTGGCTTCACCCTAGCTAAGGACCACATAGCCACTCACTCACTCCCTATTGGTGTCAAAACCAGTTCAACAGCTGTGCTAAAGAGTTTGCATTATTGTATATAGCCAAGCTTACTGTACATAGACCTGGATGGAGGGAAAGTTTTTTTTTCTTGTAGAATGAAAGCTAAGGTCTCCCACTGTTCATCCTATGAATTAAAAAAAACTAAATGCTTATCTATTGTAAAGTGGAAAATTGTTGGCTTCAGAATCCCTCCCAACACTAAGTGATGGTTTTTGTTGTTTGTACTGAACATTACAAAAATGGAAGTATTCTCTTGCAAGTAAAAATAAAGCTATCTTGCAGTAATGTATCTACAAATAAATATTAATTTATTACCTTTATAGACTGAAATCCTCTATTACTGATGCAAAATGTGTACTGGAGGCGGTGAGAGGAGACACAGCTACTATGATACAAGATTTGCCTTACAACAGGGTATTAATAGTGCAACCCAAAGATCTTACTGATTATCTAAAGACATTTGTACTACATTGGACAAAAAGTATTATTATCAGGTTTAAGTGTCTAGTTATACTGATGTTTATGATGGGTTTCTGGCACCTTTCTCTAGTCTGAACAAAATCTCAGCTTCCTGAGTGGTCCCAGTCAATGAAACAGATGAGTTCTCAGCATTTGGTCCACAACAAATCAGCAGCCATCATACAGCAGTGGAACAGAAATCCATGAGGACAGAGGCATGCTTATCTACAGTTCTTTCTCACTTCCTAGCACAAGCATCTGTCTAATATCAGTGGGGAGCAGAATATCAGTCCATTTACAGCTCCAACAAGCAGGGCTGAACCACTGCATTCTGCTAGCATTTCAGGAAGATGCAATCTTTCTGTCACAGAATCATAGATGACTGAGTCCAACCATCAATCCAGCACTGCCAAGTCTACAACTAAACCATGTTACTCAGCACCACATCTACACACCTTTTAAATACCTCTGCTGTGGGGGTTCTACCATTTCCCTGAGCAGTCCTGTACCTTAAAAAAAAAAAAAAAAAAAAAAAGTTAACAATGGCTTAAACCTTAAATGAAAAAATTGCTGCTACAGTCAAAATTTAGGATTCAAAATTAAAAAAAACCCAAAAAACAAACAAACCAAACAAAAAACCCCTACCATATCCAAATAAGCAAACCCTAAAGAAAATCAACTGTAAGGGAAAGTATAAAAGTAATTCAGAATCTTGCTTCCAAGTGAGTAGCCACCAGATTGTTGACCCTTCTCCCAAGGAAGGCAAAGGCTGGTGTAAGACAGCGTTGTGCTGCTTGGCAGCGTTTGGGCAGGCCTGAAATCTGAGTTCTCATCAAGGGTTTAGACTCCAGTGTCACTCCTCTCCTGGGAGCTGACAGACATGTATTAGGGAGCTCTTCATAGTCCAATCTCAGGTTTTGGAGGCATCTCTGTGGTTTTGGTTTCGCAGTGCAGTGCAGTGCATTGCAGTTGTTCCAGTAGCAAGCACTGCCCAGCAGTCCCCAAGACACTCCCCAATGCCCCAAGCAGGAGCAGGCAGCTGGGAAGCACAGGCTCTGCTGTGCCCTCCCCAGTGTCTGCACAGAGCTACATGGGTGATCCCTTCAGTGATGATGCTGTGGGAATATGGAGAGGGCTATAACAGTGAGTAAGGTGCCGCAAGCCTGTTATCTGCTGTGGCTCAGTTCCCGTGTGGTGCTGAGGAAGGGGAAAGTGGAAAGTGTCTCAACAGACAGGGTTGGTCCTTGTCTGAGGTTGATGTCATTTCACAGGCTTTCCGTGCTGTAAACACAACTGATACATTCTACTGCTAATCCTGCAGTTCTATTTAGGTCAAGAACTGTTGTTGCTACATCAAATCTTCCTGTGAGAAAGCCAAGAAAAAAAACCTCACAGGGCAGAGGCACTGCAGAACCCAAATTCAGGGTCACGCGGTGTCCTGCATCCTCCTCTGTGACTGTCAGAGGCCCTGCCCTACTAGCATGTGTCAGCAGCTGTAGCTGCTCTGGGAGGTAGGGGAGACTAAGATCTCCCTTAGCAGAGAAAGGAGGCAGGATCCCACCAAACTTGAGCTGTCCTATCTCTTAGCAATCCGCACCAGAGGTCACTCAGTACTATTGCTGATAAAAACCAATAAACCTGTCCAGGTATGTCCTGAAAACTACCCAGTTACTTTGCCACAGTTTTCAGTAAGTATAAGGAACCTAAGAAATCAAGAATTTTAAAGCAAATGGCACATGAAGTAGCATACCAGCAACAAGGCTTTTAAATAAGTCAGTCAATACAGGACCAAAGACAGAGACCACCAAATGCAGCCCTCTCTCTAGGCAGGGGGAAGAAAGGGAGGAGTCTCGCCAGTAACCACTTGTGCTGGTTTGAGGCTAATTGGAATATTTTAATAAAGAAAATTGCACTATAGGCTGTGAAAGGAAAACATGGTGATGTCTATTTCACTCATAGGCGTGCTGAGATTGTTTTGGGAAAAGAACATAAACATAGATAAGGCATTCTCTATCTCTCTCGCTGGGGGAACAGCGTGCCGGGCAGTCTAGCAGCTTCTGGCTCTGTCTCCTCTGCTGATTAATCTAACCACTTTTTCTCCTAACCCACCTGACTGATCCTCCAAGCTCACCTTGTGCATAAGGCAAACCTTGGGGTAAGGTACAGGGGTGGGGAGAAGGTGGAAGGGTGGTTGGGAGCCCCTCCTGGGGTCTCTGATTTCTGGGAGGGGTGTTGTGTTTCTGTATTACTTTTAACTTGTGTATTTCTGTAACTATTCCTGTCTATAGTGTATATCTCTGCTTGTACATTGTGCTGAGCTGTAAATAGAGCTTCAGTCCTTAACTTCCAGCAGGCTGAGTTCTAGTCTGGGTGATTTTACAAAGTGTGGGGGCCGGGGAACTCCCAAACTATCACACCACTCTGCTGTGCTGTAAAGGGTTAACCCTCCTGGGGGCGGTCTGAACCTGACCCCAGGTGTAGTGGTCAGCCCACTCCCACTGCCTGTCTAGACCCTCTATAAAAACAGAGGAATTTCCTGTTTATCTTTCTCTTTTTCACCTACCTGCCTGCTAGCAGCACCCTGGTTCCTGCTGCTCCTCCTTTTGCCATGTGGCCACTCTACCACATGGTAGGGCGACCATCTTCTGAATCTACCTCCATCCATCTGGTTGTATATATATTTTGTACCTCATTTCCCATCTTCATTTTGTAACTTCCCTTACCTTAAATACCTTTTATTTGTTGTTGATTTTTTTTTCTTTTAACTTCAAAGTCAAATCAAGCCTATTCTTTGGGTGTTTTACCCTTTTTCACTCTCTGCATCTAATTCCTTTCTTTCCAAAGCGGGGAGAGGGGAAGGCATCCTATTATTGTATTGTTCTGTTAGGTTTTGGGGCTCTGGGAAACTTAAACTAGAACTAATACATGTGCGTAGATCTCAATATTAAGAAGTTTCACAGCAAGTCTGGGCAACATTGAATGGAAGGAAAAATCCAGAAATACAAAAATGAAGTGGTGCTTCACCTCACAGGAGTAGTTCACCAGGCTGCTTTTTTTATTAAAGAAAGCCACTTTTCCAGTCAAGGTATGGTAGACATAGTAACAGGTCTTTTGGAGCACACAGTGAGTGGTTATGTACTTTATACAGGCACTAGTAGCACTCACCAGTGCCACAGGCCTCTGGATTACCTTATCAGAGAGCTGTTAGCAAGAAAATAAGAAACCAGCACGAGTGTCACCTGTGCTGTGCCACATGGTGACAGCACTGAAACAGACTGAGAATTGCATATATGGGGAAAGATATGAAGTGAGCATCATTGGTCCATGTCAAAGGTGGTTAAACCTGAAACTGGATGAGAGAAGGAGGCTGTAAGCATCTGTAAGAGGCTGGAAGGTGGGTGATGGGGAGTTGACACAGAGAGAAGCTTGAGGATCCTGACTGAGTGCTGTCCAGAAATCAGACATGGACACAAGAGACATGTAAGTTCTCCACAGATAACACTCCAATATTGCTTTCCCTACTCAAAGCTGCTGTTGAGTTGCTCTGACAAATCCTGGTGAACCTGCTGATGGCAGGCAGCTGTTTTGTGCCTGGTGACACTTGAAGCCTCACTGGGCTGACAGGAGACATAGATTCCCTCACCTGGCAATCGCAGCATCAAGTTGTGGATGGGAAGCCTCACACTGGAGAGATGATATGAGATGAATTCCCTTCAGGTTTAATTTTGATAGTTCACAGTTTATATTGGTAGTGATTGTCTTAAGGTGGACAATAGGAGAGCATGGACTAGAGCATGATGCAAAGTGAAGTGTTTCCTGTACCGTGGTGAAGTTATCACAACCCAGGAGCTGGATGTCTTTGAAAACTGATGTAATGGCAAGGACCATGACGTGAAAAAGATGGTAGCTAGAGATCAGCGAGCTGGGTGCACTAACAGATCAGTAACTCTTTCTAAGTATCCATTAAGAAGCAGTTACAACAAAAAGCAAAAGAAGTCCCTGGACTTATAGTCCAGAGCCAAGCTCTAGACTGATTCTATCCCAGCAAGGAATTAGTGTTAAAAGATTGATTTGTAATGAGCAGATAGATAATGTAGAAATACTCTGGAAGCTACTCTAAGATGGCCTGGAAAGTGGGAAGCGAAAACATATTTGCCCAAGAGAGCAATCCAGGGTACTAACAGCAGGATCTCTGAGCTTGTTGATCAACTTGTCTGAGTTCTTCTTGTACACAGGTTGCAATGGATAACTAAGGAGGAACCCCTTGGCAGCGGGTGCCTGCAGAGCAGTCACAAAGTCAGCAGGTCACAGGGTCATGGTGCCACGTTTTCTCAGAATTGCTGGCTGATGAGAACTACAGGAGGATGAGACATTTACTGTGATTCAGAGTGAAACCCACTTAGAATAATCACAGAACTGTCTGCAACCCTCATCTCTCCCCTCTCCAACAGATCTGTGAATGAGCCTGAGGGCTTGTTAGGACTGTTCTGTCCTGGTGCTCAGAAGTATGACTGTAGGTGGTAGATCCTGCTTCAGTCCCATGAGGATCAGCTGTTCAGGGGCAGAGAGAAGATGTCAAGACTCTCTAGGGCAACTGGTCCCCTGCAAGCAACGTGCACAGCCTGTCGGGTAAGGAAGGTCAGTGGGCATTTCATAATGCCCCATACCTGGACACACTCAGTGTTGGATGGAGCTCTGAGCAGCCTGATCTAGTTGAAGATGCCTCCACTGACTGCAGGCTTGGAACATAGGACCTTTAAAGGTGCCTTTCAACCCAAACCATTCTATGATTCTATAATCAAGCATCGGAAAGTAAATCAAAGGAAGAAGCCAAAACCATTCCATCATCAGAGGAACTGCTGCAGGGCCACATGGTAGACAAGCATTTCATCTCGCTGCAGGGCTATTTCAGGCTCCTCAGTCAACAGGGGGTGGAAAGAACAACACCAGTGCTGACAGAGGAAGCTCAACCCCGGGGGAAATGTGGGGAGGAGGGGTGATGATTCTTCCTCCACCAGAGCTGCTCTTGTCACAGTCACTGGCGAATGGTCATTGCAGGACACCTTTCTAGTCCCACACCAGGAGCACCACTACAAGAGCTCATCGTGATCACACTGCAACTGGTCTGGAGGAACATTCAAGCTCTGCAAGGACAGCAAGTGATCAGGTAATTCCCAGTGGTTATATATTGATTTGGTTATTTGAGCTCTGCGAGACATTGCCTTTCCCTAGTCATGGTGGGACACCAAAACGGTGTGGAGATACAGAGAGGGCTGGAGCCTGTGTGTTTTCAAAGGCTTATTTTGATATTGGCCATGCAAGATTTGGTTTGGATGCTTATGGGCCGTTTCAGCCTTTGCTACATCTCCTTGTGGTCTGGTATCATCTTCTGGGATCTTGATTCATCCCTCATGTCCAAAGCACAGAACTGCTGCTGATATCAGCTGTAGCACATACCCTCGCCTCCAAAGAGGTCTTCTGGCATGACTCCTCAGCAGAATGACTTTCAAAACTAGGCAAGAACTGCAGATGCATGTAGATGCTACAGCACTGTGCTATGGTTTGCTTACTCAAGATGCTTTCAAGCCACAGGAACCTGAAATCATAGAGTTATGTTCTGCATTAACTCCTCCAAAGCAGGAAAGAAAATGGCAATATTATCCTGAGATCATGGGTGATCACTCACTAGACCAGATATGGCTCGTCTCTCTGTTTCACATGGCTACTGATCACATTTCTTGCCATGGCATTGGTGGGGTTTTCTTCTGTTGGATTTGGGGCAGATTGCTCTAATATTTCTGAGGCAAAGACCAGCTTTCACAGTGCCTGAAAGATGGCATGCAGACTGCCTCCAGTACTCTTGCTACAGACTGCTAAATGCTACCACTGATTACAAGATTCAATGCCAGCCAAAACTACCAAAAGAAGTGCTAATACTTGCTCTTACCACTAATAAGCAATGCAGAGACAGCTCAGGATGGAAGAAGAGGACAGCAGTCCTATTGCTGCACATCTCCCAGAGTATTCTGAGCTGTGAAGATGCTGGCTGGAGTCTCCCAAGTACTGCTAGCTTCAGGGTACCTGCTACTGCCTGATCTGAGTCTGGCCCAAAACAGAGGGACAAGCATTTTCTCCTGCTACCCTCCACAAGCAGTCTTCCCTTACAGGACCTAGTGAGAACCTGCACTTTCCTCTCCTCCACAGCAGACCAGGCTTATATCCCACTCCTTCTCCTTCCCTGTAGATACCCTCCAGTCAGCTCTACTCTGCAGATTCATCTCCACCATCTGATTTTTCACTATTGGTATAGCCCTGAACTACCTGAATTAATCACCAATTTGGTCAGGAGTGGCTTCTAAAAGGTTTCATCTTGTTTTGCAGGAACCGTGCCTCTTAATAACCCCAAAATGAGCCTCAGCAGCTGCAACATCTCACAGTATGAAAGCTTCCCACTTGTCCAGCTGTGTGTTTACATCCCTGTTTTCCTTTTGGGCATTTTGCTGAACATGTTGGCACTGTGGGTGTTCTGCTGCAAACTCGATAAATGGACAGAAACCAGAGTGTACATGGTCAACTTGGCTGTGGCTGACTGCTTGCTGCTCTTTACCTTACCTTTAAAAACTTTATTCCAGTTCCATCACCTGAAGGTAAGTAGCTGGTGCCTGGTTCTGGAAGGTGGCTACTTCATAAACCGGTTAATGAGCATCGGTATCATCACTGTCGTGGCTGCTGATAGGTACCTTGCAATCAAGTACCCTTTGAAAGCCAAGGTGTTGAGGTCACCACTGAAGGCAGGTTTTGCCTCCGGATTTCTCTGGATAGTCATCATCTGTGTGACATCCCTCATTAAAATTTTAGAGGACCGAGAACAAGATGGATTTTGCTTTGAAAAATCTTCAGTTAAACCCTCAGTGATCACACTGTGTGCTGTTATTTTAGGGTTTATCATACCACTGGTCATCGTGAGCTATTGTTCTGTACAAGTCATTGCAGTGCTCACAAGAAAGAAGGATGAAAATTGTCACAGGGAAAAGTTAATCAGGAAGGCTGTCTACATCGTGTCTGCAAACATGGCAGTGTTCATCATATGCTTTTTACCTCTTTACCTCGGGCACCTCCTTCGCTTTGTAATGGACTCCATCAGCTCCAGCTGCTCTGCGATACAGAAGGTTAACAACTTTGTTCACCTCGCCTCAGTCCTCGCAAACACAAACTGCTGCCTGGATGCTATTTGTTACTATTTTGTCAACAAGGAATTTAAGGAAGCATCTCCCAAGCTAGTGAAATCCAAATCTGAAGCCACTGAAGAAGCTGAAATTCAGCTCCCATGCATAGCTAACTAGTGCCAAACGGATGCAGCACACGTTTTGTGTTCAAGTTCAGCTGGGACTCAACAGCAGCCTCTCTTCTACTGTGGGTGGGATGGCAGGGGGACTTTCTGCTAGTGGGAGAGATTCAGACACATGAAAATTAGCCCTGATTCAGACAATGACAGCAGTCCAGATCTTGGTGTAATGATCTAGTTTGTCGCTGATACTGCTTTGCCTTATGCAAATATGACCAAAATGATAGGTTTTCCCCGAAAAAAAAAAAGCCTTTCATTTTCCCAGAAAACCCAAAACATGTACAGTAAATGAAGCATTTTGTCCCTCACCCCCACCTTGGATCTTTATGCATTTGTAATTGTGACAAAGAAGCAAGTTATTCAACAGATCAAAGAAGGAAAAATGTCAAAGTGAAACCACCGCAGAAAAAGAACGATGTTTTGGTAAGCCTTGTTTTTCAGTTGGTAATAATGGTGACACTCGCAGCAGCAGAGGCAGATTTAGCCTGCTTTGGACAACTTTACAGAACCATTCATGCTACAGAACCGATTTATCCTGAATTGCAATACAAGGTTGGGAGAAAATGCCTTTGCTTGTACTGAGGAAAATCTTTACATCGGAAGTGTCTGAGTCAAGTGGCATTAAAACTATTGTCAAAAGAGTTTGGGCTGGGCAATGGGAATAAGGAATCGCTATTGAGGGTCTATTCAACCTCATAGTGTAGAGGATTGCCTAATGAAAGTGGTAGTAAGCTGTTCCAAGGAGACCAACACAAATAAAGTCATGGTACTTGCACAGAGCTCAGTCTCTTAATTATTTAAACTGGAAAGGTAGGAGACTGGGTGGTACAGGACCTGCTCTACTGTCTGTACCCAAGAGGAACAGCTCATCTACCCAATGTCCAAGACAGGAGCAGGGGTATGACTTGCAAGAGAGCCTTTAAAGTCAGAGGAGTGCATGCCACTGATACATTTACTAATGTGTAGCTAAGTAGGTAAAACCACAAACTAGACTTGGGCCATATGCTCCTGGATGGGACATTCCAGGCACACACTTGGACTCACATCTCCCAGCCCCAGGCCGGCTTTCAATCTGCCTGCACTTGCTGGGCCATGATCTAAGTAACTTTAGCAGCTCACACATGCAGTTTGGCTGTTACCATCTCCTCCTGCTCAAAGCACATGCCAAAAGGAACAACCCCCTCTGGGAGAAAGCCTGCTGCAGACTACTGTTTAAGCTGAGCCCTCCATCCACCCATGCATGCAGTGCTGCCCAGCAAAGTCTACAGGACAGTAACAAAGCCCTGACAGATTCCTAAGGGGTTATAGGCTTCTAATCAAGCTTGCCAGAGATTATTTATGTAGAAATGGAGAAATCTGCTCTGTCATCATCAAAAGCTCAAAGCATGATCTTGCCTTCACTCATTGCATAGTGAGAAGGAGGAGCAGGAGAGGTTCTGGCATTAAAAGAAAGACATTTTGAGGAGGTTGGTTTCTCTTTTTTACCTCTAAAGTTCCTTTGAGAAGATCAAAGGAGCAAGAAATAGCACTGTGCATGCAGGGAGGGACTCTCTACAAGGACAGGTAACAATAGAACAAATGGTAACGGTTTTAAACTGAAAGTTGGATGTAGATTAGATGTAAGAAAGAAGTTCTTCACTGTGACAACAGAGAGGCACTGGAACAGGTTGCCCAGAAAACCTGAATAAGCTGGTCTAGTGGACTGTCCCTGCCTAGGAGAAGGAGCTTTGAACTAGGTATCTTTAAGATTCCTTCCAACCCAACCCATTCTATTATTCTATGATCTCTTCAAGTCTCAGCCCAAGGTAGAGCACAGCTCTGGTGGTGATTTCTCATTGCTCAGCCTGATGCAGAGGTGCTCACACTTTGCTTTCCCCAACCTGCTGTGCTGATGGATTTCCTTCATCACTGCAGTAACATGTGTGTCTTTGTGACTTTAATTTGGTGAAGTGGTTTTACTGGTGTTCCCCAGTAACACTAAACATACCTTTATTATTTCCTCCCCAGTATGGGATTTGTGTGTTGGGACCACAGTGATTTGAAAGATGACCTGACTGACAGTGTGTGGGTTTGTTAATTGTTTGGGTTTTTTTTTAGACCTCTAGTCTCACAGCTCTTCAGAGCTGGGTGTGAGCTCTTCAGAGGTGAAAGCTCTGCAGAAATCAAACCACTATTTTATACATACAGGAAAAAAACAACCAACAAAAACTTCTCCTCCAGTAACTGCTAGTTAAATGGGTGGAGGAGATACAAAACTGCTTATAAGCAAAGCATTGTAGAGTAGATTCTGCTAAAGCAGCTCACTCCCAGTAACACCCCTTCCTCTAGCAAATATTTACCTGGAAATAGGCACCATGAACACTTGGCTAGAGACAGCCAAATTTCCTCACCACAGAAACCTCGCACCAAAGCCTCCATTCATCAGTGAGATGCTTACTGAGGTTTAGTAGAGGGAGAGAGGCTTGGAGGGGCTGTGGAGGAGACAGGTAGGTTGTACCCTGGACAGAGTGTGCAGGGACAGTCCTCACTGGCACAGCTAGCCTCTGCTAGCTCTGGGCAGGACCACCACTGCTCCTAATGACTGCCCAGGAGCAGCTGGCTAATGAGGGTAAAGATGCAAGACAGCATGTTTCACTCCTAGAAAATGAGTGTGCATCCCTTTGACATAGGACCTCTGCTATTCACTATTAGATCAGGTTCTATCTGAACACAGGGCAGTCAGGCATTTGAACATGCTGAGGCTGAAATATGTGGCATAAAGACCAAGAAATCCCCCTAGGCTCCCCAGCGAGATAATTGGATGATATTGTTCTGTTTACTCAGTTGTTTGGTTTGTTTTTTTTCCCCCCAGCTTTTTGCATCTGAAGCTTTTGGCCTTATTTAGCCTAAGAGTGTCCCTTAAATTCATAACCCCTCTGACCAAGCTCTCCCACACACCACAGAGCTATGGGGTGAATGAAGTACTTGTGGAGGTAGCAGCAATCTACAGCAGGAGACATCTCTGGTGGGCTCAGCAACCATCAGGAGACAAGGGGGAATCTGAGCACCCACCAAGAAGATGGTGATGTTTCTACCACTGCCTAGAAGGCAGATAGCCCCCACCCATATGCAGACTACATGTAAGTTATCCTGGTGGAACAGGCCTTGACTGATTTGCTGTGATCTTGCTGCAAAACCCCATCTATCTCATCACATTGATCAAGCTTTCCAATAGGTGCAACTTTACCATCTCAGCACAGGATGCACTCTGTTTTTCAGACTTTCCAGAATTTTCTGGAGCCAAGTCTGGACAAGACCAGCCTCACACTTTCCAAATGTTGAGGGCACAGATGTGAGGAAGACTGGTTGAGACAGGTATCTCCCATCATGCATGATCACATCCTGCTCACATCAGGCCACGCTGCTCTCCCAGCAGCTCCAAGACACAGGTGCAAGCATTGCACAGAGCATAGCAATCATAGTTCTATGAACTGGTGACAAAGCTGCACCCATCCAGTTTGAACCCTTCACAAACAATGGATGGGCTTGTTACAGAAATGGATCACTTGGATGTCCAAGTGGAGCTGCTGCAACACACTGAAGGTGGCTGCACAGGTGGGACATAGCACAGAAACACATCCAGACCTTCCTCTAAATTTCATATTGTTACTCACAGAGGTCTAATAACATCTGAGGCCAGTTCTCTTGCTTGGGGATTTCCATTCACTGTTGCTGTCACATTTTAAATGAACCCTGCTGCCAAGTACTGAACTAGGGCAGTTGACCAAAAAATGAGAGTTCAACTGAATGTCGGAGAGGGTGGGAGGGTGTGAAGTGTGAAAGCTGTTACCAAAACCTGTGACATACTTCAAAGACTTTTCACAATAAGAGAGCACTTCTGGGGAACTAAAACCAGGGTGGCTCATTTTCGTTGTCTTGAGATAGAAGTATTCCTATGTCTACCAAGATGAACACTTCATACTTCTGCCTTTCTGACCCTTGGCTTTCAAGTCAGTCCTTTCTTTGGTTCAGTAAAGATCAGGCATACATATTTCAAGCCATATTTTTATCAGTCTCAAAATTGTAAGAGCAATTCTTTCGGTCTCTTGCCCTTGATGTGTGCCACAGCCAACAGTCACTTGATTTAAAGTGCTTTCTGCTGTTGTACAAAAATGGGCCCCAAAACATTTTTTGCACAAACATTTGCCTTGCTCCAACCAGGAACTGAAGAACCAGCTTTCCTCAGTGTCCTAGCAGAGATATTCTGGCATCGCTTCGGCGCCACAGGGATGTGGCATTCAAGAAGGGCAGGACACTATCAGAGATGTCTCATGTGAGTGACACAGCTTCACGCTGCCACAGCTATTGCATGGCCTGCATAAGTTAACAGGTTTACACTTCTCCCTGTCTCAAAGGTCACTCAGCAACTTGTTATGAGACGATCCCTGGAAGCAGACTGTGTAATCTAATGTACTTTCAAAACAGAGAGGCAATGACAGACCGTTGCTTGCTAGTCATCATGGGCTGGAAAGGCAGCACAGGCAGAAGGAGGTCAGAATTGATCTTTGGGCAGGAAGAAAGAGATTCCTATGTAAGTTACAATTTAATGATAAATCTATTTAGATTTAGATCATTTGCTGCACATTTCTGGGTTTTTATTAATTCATGCTGGTTTTATTTTTTGCCAGTAAACCCCAAGCTGAATTATTTCCTCTGGTGTATTTCAACATTTACCTCTTCCTCATAAACACACAAACCCCTCACGTCTTACTTTAGTTCCCCATTAATTATTTCCCTATTTAAGTAATTTAACCCAGCAGATACTTTCCTGGCTTATAGCAGCCTGTACTTTAGACATCTCCTAAACTACAAATTGCTTCTTTATGTAAAGATCAGGGGATTTATGTCTTCCATAAGCACAAAGAATCACATAGCTACACAGAGTTTCAAACCACTAGAAGGAAAATTGATCTCTGTTTGCAGCAACCTCCCCAGCACAGATGGGAGAGGGTAGGCAGAGGTGGTCTTAGAAAGCAGGAACAGGTGGTTTGAGCCAGATTTTGTCTGGGCTACTCAAGATAGACTCCCTGGTAACTTAGACATTTGCTTGTGTGTCTAGAATGAGACTGAGAAACATTCATGCAGCAGTATGCCTAACACATCTAGGAGAGAAAGAGAGCTTGAAAACTTATTTCCTAAATGTTTTCTATCATCATCCTTTAGGCACAGGTGCTTATGCAGATAACCTGGGAGACCTCAGCTTGCCTTAAAGTCAAGCAAATGGGATTTGGGGGAAGAAGGAACCTGGGATGGGGTTAAATCACAGAACCACAGAATGTTAGGGGTTGGAAGGAACCTTTAGATATCATCTAGTCCAACTTCACTGCCAAAGCATGATCACCTAGGTCAAGCTGCACAAGAATGTGTCCAGAAAGATTTTGAAAGTCTCCAGAGATGGAGGCTCCACAGCCTCTCTGGGCAGCCTCTTCCAATGCTCTGTCACCCTCATTGCAAAGAATTTTCTCATGTTGAGTTGGAACTTTCTGTTCAACCTCATGAATGAAGGGGAAGGAAGAAAGAAACATGAGTGTGAGGCAAATGATCCATTAGCATTAGTTCTGATACTTCTGAAATGCATTCAGCTCCTCTGAAGTGCCTTTATAATCATGCTCTCACTCTGCTTAATTCCATGGGGGACAGGGTAGGAAGCAGGGACTAATCTTAACCAAGTAATGTAATTTTTTCATTGGAATTTCCATTTTTATTCAGAGGAAAATCTAAAAAGAACAACTCTCACAATTTTCCACCCCTGATAGTAATATAGAAGGTGCTAAGTCCCCAGCTCCCCATCCCTCTCTGGGAATAGGCACTCACTTCAAGGACACTCCAGCTCATGAGGTGTAAAGGGTTAACCCTCCTGGGCCGGGGGGGGGGAGTGGTCAGAACTTGACCCACGTCTGCCTGACCCCAGGTGTAGTGGTTAGCCCACTCCCGCTTCCTGTCTGGACCCCCTATATAAAGAGAGGAACTGCCTGCTTCTTTCCTGGCCTGCCTGCCTGCCACCACTGTTCCTGCTGATCCTGTTTTACCACACGGTGGACATCCTGTCCATCCGTTGCCATCCATCTAATTGTATGTATGTTTTACATCTTTTTTTCCCTTCCCTATACCTGTTTGCAACTCTCCTACCTTAAATAGCTATTATTTGTTGTTAAAGTTTTCCTTTTAACTTCCAAATAATAGCCAGACTGTTCTTTGGGTGTTTTTATTCCTTCTCTCTCCTTCTTTCTTTCTTCCTTTCCAAAAGGGGTGGGAGAGGGGAATGCATCCTACTATTATTGTACTGGTTTCTGTTAGATCTATTTTTGAGTCCCCTGGGAAGCTTAAACTCAAACCAATATGTGAGGTGATTTCTTTGGAGACAGCTGTCTGGAAGGACTCCGCCATCTCATCAGGGGATCACCTCTCATGCGCTATCATTGCAACAGGCCACACTCTTTCCCTTTAATGCAGAAAGAAAGGGAAAGAAATGTGTTTGGCTTCTGGGAAAGCATTACTCTGTGATAAAAAACATCTTGCACACCAAAAAGGAAACACTGAAGCAGTTCTGAAAAAGCTTGGCATGTTGCTTTGCCTTGAGAAGAGCCTCACAAAAAATAAGGTACTTTCCTGTTATACAGACTGTGTATGCAACTAGAGATATCAGAAAGAAAAACTTTGAAGTTACTATTTTAACGCGGCTGCTCTTTTTCAGCGAGCTGAAGTGCTGCATGCAGCCCCAGGCTGGGCCAGAGACAACAGACCTGGCCCTGGAAAGCTGAAGCCACCAGACCCAGGCACCTTCATGCACAGGTGAGTGGACTGAATTGCAAAAATACGTGGCCACAGAGGTGCCACAGGATGAACCACTCAAGTCAATGAGGTGATAATGTCCTTTGTATATGCCTAAGGTAATAACAACCAAGTTAACAAACAGGCGCACACATCACACTTGCTTTCATCTCATATTCCATAAGCCATTTTAAAAAATAAGCAAACCAAGTCTTTTTTTGTTGGCTTTGCAAGTTAACAGAGGAAACACTAGAAGTGATGTTTCCAAGCCTCCCAAAATGCTGGCTTGATCTCTGACACCTGAGANGTCCTTTTCCTCAGGGCTGCTCTCCAGCCATTCACCACCCAGCCTGGATTTGTGCTTGGGATTGTGCCTACCCAGGTGCAGGACCTTACACTTGGCCTTATTGAATTTCATCAGGTTGGCCTGGGCCCAACTCTCCAGCCTGTCCAGGTCCCTCTGGATGGCATCCCTGCCCTCTAGCAAGTCAACTGTGCCACACAGCTTGGTGTCATCTGCAAACTTGCTGAGGGTGCACTCCATAAAGGGTGAGCCCAGGTATCCACCTCAGCATAGTGACAACCCATAAGCCAGGCCATGTATTTGGCGCTATCGGCAGGAAAGTAGCCTGAGACAGACAGACAGATAGATGTCCTCCCTGGCTTTCAGCTGCCCATACCTGGACATCCACCATCCCTGATCTTGGCAGTGCCCTGCTCTAGCCCACACAGCAGCCTGTACTTGCGTGTAACCTAATGCAGCAGAGCCCTTAGAAGCACAGAGCAGTTAAGGTTGAAATGGATCTTTAGAGGCTGTCTGGTTCAACTTTCCTCCTCTGGGCAGTAAACCAGGTTGATGTGAGTTCTGTCCAATCTGACCTTGAATACTTCCAGGGGTGGGGTTTCTACCATCTTTCTAAGTGACCTATGGCAAAACTTATTCCTTCTACCTAGTCTAAATTTCCTCTCTTACTTTAAAATCATCACCTCTTGTCTTGTCACAACAGACCCTGCTGAAAACATTATCCTTGTCTTTCTTCTAGACCTCTTTTAAGTATTGAAAGGCCACAACAAGGTCTGTCCAGATCCTTCTCTTTTTTGCAGGCTGAACAAGAATCATAGAATTACTATGATTGGAAAAGGCCTTTAAGACCATTGAGTCCAACTGAACTACCATTACCACTAAACTACACCCTGAAATGCCACATCTACAAGCTTCTTGGACACCTCCTGGGATGGCAATCCCAACTCTCTCAGCCTGTCCTCAAAGGGGGTTCCAGCCCTCTGATAGTTTCTGTGGCCTCCTTTAGATCTGCTCAAATAGGTGTATGTCTTTGCTGTGCTGAAGATTGTAGAGCTGGAACACAACGCTGCAGGTGGGATCCCACCAGAGCAGGGTAGAGCAACAGAATCCCATCCCTTGAACCACTGGCCATGTCACTTTTGATGCAGCCCAGGACATGGCCTTCTGGGCTGTGAGTGCACATTGCCAGCTTATGTCCAGCTTTTCCTCCACCCTCGGCTGAACACTTTCAAGTGAGTTACTGAAAATGCCTTTTTCACAGCGTTGCATGACCAGCCCTGAATCTTAGGCAGCTCCCAGTGCTGTAGACCAGTGACACCTGCTGACAGCTCTCCCCACACTGTCGGCACCAAAACAACCTCTGCTGCTGCAGCGGCTTTTCCTTCCTTTGGGATTCATCGTAGCTCTGAGCTGCCTTCTCCCACATATTTTGCCTCTTGTGCCCGTGGCACTCCCTCGTGCTCTAGAAGTGAGGGTACACTGAAGATGGGGTTCAAGTGCAAAAAACACGAGATGAAGGGGCAACACTTAAAAGAAATGCTCTGCCCACGGTTCACACTGAGGCAAGATCTCACTGCTAAATTTCAGTCCAGTCTTTTCTTTTTCTCCTCCACGGCTTTAGTGATCTTGACAGCACAATAATGTATTTTAAAACATTTAAGCACTCTTTAGTCCAATGACACAAAACTTTATACAAATTCTCTACCTGCTTTTGCCAAAGCTCCATGCAATGAGAATTGCTTTTATAATATCAGAATTAGCAGTGAAACTTAGAACACCCTTTAGCTGACTCCTGAAAATTATTACCTGAAATCAAATGCAAACTCCATTACTTCAGTTTGCAGACAACAACCCAGGAAGGATTGCTTCAGTGAAGCTTCTTCTTGCCCACAGATAACACACAACAAAGAAGCATCTGAAGAAAATGACACTAAGTCTTTTTGAGTCCTTCTTTCTTTTTATTTTTTTTTTTTTTTTTTTTTTTGGGGGGGGGGGGGGGGGGGGGGGGGTGTGGGGTGGGGTGTCTGGGCTATGGGGCAGAACATTGTGTNTCTGTTGCTGGATTCCTTTTTATAGAGCACAATGTAGTATGAGAACTTCTGACTTCCAGTTAGCTGTGTCCACTGCAGAGATCAGGGAACAAATATGTGATAAATTAGACATGAAATACAGCAATCTAGTGATTGATAGCCTGGTAAAGGGCTACTGCCAACTTGCAAAAGAAATGACTCATACCAAGATAAGAGTTTATGCTGCTCTGGTATTACATTGATTTGTACACAAAGAGTGCAACCAGTTATAGTCTTCTCTACCTCTCTTAGTGCTAACACATATAGCTCTCACTTTATCCAAGGCAGTTCCTAGATCACCTCAGTCTTTTGCATGTGGAAGTACAGACTTGCAGAAGAGGCAGAAAGAAGCTGTCTAGTGAAAGATCAACTCAATTATTCCTATGTTATAGCTAGCAGAATCTTCTCTAACTTGCTTTTAAGTAATGCTTCACAGAAAAGTGTACTTCTAGTTCCATTTGTCTTCATCATTAAAAAAAAATTCCAGCTGCAGTATAAATCTATTATTTCTTTTCTTATTTATGATTCTATTACTGCCATGGTCTAGTTGATTGGATAGGGTTGGGTGATAGGTTGGACTGGATGATCTTGGTGGTCTCTTCCAACCTGGTTGATTCTATGATTCGTTCCTGTATTGAAGATCTATTTACACTCTTTGCACTTCAACATCTGTGGTCTAAATACACTCATCTATTTCTGGACTTCAGGTGTAGCTCACTGTTTGCTCCTGTTTTCCAGGCTCCTTCTTGGATTAGGTTGGCTGGGTTTTTTCTTCTTTTTTACTTTTAAAAGAGGAACCCAAGTCTGAATATAGTTCTTCTAAAGCCTTAAATAATTCTATGCTCCATAATCATGTAGATTTTATTCTACAACAATGTCATCTTCCTTTTCATTTCCAGTTATACTCCATTTGCAGTCTACTCCAAGGCCCAGACCACCTTTTTCAGACATACAGTGTACCAAGCTCATCCACATGTCACCTTTGTGCTCACAATTATCCCATGTATGTGAGGAACTTTGCATATGTCTTTGTGCCTCAATGAATTCTTTTCCAAACCACCTTCCAGCTTGTCAGCACCACTTGAAATACTAAATTTGACTTCACTGTCTTGAAGACTCTCTCATTCCTACAACAAATAATCCTGTTGTAAATAAAGTCTTAAGCCAAGAGACAGCAAACAGAGAAACTAATTTTTGGAACATTTATAATACTATAATTCTAAAAGACTACATTCATGCAGTCATAAAATACATCCATTTGGTTTGTACCATTATGAATTTTCAGCAGACAGCCCACACACAAATCTAGGAATAATACTGATTTCTTGTTAAAGCTGTGTTTCATGCACCAGTGTCTTGAGTGTAAGTTGGCAGAGATCTATGAAAGGTAACATGAAGATAAAGCCTCTTCCACTGGCTACAAAAGCTCAGTGTTGCTACCCACTGCTTTGTGAGATCAAAAAGACATATCTACAGCCTGTGAGCCATGCAAACACAAGCAGTACTGCTGCTGTGCTGCAGAATACCGCAGTGGAGAGGCAGCATGTTTTAGTTTTAAGTTAACCTCAGTTTAAGCCTTTCCATTAAACAACAGGGAACAATATGTGTCACAGAAGAGCAGTGCAATGTCACAACCAGGCACCCTGGGGCACTTCAGGTGGCTCCTATTTTAGCCCATCAGGGCTAAAGCGATAACCAAACTGCCACTATAGAGTTGTAGAATAGAATCATAGAATCATTTTGGTTGGAAAAGACCTTTAACATTATCGAGTGCAATCATTAGCCCAGCACTGCAAAATCCACCACTAAGCCGTGTGCCAGAGTGCCTGAAGGGATGGTGGTTCCACCACTCCCTGTTAGGGCTCAGAGGTCTGGTTAACACATCCCTCAGGTAAAACCTGCCCTTTGCTCCTTTAACATTTGTTAAATAATGTGCTCCTTGCACATTTAACAGGAAATGTCCATCTGTGTCCTCAGGTTTCCCACTCTCTGTTGCAGCCTCAGCAAATCACCTGCATCAGGCAACCCTGCTCACTGCAGGGGGCTTGCACCTGATGCACTGTAAAAGTCCCTTTCAGCCCAAAGCATTCTGTGACAACTGATGGCTCTTTCAGACACTGTGTCCACAGAAATCCAAAACCTGTCATCTGAGATTGATATTTCAGTACCCTGGTAAGGCTACTTGCCAAAACTTCCATTTATGATCTTAGTTTTCCCTTTTTTTTAAAATAACGAAAAGGTCTGCATCTGATTGTGTGACAGTCTCTGCCATTCTACAATTAGCTCTTTCAAGGGGTTTTCATCTGTTTGAACTTTTTCACTTCCCTGCAAATTGCTTTCTTGTTCCCTTTTATGTTAGAAGGCCTTTCTTTACAAGCTGTTTTAAGAATGCACCTGTGCTAAAGTGAAGGGACGTTTTCAGATAAATCTCTAGTATTTGGTTTGAAGTGGAAAGCTGGGAGGTTATCATTGTAAGTGGCATGACTATACTCAAATGAAGTGCAGATTTGTTTCCAAAGCTATTCATCCACTCTAATGCATGTGTAAAAACACTTGGCTATGGCATGTAGCCCAAACAAAGGCAACCATATCGACTCAGCTGGAATAGCATTGCACACCTGAAGGAAATAAGTGTTTAGTTCCTGTTAGGCTCAAACACCACAACCTCTCTGTGCACAAAGAACGAATTCTTGCTCTCAGTAAAACACTGAGTGCCTTTCTCTCTTGTAAGCCAGCTGGACTGGTGGCATATTGCAGCATAACCACCTTACTTAACTTTGTGCAGCATCCAAGATGTTGAGACCAAGACCCACCAGTTATATTTTAAATACTAACCATATGCAAGGGCAGATAAGTCACATATATGGAAGAAACAAGCTACAGATGATTGAGCTTACCTCCATTAGTGTCCTTCTCAGATGCCGGACTTAAGGAAAGCAAATTCTCTCCGAGGCAGAGATTCCTTCTACAATGGAATTAATAAGGGAATTTGCTCTATTGCCCTTTCCAACGGGGTGCAGACAAAGCTATGTTTTCACAAAGAGGTTTTTTTGTAGCAGCACAAATCAGAGCTATCTCTCTCAAAGGCTGGTTATCTTACTAAAATAAAAAGCAGTTGGCCAGGACAGATCAGGAGAGATGAGAACAAAAAGTAAAGCTCATAAAGTAGGTGTTCATGCAAGCCACATGCACAACATAATGTTGTTTAACAAATCATGATACTGATGCACAGACATACACTCTTTTTTTCAGTATAAATATGCACACATGAGAAGAGAGAGTGCTACACAAAGGCAAAGTCAAGTTCCACCTCGATGCCCCTTGTCCAACTCAAAGACATGAATTGCCCCAAGATGGCACTCTCGGGTAGCATTCTCTACCAGCACAGACAACCAGTGGTGGTTCTGCTTGAAACCTCGGTTATGTGCACAGTTGCCATTTCCTTTGGTATGCACGGCATCTTCTTTAAAGGTCAACACAGCAGCCTTGCATTGTTTCTCTTCCATGGGGCTTCTCAAAAGATTCAGTCTGCATACATTCCATGGAAACACCTCTAAGAGTTGTAGGCATCTTGGTGAATGGCAGATACTGGAGCCTGTGCTTCAATAACACAGAATCACAGAATGTTGGGAGTTGGAAGGGACCTCCAGATATCATTGAGTCCAAGCCCCCTTCCAATATAGGACCAGCTAGGGTAGTCTGCACAGGTTTTGAAAGTCTCCAAAGGAGACTCCACAATCTCTTTGGGCATCCTGTTCCAGTGCTTCATTGCCCTCACTGTAAAGAACTCTCCTCATGTTGAGGTGAAACCCCCTGTGTTCTAGCTTGTACCTTTTATTTGTTGTTCCATCACTGGGCACCACCGAAAAAAGACTGGCACCTTCATCTTGATACCCACCCCTCAGATATTTATAGACACTGCTAAGATCCCCTTTCAGGCGGATTCGCTATGCTGAGAAACCACAAACCCTCTTGATCAGCCAGCTGGTACAGGTGGAGCATACTGGTGGAGTAGACTATAAAGAACATTACAGAGAATCACAGAATGGTAGGGCTTGGAAGTGACCTCTGAGGATCAGCTTGTCCAACCTCCTGCTAAAGCACAGTCACCCCCAGCATGTTGCCCAGGATCACATCCAGGAAGGTTTGGAATCTTTCCTGAGAAGGAGACTCCACAACATCTCTGAGGGTACCAGAGCACTGAGCAGCCTGTCCAAAGTGAAGAACCTTTTCCATATGTTTAGGTAGAACTTCCTGTGTTCTAGTTTCAACCCACTGGCCCTTGCCCTGTCACCAGGCACCTTCTGGTCCCCAGCCTTTAGATATTGATAAGCATACAGCCCCAGGTCTCTCAATCTTTGCTCATAAGAGAGATGCACCAACCCCCTCACCATCTTTGGAATCCTCCACTGGCCTCTCTCCAGCAGTTCCATGCCTCTCTTGAACTGGGGAGCCCAGAATCAGACACAATACTCCAGATGTGTCCTCACTAGGGTAGAGTAGTGGGGAAGGAGAACCTCCCTCAACCTGTTGGCTGCACTCTTCCGTTTGCCGCCTTCTCCACAACAGCACATTGCTGGCTCGTGGCAAACTTCTTGTCCACCAACACTTTCAGGTCCTTCTCTGCAAAGCTGATTTCCAGCAGGTCAGACTTGAACTTGTATCAGTGCATGATGTTATTCCTCCCCACGTTGAACTTCATGAGGTTCCTCTCTGCTTAATTCTCCGGGCTGTCCAAGTCCTGCTGAATGGCAGCACAGCTTTCTGGTGATGATGTTGGACAGGACAGGACCCAGTACCCCTAGGAACACTTTAAACTGCAGGTCTCCAACTAGATTCTTCACTGCTGATCACAACACTCTGAGCACTGTCATTCAGTCCATCTTCAACCCACTTCACTGTTTGCTCTTATAACCCACACTTCATAAGCTTACCCCTAAGGATGTTACTGGAGACAATGCCAAATTATTGCTGAAGTCAAGATAGACAGTATCTACTGCTCTCCTCACATCTATCCAGCTAGTCACACCATCATAGGAGGCTATCAGATTGCACATTCATGCAGGAAGCTGTGTCTATTCTTGAACAGTTTCACTAAAGCTGAGCTTACAACCTGACTGACTGCTGCTTCCCACAGTTACCCTCAAGACCAGAACCACTTTTGGCCAGATGAAAAATGCTGTGCCTGCCTTGGAGGAGGTATGGGCTGGCCATGAAACACATGGTCTTGCTAGCACCTGGGTGATGGTGGGCATATGTAACCAGCATTTTTAGCTCTGGAAAAGCAAATTGAGTTATGGTGAATTAAATAATTTCAGCTCACCTGTAGACTGTGGGTCTCTGAAGTTAGGAAGGAGATGCCACCCTGTATGCTTCATGTCCCATTGGTGAAATTTAGAATCAGACACAGCTGAACATGTTCTATATCTTTAAATACCTCCCACAGTTCTGCTCACTCAGCCACAGCAGCGTACTGGCTGCTCACCAGACTGGACAGTTCCTTTCCTCTTGACATGCAACTCTAAGAAATGTTTATGCAGTTTCTCAAATGCAGTCAGAAATAAATCTACACTCACACCTGACCAGCTCCAAGAACAAATGCATTTTTCACTCTCTCTTGGACTGCCTGTAAAGGCCTCTGCCTCATCTCGGAGAAGCTGAATGTGGCTGTTCCCCATAAATGCAGCAGATGCTGAGTTTTCTGTTTTGCAGTCTCTTGCATTTGCTGTAGAAAAGTGGCTATATGAGAAAAACACAACCCTGTAACCATTAGAAATTCCCAGTGCACAATGAACTGACTCATTGTAAGCCAGGCTTTGACTGGCTACTTAGGAAGATGGGGAAGAGTAACCCAAAGAGCAACAGTATGAAGTGAAAGGCCTCCAGATAGTGAAAACAGTTCATATTCCAAACGAAGTACAAAAACCAGCTTCTAAATCACCAATGAAAACTGATCTTTTTGTTTAGTTTACCCATTCCTTAGACAGAAAGGGAATTCAGTTACATATTTGGGTACGTGACAGCATCACAAAGTCCTTGCATTGTTCTCTTTTCCAGAAATATATTGCTGCTCAGCTGGGGTCAGATGAAGTGTCCAGCATCTCGCCTCTCAAAAGCAGACTTTTTGGGGTAGCAAGCTGTGGTAGTCTGCTTGGACAGGATAATTTGCTAACTTAACTTACCTTGGCTGTCCAGTGTTTGAAACCTTAAAACATGTACAAAAATATCAGAGATCAGTCCCAACTGAACACAGAAAATAACTGAAAATCAGGTCTGGGCTGATAAACCTTCAGTTTTCCCACTGCATCCAGCACTCTCAACAAGGACAACAACAGACAGTTCTTCGCTCATCCTCTAGCTCTTGACTGGGCAATGTCTTTTTCTGACTCTATTCTGGATGATTAAGCCTTGCTATCTGGAGATGACACTTTATAATTGTCTGGGAGAACAAGTCACACACGCCTCAGAGTGGCACAGAAATGTATTGGACCCCACCTTTGAACTCAATTAATTTGCACTTAAGCATCCTGATTCTAGATCTGAAACCCAACTCACTGCATTCTGGCCAGTACAAGCTAGTACATGTTTTAGACACTTGTGAAAGCTGAACTGCAAAGCTGCTTTAATGTATTTTCCACTAAAAAAGAAGAACAGCGGAATTCATGGCGCTGCAATGCAAATGAATGTGGTTTCACACTGTTTGAACGTTTCCTCTGAAACAGATTTCAATTCCTTGAAAATGGTAAATACTGCCTGCTGTTGCCTGACTTAGCAAGAGTAGCTCTTATTGCACCTAGAGGATAAAGGATGAAGAAAAGCTCATCAACCTCTACCAGAAAAAAAAAAAGGGGGGNCTCATCTTTACCCTAAGTGTTTCACATTTTTTGAGTTACTCAGAGTTTGGTTTATGTTCTTTGAGTCATTATTTCTTTGCTAGCTGAGGTTTGATACTGGGAAAAGGATAAGGCTGATCAGATTGCTGTTTATAGGCAAGGCAAACAATATATTCAACACATTTAACAGATTGATTGGGGAAAAACAAAAAACAACACAACAATCTGAAACAACAAATCCCTTCTTGTTGAAAACCTCAGAGCTGTGCAGCCAGCTGGGTTCCTGGAATTCAGCATTTAGCAAGCAGCAGTGATAAAGGGTGATAAAGGCATTGGAAGCACAAAGGGCTCACTGAAATAATCTAATCTGAGCATACTCCTGTATAGCTCCTGGTGGGACAAATTACAGAAGCCATCACCAAAATGAAGGGACAAACCAGCTCTGACTTCTCAGCCAATCATCTCTCTGCAGGTGTAGGAGTGAGCCATTCATCACTTGCCCTTGTTAAACATGCTGTAGATAAAAACTGTCCTAATTTAAACCAAAAATGCCAACCTGCAAAAGATTGACTTATATAAACACCAACAAATGACATGCTCAGCTACAAAAAAAAAAAACCAAACAAGCCCACAAACCTCACAAACAAGTTACCAGCTTAGCAAATATGCGGTCAATGTATGCAGAAAAGCTGGTGGTTTTGCTTAGGCCTGCTGCACCAAGTGACACGAAGTGGGAAGTTCATTGAACCACAAGGAATGAGCCTAGTGCTGGGAGTGAGGGCAGCCCAAAATGCTAAAATTCACTTTAAAGCTGTGCAAAATATTCCTGCAGCAAGAGAATTAAAGAAGCAAGCCCATTTCAGCCGCAGTATGACACAGAATAGTTAACACACGATAGTAGGGTATTTGTTTTCTGCTAATATTTTGTTGCATTCTTAGGTTTCATTACTCCGAATTCATTGCAGTCCATTGCTGAGATCTGTAGCTACCCCAGAGCTCTAAGAAGGGAGAAGCTGCAAAGCCCTTGAATGTCCCCAGTTCCATAACATGTTTCCCAAATGATATGAAACATTTGGCCTTCATTTGCTCTACCCATTGATTTTCTTGCAAGGTTTACCCAAACCTTGTTTGAGTTCTTATTTTTCTTTCTTTTTTCTTTTTTTTTTTTAAATTTCATTTTTAGATGAGACAGCAAAGGAAAAATATGCTAAGAAACAGCCCAGATTTCCTCTCCAAGTCCTGTGGTACAAATGTTGGTGCTACTTTTTCTGCAAGAAGCACAGAATCAATCTCACCTAAAAGACCAAATTACCTCCAAAGTCAGATAAAAATGTGAGAAATGCCCCTTAGAGGTTGAGGGTTCTTCTCTGTATTTACCACAGCAGCAAAGGGTTGTAGTTTGTAAGATAACAGAGCAGTCCGCAAGTCACAAGAGCAGCTCTTGGCACTAGTGAGCAAGTTTCACTCTTCAGAGAGGTTCCAGAGAGACACTGTTTGCAACCATCTATGTGAAGTGCCTATATGACACACAGAGATGAAAGTCTACTTAAAGTTTTTGGGTTGTTGTTTTTCTGGTAGTTTTGTTGCACGGAGATATTTTTTGAGACTGTCACACTGGCATCAAAGGGCAATAGATTATGTCATTTTGTGTAACCACGACTATCTGTTTGATACCACTCCCAAACAAGTGACAGCACGCCAGGACAGGAGGAGACCAATAGCTTGAAGCCTTTGCTACATCTTGCCCTGGTCTGCTATCTCCTGAAGACAGCAGTGGATGGACGTCCCCATATTCCTGCTATTTACTCTTTGGAAGCACGATTACCATTCTGAAAATTGTACATCACATGACACCAACTTAGAGCAGAGGAGGAGCTTCAGATGCCATCAGGGAAGTCCTATTGGTGGAAAAGCCTTGAAAGGTGATTTCAAGAGGATTGTGTCTTGGCTGCTGTATGACTCACATAGAAAGTGGTGTTACAGTGCTCTGTGTACCTCTCTCCTCTCAGCAATGAGCATGTTTGCTGACTTGCGGCTACGAATCAGACACCTGAACTGACTAAAATTGTCACATGGCTTTTAAATAGTTGAGCAGCTGTATCTTTCAAAAGCATCTGAGTACTAATCTACTCATCTCCAGTATGCAAATTGGGCAAACATCAGGGGAAGAGACTCTGTTTCTGTGACAGCTTCTCCTACAAATATCCACTTTCCCATCACCTCCCCCAACTCAAGGAATAATTGGAAATTTTGCGGTAGCCCCTGCAAGCCCATGAAAGCTCACAGCTGCTCACACCAGCTAAAGTCTGGTTCAAACTTAGCCCTAGCTTCAGAGACAAACTGCTCCCCACTTTACATTGACTACTGGTTTGAAATAGCAAAGAATTCAAGACCTTGCACTCTTTCACTGTTACTTGTCTATGTATAAAACCCCCACAGAGTCCGTTTTGAAATGGACTCTGTGGGGGGAAATTTTAAAAAAGAAAAAAAAAAAAAAGAGGAAAAAAAAAAGAGAAGAAAAGAAGGATGTGGTCATGCCATTTACTAAGAGCACTGCTAGAGTATACCTCTAAGCAAATGCTCTCATGCTCTATAGGACAACCTGGCCTGAAATGATGCTGCTGATCTGCTTGCTGGAGTTCAGGTAAAGTAATTAATATTTTAACTAACTTGGTGGGGTTTTTTTCCACAATTTAATAGCAGCATTGGTTGTAGAGCACTATTTTTAAGCTAGTTGGATGATTATTTCTTATAAAGATCAAACAGTGTGATCAAACATGTGTCAGCTTAGTGTGGAAAGATTTCTGCATTAGTGATATGCATAAATATACTCTGCTGCAATAAAAAAAAAGGTTAGAAGAAAATGGTAAGAAATTATTCGACTGCAGATATGGCAGATGTGGGACTTACTGCTCTTCACTGCATGAAGCTGTTCTAGTGTGTCCACAAGAGAAAAGTTTACATCTAATGTGAGTAATGTTTGAGATATAAAGTCTGCTTTATAGCAATACTATTGCTTGGTACATATTGATTAAGAGGGTAATTATGCTAAATCATGTAAAAATCCTTGCTGAAGCAGTGATGTGAATTTTACTCATTCCTTTTTTGTAGTGTAAGTCAATCAAGAATTAATTGGTTTGCTGTCTTCTGTCACCCAATTCTCATTTCCATATTATGGAAGCTACTCCTGCATTAACACTGTTATGGGTTTTACAATGAGGATGCTCCTGCTAATGATGCTTTCATGGATGAGAATAGCCTTAATGTCCCATTCCCAACCCGTGCTAACATACAGATTTTGTGTGAATCTCACTAGTGTGAACTAGAGCCAGGTGAACTCAGATCTGTGCTACAAAGTGGAAACCACTCATGAATCATGGAAGGCTGGAGAGGGACTGTTTACAAGGTCTTGTAATGACAGGACAAACAAGAGGCGATGAGTTTAAACTGGTAGAGGGGAGATTCAAACTGGATGTTAGGAGGAAGTTCTTTACAGTGAGGGTGGTGAGGCACTGGAACAGGTTGCCCAGGGAGGTTGTGGCTGCTCCCTCCCTGGAGGTATTCAAGGCCAGATTGGATGAGGCCTTGAGTAACCTGTACTAGTGAGAGGTGTCCCTGCCTATGGCAGGGGGTTGGAACTAGATAATCCTTGAGGTCCCTTCCAACCTTACCATTCTATGATTCTATCTCACTCTGCTGCAATAAAACATTGCAAAGCCAATCCTGTCACCCCTTGCTGTTTCATTTCCTAGGTCACTACACATTTGCTGCTAGCTCCTGTTGTCTGTAAACTCAGTTAATAGTTAACTAGTCCAAAGGAAGTGGAAAGTTCTCACTCAGAAGGAGAAATAGAGCAGTGATGGCAGAGCCTGGACCAGCTAAGACACAGTCGCTCAAGTGGTGTTAATTACAGATTCTTATTTTGTACTTCTAGAAGTTGTCTGAAACAGTCCTAGAGCTGCAGGTGATTCCTTCAGGAAACACGTGGAGGACAGAGGAATTTTCTTCAGAAGATTGGAGAAGAGCAAGCGTGGTGCCTCTCTCTTAAGAAGACAAGAAAAAGAGGACCTGAGAAGTGGTAAGTCACTAACCCTGGCTTCAATATTTGGAAAAACACTGGAATCACACACTGAAGTTTCTGTTTGCAAGGACCCAGAAGACAGCGCAGAAGTAAGTAATTATCTACCCAGATTCATCAGAGAGCAACTGCAAGAGAAGTAACTTAACTTTCTTCTGTGGTACACTGAGTACTGGGGGATAAGGTGCAAGTGGGGGAAACAGCCTTCAAACACTATCCTCAAAGAAATTCTCAAAAGCAGAGCAAACATGATCTGTATGAAATTTCTGTATGATTAGTGAGTACCCACTGAGATATTAATCAGTCTCTACCATACGGGATAGATGCATTTGGTATAGTTCAGCGTCTTTCAGATTCAGTACCATCACTGTGTTTATCAATAATTTGTACAATGCAGTAAAGATGATGTTTTTTAAATGACTGCAAAGCTATTTGTCAGAATTGTCAAATAACTTTGGGCAGGTTTACTACATGGCCTGAACTATTTGCAAACAATTCCCTCAGATAACTCAAGATGTGGAATTGAAGTTTGAGGGAAGGAAAAATGACCAAAAAATCAGGCACTCCATTTCAGTACTTGAAATTACCAGTTTAAAGGCTCTGCAACATTTCCTTGAAATTAGCCATTTTCAGGAGTAACACAATGCACAATTTTGTACTAGGGCATTCCAGAACAAACTCAATCAGTGAAATAGAAACTCACTAAAAGCAGAATCAGAACTTATACTTTTAAGAGCCATCACAAGCAATTTTCTGAAATGTCTATATGGTACACCAAGTGCTGGATTAACAGGCATTGTCACTTAACAAAAATGTTTGATGTCATCTGATTTAACTCCAGATAAATGGATGCTTTTGGTCACAAGACACACAGACTCACACCAGCGCTCACAGCAGAGCACAACACTCCTATTCTTCTCTTACTTATCCTACACCCTCAGGTGACAGCACTGTCCCTTCTAGACATGGCACCAATACTTCTCCACCTTTAGTGGAATTATCTCACCTCTCAGGTATGACAATCACAGGATTTTCAAAGCAGCAGGCACACATTGCTGGCTCAGACAGACTGACTCAATCTCAGACTGACTAACAAACCAAAGTTTTCTTTTTGTTCTTATTTCTGACTGACAAATCCACTGATAACCATCAAATTTCCTTTTGTTGTTTCCTAAGTTCACAAAGCTGCCACGGTCCCACTTATAAAGCTCAGCTCTGTTCTCTGAAAGTGGCCCTGACCAATGGCACCTCAGCAAGTTCATAGTTGCTCCTATGCTGGGGTCATTGGGGGAGAATCACTGCCAAGGATTATTCTTGGTGAATTTATGCATCCAGCCTCCTTGCAGCCCTCATCAGCTTTCTTGCAACAATTTGTTGCAGAGTCTTCTCTGGAGACACTCAAAACTCACTTGAACATGGCCCTGGGTGAACTTGCTTTAGCTGTGGGGTTTGGACTAGATGGCCTCCAAAGGCCCCTTCCAAACCCTACAGTTCTATGTTTTTTCTCACTTAGCCCTTGTTCTAACTCCTGGTTTTCCTAGTGCACTTCAGTTTTTTTCTAGTACACTTTACTGAAGTGCATGTGTCTTTAATCTTCAGCTTTCTCCTTATCTGACAAAGCAGACAAAACTGAATGGTCTGGCAAGAGCTGTCAAAGCATTATTTAGTAGTATTCCTTTAAAATCTGTACAAAATCTTAACTCAACAGTTACAACATTGTCTTAATCACATTTTGCTCTCCTTCCTTTAACAAACAACATAGTTAGATTCCTTTCCAGGCACACTAATACCGTGTCATAGCAGTTACAGGGTTGGTCCTCAGCTTTGCGTGCCTCTTCTTTCTGTGGCCTAAGCTGAAAAGAAACTGTTTTCTCTAATATGAGCATGTTAAGCTTTGAGAGCATCATGTGTTCAGATACAATAGCTCTCATTATCATTCATTGACTCCTGTAAGCTTTACCACCTCTGACCTCCAGCATGATACCACCATCTCTATAAAAAGCAGAGGTATAAGATTTGGCAAAAACACAAAGGCATTTCCTCAGTTAACATTTGTCAGATCTACTTGTTCTCCATTTCTCTCTCTCTCTCTCTCTCTCTCTATTTTAGCCATGCAAATTATTAAAAAAAAAATTTTTTTAAATCACTGATTATTTTTGCTTTCTTGAACAAAGTCTGTCCCCACCTGATAGTGGTAATGAACTACCTGCCACTTTTTGGCCTCCAGAGATTCTCCTCTTGAACAAGTTCTTCTTAAAAACCTCTGCACTTGGTCCAAGAATTTCTAACATTTTGTTCAAACTCCTTGGTTGGCTGAGCTGGACTGGAAACTTTAGCTACCAATTTCTTCTTTTTTTTTTTTTTTTTTTTTTTTTTTTGGTTTTTTTTTTTTTTTTTC
>VWZE01014135.1:457004-467753 GCA_013396675.1 Eubucco bourcierii
TTTTTTGTGTGTGTGTGTTCTTTGGTTGGTTTGTTTGCTTGCTTTTATGTGTGTGTGTGATTTTGAGTTAAGGAAGTTATCAAAAAAATCACTCTTAAGGTATAGTTTGATAAAGCATACATATAGTTTGAAGAACACCAATTCTACAGAAATTATTTTTCTAAGGAACTATATTATTAAACTGTCATTTCTTCCACTTGCTATTTTTGATGGATTGCCTAAGATAACCAGTTAAAACTCACAGTACTTGCAAACTCAAAACACAATCAATGCTGAAAGTTAAACACAAGCTACAAAAGACCCTCTGTTTGTACCTAAATGAAAGATCAGTTTTCTTAAACTGATCTGATAAACTGCGTTGGCTACAAGTACTACATGAACTTAAAATATCCACGTAAATGGAGGTGTAGTAAAAGCACAGCAGCAGAAGCTCCTGATGCATAGGGAATCAACGACACAAGAATACAATCCCAGCTATCAGTTTGACCTGCCTTAATATGGAATAATAACTTCATCAGTTTCTGTGTAGCAAAAGAACTGAACCCAAATGCTAGGGAAGTTCAACAACTGTGTAAGTTACTAGAGGCAGCCTGTGCACTTCAGAGTTTTTGAAAATACATGTTTGGGAAAATAGTTTTTGAAAATACATGTCTCCAGTAGCTGAATAGGATTATCTTAAAGGGCATGGTAGTCAATGGATGTCGACTACCTGCCATTGAGAATCAGGCTCCTTTAGAAGAGATCAGGCCACTCAAATTGGAAAGAGAAAGCTGTGTACTTGATAGGAGGATTCACTCTTAATAACAGCCAGACTGATTAAATGTATAGCTCAAAACCAACAAAGCCCTGAGCTGTGTTTGAAAGTATCTTGCTGCGATCTATTGAACAGTAATCATGAGCCTTATGCATTACCATCTGTTTCTCTCTGTCTTTTCAGGGGAGAAATGACCAACAGCAGCGGGGAATGCAGTTTTACAGACATTGACAGATTGGCAAAGGCCTTGCAGTTTGGGATCTCCATCCCCACCTTCATTCTGGGGCTGCTTCTCAACACTCTGGCCCTTTATGTGTTCTGCTGCTTTTGGAAGAAACAGACCAAAACCTCAGTCTACATGATCAATCTTGCCCTGGCAGACATGTTGCTGGTTCTCTCGCTCCCACTCAAGCTGTACTACTCTGTCACAGAAGCACCAGGTCTCCTGTGCTCATTCATACAGTCTCTCTATTTTGTCAACATGTATGGCAGTATCTTCATCATTGTCTGCATTACTGTCGACAGATACATCTGCATAAGGTACCCATTTGAGGGTCGAGCTAACCAATCCCCCAAATGGGCTGTCTTGATTTGTGGCTTCATCTGGGCAGTGGCTTGGCTTTGCAGCATCCCAATGTATGTATTTCAAGATCCAGGGTGTTTTAAATGCTTCCACAACATGTCAAAAAATACGTGGAGCATACCCATGATTGTTTCGGTGGAAATCTTTGGATTTCTGATCCCACTCACAGTGATGGTTTTCTGCTGTGCCCAAAACATCTGGACTCTTCTGAATCACAGAAGTCAAGCTGAAAGGCTGATAGAAACCAATAGCTCCTTACGAGTCATTATGAACCTCGTGGTGTTTTTGGTGTGCTTCACACCCATCCACCTCGGGATTTTTCTACAGTGCCTGGTAAGACAACGTGTGATAGAGGACTGCAGTCTGAAACAAACCATCAGCCTCTTCATTCAGGTGTCAATGACATTAGCCAACCTGAACTGCTGCCTGGATGCCATCTTTTATTACTTTGCTGCAACACAATTTCGGCAGAAAACACACCTGAAAAATGTTGTTCAACTATGTCCTGTCTTTAAGCCTTGTCCTGCATGATGGGACTGCCTGCAGTGGAAGAACAGCACTTCCCACCTTCCACTTGCTTCACAGGACACTCACAGCATTATCCTGACAGAGCAGTTGGATCACCTTAGCTGTGGAGAAGGACAGTGTTTTTCCAGTGAATGTGAACCTGTTCCACATTTTTTTTTCCTTCTCTCTAAAGACAAAAGAGAGAAAATGTTGGAAAAATGAATCAGCATTAGCAAAGTAGCAAGGTGACACCAAAATAAGCATTAAGCTTGAGAGTATCTGCTAAATGTGAAAGGCTTGCCAGAGGAAAACTCCCCAGATCACTGCGATGTCACTTAAAATCAGCCTTCGCAATTGCTGCATGATCCAATACTGCATGCAGCGGGTGAAACAGGGAAATAATTATTCAAACCATTATCTCTAAATTAGAAGCTATCTAAGAGTTAAAAGGCAGCATTTGGTCAAACGTCTGGCACTGTCTTTTCCTTCCGTAAATCTCATGGAGGTCACCCTTGGAGCTCATTTGCTTTGAACAGCTCTGCCAGCCTGGGATAGCAGTGAATCCTCCCTCTTACAAGCATTACACACTGGCCAGGGCTGCTACAAGGGACAGCAGCTTCTTCTCATCCATGGAGGACAAGTCACTCAGCATATAACCCCAACAGAACTTCTTGGGCATCAATAATTCCTTAAGCAACAAACACTTCTGATAGTCTTTGTTGAGGAATCAATACAGTTTTCCTCCTGAAATTCAAAACTGGTTTTGCACACGAAAAAACAAAAAGAATCCCTTCAAATACAGCATTTAGTGAAAGACCATATATGATTAAGTGCATTTCTACATGAGAGTTTTTCTGTCAAAGATATAAGATGATCATGTATGATCATGTCTTCTCATTTTTTTTCCTGGAGGATGGCAATCAGGAAAGTAAGCCCTGCATCATGGGAAAACAGAGCGCATCTGTTTGCTATATGCCAGCTGGAAGACTGGACCAGTTCTATCCACCTCATTCCTTGGGGAAGTCCAGCTTGTACTGTACATTTAACAAAACATCTCTGGACATGCTTCAAACCTTCTTGGCCAGCACTTCTGGTATGTCACTGCCCTTATGCCATTTGCAAGTTTGGTTCTGACCCTACAAATTTTTTTTTTCTTGTATACCAGTATCTGAAGGGGGCCTATGGGAAGGTTGAGGAAGGACTGTTTACAAGGTCTTGCAATGCCAGGACAAGGGGCAATGGGTTTAAACTGGCAGAGGGGAGATTTAGACTGGATGTTAGGAGGAAGTTCTTTACAGTGAGGGTGGTGAGGCACTGGCACAGGTTGCCCAGGAAGGTTGTGACTGCTCCCTCCCTGGAGGTGTTCAAGGCCAGGTTGGACAAGGCCCTGAGTGACCTGTTCCAGTGGGAGGTGTCCCTGCCTATGGCAGTGGGTTGGAACTAGATGATCCTTGAGGTCCCTTCCAACCTTACCATTCTATGATTCTATATCCTGGCGTGGTTCACGCTCTTATCCAGAAATACTTCCACATCAAGAACTCCATTTCTGTGCCTTTTACAAACAGCTGTAAAAAATGGTCCAAGATTGTTCATAATCAAGTCTTCATTCTAGAGCAGACGGTCCTTTAATTCAGACAGTGAAGAGAAATTACCTTCTGTCTGGAGCAAATAAAAAAGAGGCTGGTTTTGAAAACAGTTTGCTGACAATTGATTTCCACAGAAATTGATTAAGCAAGTGGGCATCTGCATATATCTAATAGTGGGCTTAATGTATGAGCATTTTAGAACTTGTTAGTACTAAAATTATGAGCACAGCTAAGGCACATAAGGAGGTCAGAGGCAAAGAGTTCTCATCATATTCACCAGTTCTTGCAGAGAGGCAAGAGGAAAAACTTTCCAAAGCTGCAGGTTTTCAAAACGTTGTTTTACTACTGACTCAATCAACCAGAAACTTGCAGCCTTTTTAATATGAGTTGACCTTTCTTTTTCACACCTTTCATGGTATTTTGCATATGAAATATGTGAGAAAGAACATGTTCTGCTCAATAATCTGCATATATGAAATGTGTGATTTGAAAAGATATTTTAACTCCCCAATCTCAACAGACTGTATGGTTCTTACCTACCTATTTAATCATAACATTTTAAGAGTTTTCTCCTCAAAACAGGTGCAAGGCTTACATGGGGATTTTTCTTCCCAGGAACTACTTCATGTTTGTAACTATGGCAGCCAATAGTAACTGAATAAACAGTATTAAACAGAATAAGTAAAACCAGGAAAGCTGATCACACTCAAAAGTCTGGAAGGGGTTACCCAGATATCGTCACAGAAGTTTCCAAGACACAGACAGAATCATGGCTGATCTGATCCAGCATCGGAGAAGAAAACTGGCTCCAGGAGTCCCTTTTCCACTTTCCATTTTCCTGTCACAGTCAGCAAACACCAGTTTGGGTTTTTTTTTTTCTCCTCCAAGGCAAAAAGCCACCACGAAGTGCTGATGGTGTTGCAGCACTGGTGGTAAAGAGCTCTGTTGTCAACAGCATGGCAAGAGACTGAGGAATTGCACCAGCTGCCTAAAAATGACCAGGCAACAGTAGCTGTGACCCACCACAAAATGTTGTGATATTTAAACTCAGGACTAAGGAAGCAGGATATTTGTCTTCAACTTTTTTATCACTAAGTACTTGGAAAATACAATTTTTAGTCTTAAGAGGAATCGATGCACAGAGGCAGAAGGCAGAGAAGGAAAGTGTGTAGGGACTCATATGCATGAATGGAGGAAAAGTTTGATCTGCAGGGCTAGGGAGAGAGCATTCACTCCTGCTGATGCTTGGCCACTGGTAAACTCCCAGCACACTCAGGCAGGGAGAAACTTCCAATTGCAGGAAGAAATCAAAGGAATTTTCTCACTGGAGGAAATAGAAGTCGGTTTCTGAAAATCAGCTCCACTGGTGAGGGATGGTGGAACCTACTGTGTATGATTGGTCAGCAGACTCAGTCTGCTCCTGCCAAACATGGCCACAAACTTGAAACACAAAACCTGAAAGCCAAATTGGACTTTCTTTCCATGTATTGACAATTATGACATTCATTGGCCAAATGTGATTTTATATATAACTCCATTTGCCTACATTTTGCTTGTTACTTATGTAAAAGAGAGCAGCTTGTTTAAGAGGAGAGAGACAGAGGGGGTAGGGGAAGAGAAAGGAGAGCCCAGCTGTGCTGGTTTTACAGAGCTTTTGCAATAGTCATATCTTTTAGCAAAGAAAGAACAGATACTTTGAGCAAGAAGGTGTCATTTTCAATTCACTGCTTTTCAGGATGATCTTCAGTTTAAATAACATACTCAGATTCTGTCTTTGACCTGCAACTATGATCACAGTGCTTTCTAACAACAGAATTTTACACCTCTGTGGAATTTATTGTTAATCATGGAGAATCTCCATTTGGTCATATTTTTATGCCAGGACAAAAGCAATGAAAACAATTTGTGCAGCTTGAAAAGGGGCACAACAATTCTGTTGTTGAATAAAACTGGAAAGCATTTCAGAAACAAGAACAAAAGCCCTCCTGAGTCAATACACAAGTTCACCATATGTATTTTCAGACCGCACAACAGAAGAAGTTTCTTCTCTCTTAATGTTATTCTTAATATGCAGGAATAAAGGTAGGAACTTGAATGCAAACCCCTCACATGAGCAAGTCTCCAGAGACCTGAGTGTGCTGTAAAGTCAAAGAAACATTGTCTTAGTGGGAAAAATTAAAATATAATTAAAAGGAAAAAAAAAAAAAAGTCCCACTCAGAACAGTGTCTCCGAAAATCACATTTTCAGTTTTTCTGTCTTCTATGAATCAAACAAAACCACGGCCCTTAAAGTGTAGCTGTATTTAACCTAAGTTTTGATGGACAGGGCTGTTTCAAGGCACCTAGATAAGAATATTCACCAAAAAAACAATTTTGGTTTTATCCAGTCAAGCCTTTCCAGCATGGCCAAACAAAAAAAAACAAAAACAAACCAAAAAAAAAGTCTATGAAACCACAAAGGGTTTGTTCTCCAAACTATTTAACTCTCCCTTTGCCTGATGGGTTGTATCATCTTCCTGTTCCCAAGCCTCCTTCCCACAGACCATGAAATCAGTGCCACTCCACTACTAAAAGTACTGCCAGAATAACACTGGACTTCTTCAGAAGTAATATTGCCTCAAAGTCCCTTTAGAATAACATATCTAAAGGATATGTAAATTCAATTGGTTTAATGACAAGTAGGCAATATAACACAGAACTTCTTTTTACAGTCTTCATAAAACTGCTTTTATGGTACTACATTATTTACAAGCTGGAAGGCACCTGAGCAAGGATCCAAGCATAGATCAAGGCACTTATAGCCTGCTGCCTTCTAGCAAGGGGCTGTGGTTCACATAGGCCACGTAGAGGTGGTCCAACCTATTTCATTATGGTTAAATATATTAGCTAAAAACTGGGAACCAAACAGGTTTCCCCACCGCCATTTTTCCTTTGAAAGCCCAAAAAAGTCACTGTGGCAGTTTATTATATCAAGCAATTTCAAGTGGTCAGAAAGCTGCAAAGCGAGAAGAGCACCCACATCACTTCCAGATCACAAAATGAAACGGGTTTGAAGACCGAAACTGATTGACAGAGAGATAGTGCCCTAAGCTTCACATCTTTAGGTGCTGCTCTAAGCAGTATTTAACCCAAAAATTCTTCTCCAACACCACAACTTAACCTGTCCAAAACGCATGCAAACCAACGGAAGATAAATTGCTGCTACTTGAAGGCACAGAATTCTGCTTCTCTCATCAAAATAGGTTTTGCAGGGTTGGGGTTTTTTTTTTTTGGGGTTGGGGTTGTTTGGTTTTGTATATTTTTTACATTCAGAACATTTTCCACTTTAGACTAATCCCTTCCTACAAGTCTTGGGAGCTTTCTCCATCCTTCCACCCAAATACTACCTCTCTACAGCTCCTCTCCTTGTATCATTTGGGGAACTAGCAAGAGCAGAGAGCCTATCAGCCCTGCATACAAACCTTCCAAGATGGCTCTTGCAGCTGCTATAAAAACCTTGCAGGAACTTTCTCAGTGCCGTAGTGGCAAATGGCAGTTGCTCAGACAAGTCTTTTGTGAAGGTGGGAGGGTGATGAGACCTTGGCTGCTGCACACCAAGGAGAATTGTCATTACAAAAAGAGAGGCAGAAATGTTACTCAACAAATTGAGAAAGCCAGCATGGTTAGATTTCAAATCTGCATCCTTGTTAAGCACAGAGAGAAACAAGTTATGCACACACTCTTTGCTCTGGTCACTCTTCTAGCACTACCAAAATATGGAGCTGGAAGAGAAAAACTCAAAGGTTCAGTTACAAAAATGTATAGCAGCTTCTTCTCTTACTGTCAAACTATGTATGCGGGAAGGAAGGCCCAGAGGAAGAGGAAAAGGGTATGCTGTGGCACTCAGTGGAAAGTGGTTATCACAGAGGGTGAGCTGAGCCTAATGCTGTTGGAAGCTGTTCCATGACAGAACCCCAAGATGACTTTAGTTCAGAGATGCAAACCTGTTTCTGCAATACAAAACCCAACACAGTAGGCACAGAGCGCCCCTTCAACCCTTCTTCTTGCCCTGGGCAAGATTTTGCGTATCTCCACAGAGGTGTCCTCTAGCTGTTCTGTTTGAGTGTGCCCATCCAGCCCTTTCAGATGTGGTGCCCTTTGCCAAGACATCTTACATCAAGGCTTCCAGCCTACCCTCACACAGGAGACCCTGCTTCTCACATGGGACAGGACTCAGTGCTGCAGCATTGTATGGTGCTCATCCTATTGCTCAGTGGAGGTGACCACTGTGTTGCAGGCACAAAACTGTGCAAGAGCACAAAACTGTGGAAAAGAACAGAACTGTGAGAAAGCACAAACAATAAATTTTTGTGCAGCTGATGACAGAGCAATGACGTGACCACAGTCCTACCCACACACTCTGCACAACAGTGTAAGTGTAAACGTTACCTTGATAGAAGGGATGACAGTTCAACCCCAAACAACAGGGACATATCAGTGGGTTTGTCCTTCTCACCACCTCCTCTCCCAAGAAGTGTCACCTTTTGGTAAGATGCGTTACCTCAGCTATGCTGAGTGCTTTCCCAGAAGATAGGTTTGTCAGTGCAATCCTCTTTTATAGCTATATGGTTAGTCTGTGCTTAGTGTATTTATCACTGACAATCACAGAGAATCTGTACATGTTGCATATGAATAAATGGAACTATTCACACATCCAACTACTTTTTTGGAATGTGGTTGGACCTACAAGACGGGCTGTTCATGCATCTAGTGTTTGGTCTATAGTCACAGTAAACCTCTTACCAAATTTATCCGTCACTAAATGCAGCACACTGCCACAGGGATGGGTGCTGAGCCAGGTTTGCATGGTGTGGAATCCTGTGCTGCTTCTAAACACATACTTGAAATGAGTTTCTGTTGGAAAGAGAGATGTTTGCATTGGAATATCACTCCTAGGAACTGCTTGCCATGAAATATCACTGATGATACCACAAAACATCACCGTGAGATGAGCCTTTGTCTTTCCATTACCTCACTGTTAGCTAGAAACCTCCAGAGAAGTAAAACAGCCCTTCAGCACAGACGTGTCAAGCCCAAACAAGCAACCTGCTGTTTCTCTTTTCAACATCAGGCCAACAGAATGACTAAAGGAAGCGGTAGCACCGAAGCAAACCTTGTCAGACTAAGAATAGTCACATTTATATAGTGTCTTTCATCTGAGGAAGTCAGAATGACTGAAGATGAGAGATGATACTCTGCTGCACAGACTGCTCTCTGCCTAGTGCCTGAAACATGGGAAGCAGAAAGGGTGAAACAGACAGGCAGTAGCCAAGCCGCCAGTATGGCTCATGTCCTGTGAGGTTCCTGTGTGTCTTTGGGGGTGGCACCTGACTTTAGACCTGTTGGCAATTCTGCTCTCCTTTACTTGCCTTTAAAATATCTGTAAAATAGATGTCAGCAGCACTCACTGCAGCATACCACATGACAGAGAGATCACCAGAGCCAAATTCAGTCTGGAAGCTACTTTTTAAATCACTGCCATTTCTGCCTTACCAATGGGTCACAGAGACAGCGCTGCTTTCCCAAACACCTAAATCCCTCACCCAGCACCTGGCACTTCCTTCACAACATGCCCAGCTGCTTTGTGCACTCTGCCTGGACTGAAGGTGCTTATGCATTGGTGCTTACACATTGAAACCATGAAAGGCCACAAGAGTGAGGACCAAGGCCATACTTGTAGACCTCATGTCAAGTCTTCAAAACTTGCCTGAGACATGACTGTTTCACAGCAACTGTGTCCTGTCATTTATCTTTTCCTTACTACAGCTCACCACTTTGACAAGTCCTCTATTAGCCAGCATTCCAGACCCTAGCCCTGGACCCACAAGCAGCGGCCAGCTTCCCATGCTTCAAGAAGCATCCTACAAGCATGACAGATCCTATGCAGGCAGACAGATGCTGCTACCACAGAATCCCTCTTGCAGGCTCTTCCATGGCTCCCTGCTCATGCCCAAAAGTGCTGCCAAGGGCCCACTGCTGCTTGTGAGCCATTACGTTTGTAGGAGGTTTGAAAATCTGCTGGCTTTTTTCCTCCCTTGCTGAAGCAGAATAGTCTCAAGGACAGACAGGCCACTTTGTTAAAAGACTAAGGGAAAAACTGCTTTTTGCCCATTCCAACGTCCTAGTCTACCACTTCCTCTTCATACTTCTTGCAGTCTGGCAATCCACACTTGGAGTAAGAGAGCAACACTGCTCCACCGCTGATCTTCGCTCCAATCAGCACTGCATTTACCTACTGTAGCTCATGGACAAAAGCAAGTTGCAGTTCTGGAAACCACGAACAGCAGCATTGGTGCATGCAATCACCGCATCAAGATCACGTGGCAAAAACACTGCTCTCCTTCCAGAAAATGCAGCTTCAAGTATACAAATGATGAAGCCAGGGAAAAAGGCAGAGAATGGTCATGTGAGATACATATATAAAAATAGGGTTTATCTTTTATACAGTATACTGAAATGAAACTAAGGTCTCGTTTTGGCCCCTCACAGCAGCGCCAGGGCTCAGTGGCACTTCTCAGTTTCCCAGAGGTCTTTCTTCTTAGCACCTACATTTTCTAGTGGCATTTTACCACATGGTAAATATGCCACACTGTCCCCTGAGTGTAGCAACTGCTCCCACTCCAAGTAAGGCACCCTACTGAAGTGTGAAAGAAACTATTGAGGCTACTCAAGAGTCACTGAAGAGCTGCTGGCATCTCCAGCAAGCAATTCAACCTTCTACAATCCAGATTGATCTCAGCAAGAATGAGTACTTCGTCCCCCAAAGGTAGAAGGCTGCTGGGACATCTGGGCTCTCAGATCATCTATCTGTGTACTTTGAATCTACTAGATGCTTGTTTGTCTTTATCTTGCAGATGTAATCATACAGCTGCTTATTAAGCAACTCTTCCACCCAAATCAACTCATTAGTAGAAAAGATGCAGCCAATAATTACGTCAGAAGCTGTCTGTGCTCTGGAAAGCAGACTATGGATGGTTGCCCTTCAGAGTTCAGACAGTCACTAGTATCTGTATTAAATCTGTTAATTNGCTCAAATTTATACTGCCTGGGGAGTTTTTCTCAGCATTTCCGAGAATCACACCAATGCAGGTGGAAAATGCCTTTTCTTTTAAAAGGTCCTAACATCTCAGCTTTGAGCCTTTTACAGAACATTACCTTTTCTCTGCTCCTACAGCAAGTCTTTTCCAAGGGCAAGTAATTCCAATTCAGTTGAAAGCAAGACTCAATCCCAGTTCCTATACCAGTTGAAGAAAAAAAAAAAAAAAAAAAAAAAAAAAAAA
>VWZE01014135.1:467771-483433 GCA_013396675.1 Eubucco bourcierii
AAAAAAAAAAAGGGCTGAAATATTGAAAAGTCCTCAGAATGACCATGCTGGATTCTTGAAGATTTCTGTCCCTCTTTCCCCACTGCACTGCATATTTTTAAGTATACACAGTACATTACAGTTCCAGTAAAATCAGAGAACTCTGCATATCTCCACCTCTTTCTGACTTCCCGAGATCATACCGCAAAGCAGGGTCCTGTGGCTCAGCTGCCTTGAAACGAAAGGCGATCATTTGACTGATTCAAATACCCCAAACCTGAACTCACCAAGTGTGATTTTTATTCTGTTCTAATTTTTATGTAACACTAAACACTAAGTTCAATAAAGACAGTAAGATTATTACAGAAAATACCACTTTCAAAACCCACTTCTCTTTAGCTTTTGTAGTAGCAACAAAGACACCCTAAGAATTAAATCTTTTTCTTAAAAGTAGATGTAATGACTCACTTTGAATCACAAACCTCTCTGAATGAATCTGCCAGATTTATACAGCAAGACCTATTCTTTCTCCCATTTTGACTTGCAGTGCTGGAGACTCACCATGGGGAATTCAGCTGGATCAGTTTTTTTTAATACATCCCTCTCAAAAAAATTCTGTGTGGCTAAATTTTGTAAAAGTCCATTTCTCTGATGTTTTCTGGCCAAACAGTCATAAAAAGAGACCAAAGCTTATGCTACAGCCAGACTCTCACCAGCAAAGGTGATGACAATGTGTGAGAACAAGCACCTGCTCCCTTTCCATGCCCACTCTGGAAAGCAAAAACCTGCTCTCTCTTACGCCATTATGCATTTAGAGCACAGCCTAATGCTTTGAATGTCATCACTTGCTGATTTCAGTCTAACTCTGTGGGAATTACCCCTCTGTTGGCTCAATATTGTAGGAAGGAGAAAAAGATGAGCAAGAAAGTCCTACTGTCAAATAAGAAAAATTTTGGTATCTCCTAATGGCACCAAGAATCGGGTCCATTATGTTAATATATTCAGGTTGAGCTTTAGGACAGATTTTGCTATCACCACTTTTTGCCTGAAAATTCTCCGCTATGAAAAGCTTACAAGAGGGAACATATAATTTTTTAACAGAGACTATACATGATGCTCTGCCTCCCAGCATCCAGTAGCAAGCTCTTTTCACTGTTGACACTAAAAGGTTTGGGTTTTTTAAATTAATTGGAGTTCAGTGCAACTGACATTATCCCCAGTCTGTGAAAGCCATCCATACCAGCAACTCAGCACTAGTGAGGCCACATCTGAATTAACTGTGTCAAGTTCTGGGCTCCCCAGTTCAGCAGAGACAAGGAACTACTGGAACAGAGACAACAAAGATGATGAGGGGACTGGTGCATCTCTTTTAAAAGGAGAGGCTAAGGGACTTGGGGCTATTCAGCCTGGAGGAGAGTAGACTGAGAGGGTATCTTCTCAATGCTTGTCAATATATAAAGGGTGAGGAGCAAGAAGATGGGGCCAGGCTCTTTTCAGTGGTGCCCAGTGGCAGGGCAGGGGGCAACAGGCATGAAGTAGAACACAGGGAGTTCTATCTAGACAAGAAAAAAATTCTTTCCTGTCAGGGTGATGGAGCACTGGAACAAGGTACCCAGAGAGGCTGTGGAGTCTCCTTCTCTGGAGACTTTCAAAACCTAGGTGAACCTGCTTTAGCAACAGCGTTGGACCAAATGATCTCTAGAGGTCCCTTCCAATCCTGTCTTTCTGTGATTCCACAACTCACCATCATTAGCCTAGTCTTCAAGACCCTGGTTTTAGAGTCGTCACTAAAAAAAGTAAATCAGTTGTTCACTCTGACTAGAAGATGGAGACTGTGCCTATGAGATTCACTGAGATCAGTAGGTACCTAAGGGTCATACATTAGCAGGAGGCATCTAAGCTTCTAAATAGTTTCAGACTGTTAGTATTTCCAAAGTGTATTCTAAAAATTATTTTAAAGAGTGTCTACAGGATTGGGCTTTTTGTTTTTTCTTGCTACAACTAGAACTCAGGAATCAAAAGACCAGCTCAAAAATGTACAGATATCACCTGCCAAGATCAAAGATGTCACTCAGCTTTTTAACACAACTGCACATGAATTCACAGACAAAATTTTAGGCATTATTGTCAAATGTGTGTTTCCTTCCTGCCCAGCAGCCAGGGGCAGCATCAGCAAAGAAGGAGACTGGTTGTAACTGTCCCCCAACTCCATGTCATGTTGCTCCTCCACAGCATCCTGACTTTGGGTTACAGCTTGTCACAGGCACCCTTTGCCAAACCTTGATTGGAGAAAAGGTTTAAAGAAGAGGAAGAGGTTTCAGAGCACCTTGGTGCACTAAGGGCAAAGACAGTGACACTCAAAGCTGAGTTGCAGTCCTTTTAAACACGCCTACCAGTGCATTCCATACAGGTGATCTACGACTCACCTCTGTGGACAGAAACCTCTTCACCACCAGGCTGTCATGAATTTGTAAGGTATTACATTTTTTTCCAGATTATTAAAATTGCCATTCTCTTCTTCTGTGATGTGCTTGCATATTTCTTTAACACAAGCATAGCCTGGAGAGCAGCACTAGTTGAAAGCTGGTCCCTAATGGACACCGTGTAGCTCACACTCACTGCCTTGACAAGATGTGGCACACAGCTTCAAATCAATTCCTTTGCAAAGGTCAGTAAACCAAAAAACAGATGTATTATAAAACAGTCTAAATAAACCCCTCTCTGTTCCCCTTTAGCTACCAACACACACCAGGAGAGTGATCCCAGGAGCACCTTTGGTATCTCAGAAAGTGCAGTGTTTCCTATGGAGCAAATGCTGGGCTAGCTCTGCTATGCCCTTCAGCAAAAGATTATTTTATTTTTAACATGGTTATAGTCTTTAGAGTACCAAAGAAACCGCAGTCCTCCAGCTCCTGAAGTAACATCAATCAGTTAAAACTTTAACATTCCGGGTAACAGGTTTGTGTCCTTGAGCATAGTCTCAGCTGAAATGCAAACACCCTTCCATTCCTGAGCCATCCACCTAAAATGTGTCTCCTTGATTGTACATTTCAGTTCTCAAAACTGTTTTATGTCTTGGTTACTTAGGCTGAATAAGGTTCCTTAGCAACTTATCCTACTTTGATTACACTCTAACCTCTGACAAAAGTCAGAAGTTATCTGCTGAGCCAGGGAAATGGATAGCTATCCTTCCAGCACTCACAGGACCAAGGAGCACCCAAGCAGCAATCCCCCTTCTGCTCTCCCACAGGCATCCTTTGCCTTTTTCCACCCTGTGTTGCCCTTTCAAGGAGTCACTCAAACACAGGGTTCTTTCCCTGGGCTTGGAACTTGCTACAAAGCCACAGCTGGGCCTCTACAGAGAATCTGCCCCAGATTTCACACAGCAGTGAGGAAAAGCCTGCTTCTTCCTGTGCTTTTAAAACTGTGGGATTGAGACATCTTTCTTCTTATTTCTGTGAGCTGGGAGATGAAGATCTTGTGTATTCCTGGGGGTGGGGAACACGGTGCTAAGTAAAAAATGAAGAACTAGGGGTAATGAAATGACTGGTATGCAACATAAAAAACCAACATGAACAGAAAGCTTCTGTGTGGGTTTCCTTCTTGCTGAGAGGTTTGCTGCACAGCATCCAGACCCTTCTCAATCATTCACCCACAATTGCCTCCATCAGCATGAGCAGCCCAGGTGACTCCTATACCTTGATGCATGAAACAGACCTATCTTAAATGAGATGAAACATTTTTAAAGTACGAAAACACCTTAAAATGCCTTAACCATAGGCAGAGAGATTTTTTAAGAGGAGATCACTTATTTCCAAGTGCAGCCCACCAAGAGGAAGGCAAAAGTTGGCAATAGTTGGGCTTCTGCAGAGCCATGGCTCTGGGTCTGCCTGCTTACCCTCCCGTTTCTGCTGAGCAGCAACTGGAGCTTGTGCTCTCTGCAAACTGGAGCAGGGCTAAAGGCAAGCAAAACCTGGCTGTAAAAACTCAACTGAATGCAAAACAAAACCCAGCACTTGTGCTCACACTGCACACAGTCTCTGTGGCTGACCTCGCATGCTTCTTCAGCACACACATGGGGAAGTTTCATTAGTAACTAGCACAAAGTTGACAAATACAATTTTTTTACAACAGCATCATGTACTTCTTTTTTTTTTTTCCTCATCACTTGGGGTCACTTGGCAGCAGTGTGGAAGGTGCTGTTGAGCAGAAGAGTCACAACTATAGAGTGTGCCCATTTGGTTTTGGGGGAATTACAAGTAGCATGTGTGCATTTTCCTCCAAACGTGTTTCTTCTCCTCAATCCACAATCATAAGCAAGAGCTCTTCTACATGACTGGTCTGTATTTTTTAATTTGATAAACCAGGTCAGATTAAAAGAAGAAAGCAAGCACAATAAATAGCTACTTTAGGATCAGCACTCTTCCTTCCTGCTCAGAAGGAACCACTAGTTATAAGCACGGGCTGAAATTTGGCAGGCTATGTGTATGCTAATAAACAGCAGTTTTAGAAGCTTTGACTCATCTTAATCTCATACTTGATCTAACTTTTCACAAGTTTATGAGACCAGAAGGAACAGAAGAAACCTTGAGGGACCTGTACTACTGGGAGGTGTCCCTGCCTATGGTAGGGGGTTGGAACTAGATGATCTTTGAGGTCTCTTCCAACTTTACCATTCTATGATTAAACAATATCCTGGATCCTGAAAATTTTGTTCAGAAGAACAAGGTGTCAACACTGTAAAACATGAACCAAGCATCAGCTCAAAAAACTGAACTATGGTAGAAATGCTAAAATAAAATAAAATAAATCCTGTAGTTAGAGGAAAACCAAAAAACATTCTAACACTTTCTCTCCTTTCCTCTTTAATTCAGATCACACGCCTGACTGCTAAATCAGCATTAAAACCATAGCCGTAGTTAGTTTTGCTTTGATGGTTGTGGTTATTTACAAAAAAATGCTCAAGACCAGAGCAACTTTATGATAAAATGTCTAAATAGTTGGCTTTAGAACTGCTTACCAGAAAAATAACAGGAAAAGGATGTGGCCTGATAAATACTTGCAACAACCTCATCAGATTTATATTTGTTCATATGAATGTGATGTCACTAAGAATTAATAAGCATGAGAAGTCTGAAGGGTATGCATATCAAGGTACAAAATCAGCAGTTCAATAAGCTCCACTTTCAGGTAGGAGAACAAGATAATTTTAAACTCAAAGGAAATGTTGTCCACTAAAAGCCCTTTGAACCTTTCAGTGAATGCACAGGGGAAAAGGGGGGGAAAAAAAGGGCTCAGAGGCTCAGAATGGTGCAGCCTCAGCCTTCACACCAACCCTCTGAGAGATGGCCAGTGGAAACAAGAAGGGGGAGATGGCAGGGCCGGGTGCTCTCCCTTCATTTGGTTGTAGCCCAGGTTGTGGTGTCATTTACTCCCTATCTATAGGGACTACATATCTTTAATATGCATATGTACTGTAGCATATAGATACAGGTAGATACAGAGGCTACCTTAGAGAACACAGGAGGCATGAACCTCCCTCTGCCATGTGTGGCAAAGCACACATCTGCTGCAAGAATAGTAGATGAAAAGCAGAAAAAGAGCACATAAGAAGAAAAAAAATCCTCACAATTTCAGCCAAATCCCTGTGAAAACCTGAAAAGGCATCAAACCCCTTTCCTCCACCCCTCCTCTCCCATCCATGTGCCCTCCCCCTCCTCACAAGTATGTGCAGACCGACAGCAAGCAGAGGCTCCACCACTCTTGTCTGTGTCAGCCTTCTGCAGCTCCAAGAATTCTGTCTTAGAGAGAGTGAACAGCAAAACAAAAGGCCCTAAATGTTGCCTTACTGAACAATTAGGAGTGCAAGAAAAAACACAATGCAAATACTAGCCTAAGCAATAACACCAAAAACTTTTACTTGCAAAGGTGATCTAGAATTTCCACAGTGTAAAAAAAACCAGTCCCAAACCCCCACTCACATTCTATTATATTGCATTTCTTCTCCCAAAGCCAAGAACTTATCAGGATTCAATGGAACAACACAAACCAAGTGGTATTAGGAAGAACTGATTCCCTTAACCCAAGCCATTTTACAGGTTATTTCTTGAGCCAATACTTGAATCTTCCTCCTCAAGATTGTGCAGTATGAGTGGCTCAGAGAATTAAACACAGCATTTGCTGAGTGCTTTTCTGAATGTACTTCTACCCAGTTGTCCTGAATGTGGTTCAGCAAGATCTTTTCTAAGGGCAAATTGACAGTAAAACCACTCTGTACATATTGCCCCATAAACACTAAACCTCTCATGCTCCTCATTTACAGGTAAACCACAGATTATCAGATTAGTCACACTGTTAAACCATAGGGCTACTGGTTGACCAACTTCTTCAGGCACTTTGGTCTGCTGCTCTGGTTTACAAGTGCTGATGACAGCCTGGAGGATGGGAACAAGACAGTGACTGCTGCTCAAACCGCCTTGCAAAGCACTGTCTGACACACGTGTCAGTGTCCCTGGCTCCTGTCATCCAGTGTGTCCTCTTCTTCCACCAGCCTCAATGCCAGGTGATGGGAAGATGTCCCTGAGGTCAACCATCAGCCAAGAGGGCAAAAGGCATCATGAAGTTTGTCAAACAGAGTATAACCAGCTGGTCACAACGGGTGTTTACCCTGCTAAACTCACCGCTGCTGAGGCCTCACTTCGTCTACAGCATGCAGTTCCAGGCCCCACAATTTAAGAAGGATTTGAAGGTCCTTGAATGCATCCCAAGCAGGGTTTCAAAACTGGTGAAAGGGTTGGAAGGAATGTTCTACAAGAAGTGGATAAGGACTTTGGGCTCATCTTGGTAGGAGACAAGAGGCTGAGGGGTGACCTCATTGCTCTCTGCAGCTCCCTGACAAGAAGTGGAGAGGGAGATGCTAAACTCTTCTCCCTAGTAACAAGTGACAGAATACATGGGAATGGTCAAACCTGCACCACTGGGGATTTAGACTGGACGTTAGGAAGCATTTCTTTACCAAGAGAGTAGTCAGCTTTTAAAGGGATTGGCATTAAAAACAGGGCTGAAAATTCAGAGTTCCATTTCCGTACCCATATGTATAGCTATTGCACAGACTTCTGAGAAAAAAAGAGCATTTCAGGAGCTAGCTCTTGCAAAAGTACCTAATGCCAGATTATGACAATGGCAAGAAGTACAAAGTTATCAGAAGTATTCCTCTTCCTCTGTTTTCATCTGAACGTAAAAGGAATGAAGAAATGGACTTTATTCTACATGAACTTCTTGCTGTTAGTAACCAAATCTATAAAAATCAGTGCTGGAGGGAGTGGAGAGGAGAGGGAAAAGAAATCTACAACAAAACAAACAAATAAAATATCACTTAAAAAATAGTGTATCAAAAGGTAAGCAAATTACGAATGTGTTAAAAGGAAACAAAAAACATCCAAGCTGTTTTCTGTGATTCAGAGACATGTGGGATGCTGCACATGTTTCACATCAGAGAAAGCAAATGCTTAACACCAGTGCTCAACAGTAGTCTGAAAACCAGCACTGCAATAGGCTTTAGTGAAGCCAAAGTGCTGAAGCCCCCACGCCTATTGTGAGAAAAATGGTGCTGGCAAGGCAAGGCACAATAAGAAAGCCTTCTGCTAAACTCACAAAAGATGCTTGGCCAAAGAAATGAGGTATTCAGAAATAGAGATTCTTTCTCTAAGTTGTATCATCTTAAAAGGAATAATAGTGGAAAAAGAAATTCTGATTTATGAGTGCTCAATAAATTGCCATATTTTAGGTGACTAAAATAATGTTTCTGCACAAATACTATACCATCAACATACTTAAGACAGTGTGAGATCTGCCTGAAGGCCACCACTTCCTGAGTTCAGCAAAAGGAAAAAGGAGGGAGAGAAAAATGTTCTTCTCTTAATCCTTGCGCAGAGCATAACTGCAGAGACGCTCTGCTTTTATCATCTATACACAGCCTCACCCAGACTAAAATATTGCTGAAATTAGATAGAAAGACTAAAATTAATTAAGGGGCTACATATATATCACAGAATCACAGAAACATTCCAGTTGGAAAAGACCCTCAGGATCATCAGGTCCAACCATTATCCCTACTCTGCAAAGTTCACCCTTAAACCATATCTTCAAGCCCCACATCCAAACGACTTTTAAAAACCTCCAGGGTTGGTGACTCAATCACCTCCCTGGGCACCCCATTCCAATGCCTGACCACTCTTGCTGGAAAAAAAATCTTTCCTAATGTCCAGTCTAAACGCACCCAGATGCAGCTTGAGGCCATTCCCTCTTGTTCTATCACTATCCACCTGTGAGAAGAGACCAGTAGCAGCCTCTCCACAATGGAAAATGACATGAAATATACCTTGTTGCATTCTTGATTACCATTTCTGATTGTTACTTCATAGTTTCAACACTTGTCAACCCAGAACACTTCAGAATATGAAAAGACAGACATACAAATCATTTCTGAAGAATGTAGGGGTGTGAACATCCAGATAAGATTGATACAAAGCTGTCTCTCATGGGTTGCAGACAAAGAGCTGCGTCTCAGGAAAGAGAAGGCTAAAAATAATGTGTTGGCAGTGGGAGGAAGGTATCTGGATCTGGGAAACCGCATCCCACAGCGGGTGTCTTGTATCACCTTTGGAAAGTCCTTTTGCTTATCTCTGCTTTGATTCCCCACATGTAAAATGGAAAAGATAACAGACCCACGCTACCAGAATGACACCGGAACAGATTCATTTAGGAGAGGATGGAAAACCCCAAACTTGGCAGTATCAAGAGGAAAGGCTGCCATGGTGCAATCACAGTACTCTGTGCAAACACACAAATACCCCAAGCAGTGGTGTGGTTAGGCACAGCAAAAACCACACCTCACCAGCACAATGATCAGCTGAGCCAATGTCTGATAAACAGGTTGTAAAGTTAGTGAAGCACCATACAACTATGTATACAGGAAGAAGAAAGGGATGTTAACAGCCAGATCTTCTATGCATTCTACCTCTGGTGATAGCAAAGTTAAATCTTCCTGGTGCATCATGAAATAATAAACATATGTATTGCTGCTGGCCTGTTAACTTTATAGTAGACCATGAGTAGGCACTTGGCACAAAAATGGTACACATAATTCACATAAGAAATAGAACAGAACACAAAGATAGCAAAATTAATTCTAATTTTAAAAAATTAAATAGCTTCCTTTTTTATTTTTTTCCACTAGATAGGTCTTCTGGAAATGTATCTTTTTAAAAAGATATTTCCTTTGAGGAACGTTTTATCAATACACATTCAGGGAAAGGTAATGTTGCCAAATTCCAACTGCTGTCATTGCATTTCTTAATAATCAATCTCTTCATGCTAAATATCTAAACTAGCAGGTTTGTTGTCTATCAGTTTCTGTTACCTTAGGAAGACCAGAAGCCATGATTCAGCTGGCAACTTACCTGTTTTTTATTGCCAGGCAATTTTAACAAGCAGCCTACTGAGTTGTGGCATCATACAATTTGTTAGGACTTCTTTTTAAGGAATGTTCCTGAAGCAGCAGTCATCAGGTAACACAGCTTGTTGGTAACCAGCTGGTTTATCTAAAATGCTGAAGATAAATGGATAAAACATTTTGGTATTTTCAGCAGGAAGAAGATAGAATTGGCTTGTGCCTGCCATGTTCAATATGTGGAATATATCAGTAAGGCCTCAGTAGAAAAGTACTGTTGGATATGGGAAGAGTGAAGGCTAGAATCTAACCAAAGGAGCCTTTATGATCAAGCTTTCCTTATTTTCTCAGATGCTTATTTCTGGAAGCACTGTTGACAATGGGACGCAGTTTCTTACTCTCTTCTTCAGCTCATTATTTTCTCATAATGACATTCAGCAATCTTTCCTTCCTGCCATGAGGGCTGCCCTAAACATGCCTAACAATTTCTCATGGGCACACAGGCCTCGGAAATGAGGCAAAGAAATCTGAACTTTCCAATTAAGAAGAAATGGAGCTGTAAACCACGTGAGCTCTGATCAAGAGCCTCTCGGATTTAAGAGGGTACACTCCAGAAAGACAGTTTCTTGGCCACACGAGCAATGAAGTTGGCTCCAAATGTTGGAAAATTTTGACAGCTGAAGTCCCTGTCTCAGTGTGCTAGGAGTAGGGTCTTACAGTTTGGAGGTTTGTATGATAACGAGAAATAGCAAATTTACAAAAAGGCTATCTCAAGTCTTTCAGAGGTGATTATAAGCTGCAGACCAGTGCAGGTAATGGTTTGAGTAGAAAAAAATGAAATTGCCTTAGAATGCCAAAATGCCTGTCTTTATGTTGGGAAGAGACACAGGCTGTGGTGTGCTAGGCAGGGCCCTGAGCTGTGGTGTGCAAACCCTGCTTGAACGCCTGCTCTGTGCAGTTGGGGAATAAGTAAGAGTGCAAAGGCTGCAACGTGAGACAGATTTCCACCAAGTCACTGCTGTGGGTGCTGTAGCTTGAGAGTTAGGAGAATAAGGAGGTAGGAGATAGAGCACCTGAATTGCCTTGGTCTTAGACCAGAATATAGTAGAAAATTTGGGGAAAAGAGATTATTTGCCACTGGGTTTATTCACATTTCACCAGTTTCAAATTTCACTACTTTCACAGCACTGACATGGAAAATGTCCACTCTGCTGACCTGTCCTGAGGAGTCAAGACTGCACATGGCATTGCACCCTGCCTGCCTCTCTGCAAGGCTTCTGCTGAATCAGGAGTCAAGAGGAATCAGGAGTCAAGGTCAGAGACTGTGCCAGACTCTCAGCTTCCTGAGAAAAGAGCCTGCGAAGACTCCAAATCTTCTAACAGCTTTGACACCACTGACAGCAACCCCACCACGTGCTTTGGGTACTGTCTGATAATATTTTGTGAGCAAATACTTAAAGCCTCTTGTAACTCACCATTGCTTTCTGCCATAAGCAGAAAGAAGCTCCTTGAGTCCATCTAGTGAGCAAGTGGAGTAGTGACCGCAAGCGGTTCACTGGCTGCAAAGCCTTCTCTTCTAGTTCAATCGAGTTCAATTAATGTTGTATGTTATTGCTGGTTGTTTCTAGATCCTGTTATAAACTGTATGAAGTTTCCATGAGTGATGCAAAGAACCAATTGTTATTAAAATTAGTGATCGGGGTGGCACAAGTTCAATGAATATTGAATATTAATAAACAATACTAATTTTTGAAAATATAGAATCATAGAATGGTAAGGTTGGAAGGGACTTCAAGGATCATCTAGTTCCAACCCCCTGCCATAGGCAGGGACACCTCCCACTAGTACAGGTTACTCAAGGCCTCATCCAATCTGGCCTTGAACACATCCAGGGAGGGAGCATCCACAACCTCCCTGGGCAACCTGTTCCAGTGCCTCACCACCCTCACTGTAAAGAACTTCCTCCTAACATCCAGTCTAAATCTCCCCTCTGCCAGTTTAAGCCCATTGCCCCTTGTCCTGTCATTGCAGGACCTTGTAAATAATCCTTCCCCAGCCTTCCTGTAGGCCCCCTTCAGATACTGGAAGGCTACTATCAGGTCCCCTCAAAGCCTTCTCTTCTCCAGGCTGAAGAGCCCCAACTCTCTCAGCCTGTCCTCATAGGAGAGCTGCTCCAGCCCTCTGATCATCTTTGTGGCCCTCCTCTGGACCCGCTCCAACACTTCCATGTCCTTCCTGTGCTGAGGGTTCCAGAACTGCACACAGTACTCCAGGTAGGGTCTGACGAGAGCAGAGTAAAGTGGCAGAATCCCCTCCCTTGCCCTGCTGGCCACGCTTCTCTTGATATCACCTTGCATTAATTAATTACCCCTCCACTACAGCAGCTGAGGGAGCTGGGGTTGTTCAGCCTGGAGAAGAGGAGGTTCAGTGGAGACCTCATTGCTCTGAACAACTACTTGAAAGGAGGTTGTAGGCAGGTGAGGGTTGGTCTCTTCTCACAGGCACCCAGTGACAGAACAAGAGGACACAGCCTCAAACTGCACCAGGGCATGCTTAGGCTGGATATAAGGAAGAAGTTCTTCACAGAAAGAGTAATTGGCATTGGAATGGGCTGCCTTGGGAGGTGCTGGAGTCACCATCCCTGGAGATGTTTAAGAGGAGGCTGGATGAGGCACTTAGTGCCATGGTTTAGTTAATTAGAAGGGTTAGGTGATAGGTTGGACTTGATGATCCTAGAGGTGTCCTCCAACCTGCTCAATTCAGGGGTCTGTAGGAACATTCAGGGGTCTGTAGAGGCATTGAGGGCTCTATAGCGACATTCAGGGGTCTCTAGAGGTTCATAGGGGCATTCAGGGGTCTCTAGCAGTCCGTAGGGGCATTAAGGGTTCTGTAGGGGCATTCGTGGGTCTGTAGGGGTCTGCATATGTCTGTGGATCTCTGTAGATATCTGCAGAGGTCTGCAGGTGTATTTTAAAGGTCAATAGAGTTCAGCTGGCACCTAGTAAAGGTCTGGAGAGGACTGTAGGTTCTGTGAAGGACTGCATGTGTCTGGAGAGGTCAGAAGGTGTGTTTTAGGAGTTGGCAGGAGTCTGGAGGTGTCTTGAGAGGTTTATGGCATTCTATAGAGGTCCAGAGGACTCTCCTAAAGGTGTGCAGGAATCTGGAAGGGTCTGAAGAGGGCTTCTAAGTGTCTGGAGGGCTTCCACTGAAAGCTGTAGACAGCACTCAGGTAGCATTCTGGTTGGTTTTGGGAGGCTGGGGGTTGGTTTAGTGTCCTGGGCTTTTTGAAATGTAGGCAGGTGCAGCACTTAGGAATATGTCATTCAGGAAAATGCTTTGGAAATCATGAAACCAAGTGCCCAGGCTCTGAACACAGGGGTTCAGTGGGCTGTCACCCCTGCAGGCTAAGGCTGAAGGTGTGCTGCCTCTCTATCCTGATCATGTTGTGTACCAGAGTGCTTACTTACACAGCATTTTCTATTCCAGAGGTAGTCTGACACCCTCGGAGGTGAATTCAGGAAGCCTGGACAGGTGGCAAAGTGTTGCAACATTCAACATTTGGGCTTCCTGCTATAGAACCAAATTCAATGTTATGTTTGTACTGGCATCAACAGAAGCTTCAGCACCTTACAGTTGGACTTGGTGATCCTGGGGGTCTTTTTTTCAGCTGAAATGTTTCTGTGGATCTGTAACCTTTGCTGTAATCTGAGCCACAGTTTCCTGTGCCATTCTTGCTGCCTGGGTTGTCGAAGAGGTTGTGTTGTTAAAATGCAACCCAGACCCCTGCTCTACAAGATGCACCCTAAACTATAGCCCAAATCACCACATCCAAAAGACTTCTAAACACAGCCAGGCTTGGGGACTCCACCACATCCCAGGGTAGCTCATTTCAGTCCCCGACTACTCTTGCTAGGGAAAAACTCTTCCTAATGTCCAGTCTAAACCTACCCAGAGGCAGCTTGAGGCCATTCCTCTTGTTCCAACACTAATTACCTGTGATCAGACACCAGCAGCAGCCTCTCCACAGCTTCCTTTCAGGTAGCTGCAGACAACTATGAGGTCTCCCCTCAGCCTCCTCTTTTTCACATTAACCATCCCCAGCTCCTTCAGTCTCTCCTCAACAGATTTATTTCCCAGGCTCTTCCCAGCTTCCTTGCCCTCCTCCGCACTGGCTCCAGCACCTCCACATCCCTTCAGTAATGAACACAACTCGAGGTGTGGCCTCACCAGAGCAGAGTCCAAGGGGACAAACCCATCCCTGCTCCTGCTGACCATAGCATTTCTAATCCCAGCCAGGATGTCTTTGACTTTCTTTGCCTCCTGGGCACACTGCTGGCTCATATTGAGTTTATTTGTTACAACCCTCAGGTCCCTTTCTGCCAGCAGCTCTCCAGCCACACTGCCCCAAGCCCTGTAGCGTTACTTGGAGTTGTTGTGACCCAAGTGCAGGACCTGGCATTTGGCCTTGTTGAAGCTCATGCCATGAACACTGGCCCATGGACCTGAGCCTATCCAAGCCCTCTGTAGAGACTCCCTACCCTCCTGCAGATCCACTCTGCCACCCAACTTAGTGTCATCTGCAAACTGTTGTGGAATTGTCCATCAGGAGGGAGGTGAACATGGGAGGACAGGCATGATGGAAGTTGTCTAACTACAAAGGGCTGTGTAGAAATACCCTGGGCAGCAGGTTGTGGCTTCACGTAATATCAGTCCATGCAGCTGCCATTAATTACTGGAGTTGTTTAGGTTCAGGTTCTGCCATTGCCTTCTTAAGCTTTCTATCCCACAGCAGTTTATGACAGAGGGCAGGCAGCTGTGGCTGAAGGCAGCTGTGCTGTAGGCTGCTGTTGCTGTAGACTGCCAGCCAAAGGTTTGCCTTTGTCCTTCTCAAAAGAGTTTTGGTTTGGTCTGGATTTTTTTTTTGCCTCAGTCTTGATAAACATGGGATTAGGCTTCCAGCTTTTCTGAGGTGCCTGTCTGTGATGTGTGGCACTAAACAGAGATTGATTCTGGGGAGAGCCAGAGCAGCAGCAAAGATTTCAGTGCCGTGTGCCAGGCTGAGAAGTGCAGGAGAACAGAAGGCTCAGAGCAAAGGTAACAAAAAGCTTACTAGAAGCAATTTCTTTTATTTAAAGGAAAATTAGGAGGTGCTGGAAATTATTTTACCTTTAGGAGCCTGATATGGCAAATGATGAAAGATAAAAACAAGTGGGACATAGGCTGTAACTGGAGACAGGACAAGGGGCAATGGCCTTAAACTGTGGCTGGGGAGGTTTAGATTGAACATTAAGAAAAGTTTTTCACAGAGAGGGAGATCAGGGACTGGAATGTGCTGCCCAGGGAGGTGTTGGAGTCACCAAGCCTGGCTGTGTTTAAGGGTGGTTTGGATGTGGAACTTAGGGATGTGGTTTAAGGAGAATCTTGTAGAGTAGGGTTATAAGTTGGACTTGGTGATCCTGAGGGGCTTTGCCAGACTGGGTATGTCTGTGTTGTAGCTGTGTTAAGCCAGCTGTCTGTTAGAAGAGATTCACCTCTTCTGCCTTAGAGTTTAATCAGTCAGCAGAAGAGCTTTGAATGGAGCTCACTTTGCCTTCGTGCTTTGGCAATCTGTGTATTGTGGGAGGAGAAGTGAATTTTCTTATCTTAAGAGGTAGGACTAAATCACTCATTAGTCTATGCTGGGATGAGATTGGTGTTTATCAATCATTCATCCAGACTGTAACATGTTCCACTTCAGACCAAGTTAGGAAAATAGCTGTCACACAGGAAGTTATTCAAGGCAGTTAAATGGAGTTATGGAGTGCACCCTCAGCAAGTTTGCAGATGACACCAAGCTGTGTGGCACAGTCGACTTGCTAGAGGGCAGGGATGCCATCCAGAGGGACCTGGACAGGCTGGAGAGGTGGGCCCAGGCCAACCTCATGAAATTCAATAAGGCCAAGTGTAAGGTCCTGCACCTGGGTAGGCACAATCCCAAGCACAAATACAGGCTGGGTGGTGAATGGCTGGAGAGCAGCCCTGAGGAAAAGGACCTTGGAGTCTGGGTTGATGAAAAGCTCAACATGAGTCTGCAGTGTGCACATGCAGCCCAGACAGCCAACCGAGTCCTAGGCTGCATCAAGAGAAGCGTGGCCAGCAGGGCAAGGGAGGGGATTCTGCCACTTTACTCTGCTCTTGTCAGACCCCACCTGGAGTACTGTGTGCAGTTCTGGAACCCTCAGCACAGGAAGGA
>VWZE01014135.1:488092-502341 GCA_013396675.1 Eubucco bourcierii
AGAGAAAGGGGGAGAGAGAGAGAGAGAGAGAAAAAGGGAGAGAGAGAGAGAGAGAGAGGGAGTTCATCCTACAGGATGAATGTCCCTTCTGGTGATCAGTCACAGAGAGAGACAGACAGGACAGGACAAAGTCCGTGTTTCTCATTTCCCCTGTAGCCACGAGATGGAGCAGCTCAACAAGAAACGGTTCTGCGGAGCGTACGAGAGCAGGGGATGGGACTTGGTTTCATCCCAGTCCTGACTCACACAGAGACTGCAGGCAGCCCTGGTGGGATGCTGCAGTGGCCCGAGGTAAATAAGTGTCGCAGAGCAGACAGGAGCAAGCTTCAACAGCCTCCTGCCCAAGTCCCAGATGGCACACGGAGAGAGGTTGGTGTTCCTGGGTGTCACCAGCGAGGCTTCTTAGCAGGAACAAGAAACTAGACATATTCTCAGCCTCCATGTCAAGCCCCAGTTAAGCACAGTCTAGCAGAAAAAGCTTCTCAGGGACCATCCTAAGGCTCCACATATTGCTCTGTTGGGGCCTTTGTTGCCTAGCCTCCTACTGTTTCCTTCTGGTTGGCTTCCAAAGCCTCCTCCCCAGAGTTGCACTAAAGCAGCTCCTCAGAGAACAGAAAACCCATGGACCTGGACACATGGAAGGGCACAGGGGAGGTGAACAAATGTGAAAAGTAAAGAAAACTTGAAAGGCATTTGGGTGAAAACCAAGGAAGAAAGCAGGGGGATAAGAGCAGTGGATGCTCTCTCTTCTCAAGCAGAGTACATCTTTTTCACACTGGTTAGGCTCTGGTTTAGAGAGAGAAAAAAAAAATCCACCTTGTCTTCACTACACAACCCTGTGTGGAGCAATGATCACTGGTTTGTCTCCTAAGCTGGAAGGATGTCAGCAGTAGTAGCCCTATACTGATGCTCTTCCTGAGTCAGGACTGACAGTTGAAGAGCCAGGATCTTGGCACTTATTTGCAATGCAGTCTGTTGTGAAGGCACAGCAACAGACCAGCGGTGCCTTGAGATGGTCTGGCACAGCTCAAAAGGAGAAGGTCCGAGGGACAATCACAGAGAGTCAGTAGAGCTGGCTGACCCAGCCTTTTCGTTACTCTGCTCACTCAGTTTCATTTTCCCCTCTCTATCAGCCTTCATTCTTTTTTTGATTTTGAAGGGAGAGAAGCCTGCATATCCTCTTTCAGGTGTCCCAAGAACCTACACACCTCATACCCTACCCCTCCACGCCTTCCTGGTCATTTCTTTTCAGAACTCTCCCTTTAAAAACTCACAAAGGTGTTTGTTGGCAAAAAAAACCACAGCCCACACCACTGGTGGTGGTTACACTATGATGTGCCATTGCTGCCTCATCTGTCCCTTTCTCCAGATGTGGGGACACACAGATCTTTGTGCAGCAGGCACACCCAAGAAGCAATGCTTCTGAGCAGCCTCTGGTGATGTGGACAGCACTTAGATGGGCTGACAATACAAATATAAAAGAGAAATGGAAAAGAGAAGGTCCCTGTGTGTGAAGGGAAAATCTTGAGTGGTGAAGGGAGAGCCTCTGCTCCAACTGTCAGTGGCAGTATCAGAGTGGCAGTATCAGAACTGGCATGTGCAAAGCTGCAAGGAGGGTAGGAGCACAGAGAGCACTCTGGCAGCTGGCCATACATCCCACCCTCACAGTAGTCTTGGTTCCCCAAATACCTCTTCATGGTAACGGCACCTGCCAGTGTGCATATGTGTTCTTGTGAATATCCAAAACGCAGTCATGGTCACGAGTCCACCCCTGGATGCACAGAAGTGAAACCTTTCTAAGCAACGTGATGAGATATTGTTCACACAAACTTCAATCTGAGGGGGTTGGGTTTTTTTACCTCATGAGTGGAGTCATTTCAGCTAAAATACCATGGGGAAATCCAAAGTACCATTTCTTCTCTTGTCTCCTGTCCCACATCTCTTTCACAGATGCACAGTTTGAATTTAGCCAGTACAATCCACAGTCCCAACATTTAAGGAGTATGCAGCACACCAAGAAAAACTACATATCCTGCTCCCTGGGAGTATAAGCAGATTTAAGAGTAATCCTTGTCTTTTTTGAAAACACCAACTCGAAGTGAACATGTGAGATCACCCTGAAAACAAATGACCTCTTTTCCCTCTCTGCTATCATGAAAAGTAAGGGAAGCAACGACAGTAATAGCTCAAGATTTAGCTTAGAGCATATTTTGACAGCTAACTCTACCCACAGATGCTACACACAATCGACAAAATCACACCTCGTAGGGAAAAATTATCAGAGAAAGACCTGTAGGGCCAGGATTTCCTCCTCTGTTACTGGAGGCAGATTTGAGTGGGTGACTCAGAGATGCTGGCCCCACCAAGCTCTGTATTTACATCCTTAAACAAGCCCTAAGTACACAGAGCGTGTACGCAGACACGGCGTGGGGAGGCCGCTGCGGTAATCGAAATACATGAGGAAACAAAAGCAGCAGCACTTCGTGCTTACTGATACATCGACCGGCAGTTCCTTTGCATGCAGCTCACTCCACTGCCTTCAAAGAAAACACAAGGCTCCAGAATTCTTCAAGCTGAGAGGGAGAAAAAGCCAACAAGCAGGGCTAGAGACAGCCTAAAGGTAAACCAATGAGAAAGTATTTCTTTGTAGTGAAACCTTGCCTTAAAAACTTCCTTTTTGCTACAAGATCTGAAAACTAGCTATAGTTCACGTAAGTTGTTTTGCTTATAGCCTATCTGCATTTTGGTGTGTTTTTTTTTTTAAGACTCTGCAGTCTCTAGTCTGTAGTTATCCTTTTAAATGCTTGTTTATGGGTTTTTTTCCTTATTTTGTTTATAAATCTGCACAACAGGCTCCAGTCTACAAGGGATTTTTATCATAACTAGGTTTTTCACGGGTAAAAAAAAAAAAAAATCTTGGTAAGAACTTGCAATTCTGTTTCTCTAGACCCAGAATTTCTCACACACTCTAAAAAAGGCAGGAATAAACAAACAACAAAAAAAAAGAAAAAAATCAAAGGACTGAAAGAAAAACAAAAAAATAATGAAAACCCCCACAGAGGCAATGAAGTGAAGAACTTTGTCAATATTTATTACTTTTCAGTAATTCTTTAATTAACTTTTCATCCCTTTAGCTCTCAGTAATGGGTTCCCTTCCAGAGTTTAGACTGACAGTGCTGTACATGATGATGGGGACTCAGGAGGAGCACGGGATCTTGGGCTGCCAAACTAGGCCATCCTCTTGTACCAGGCACTGTCTCTGCAGAGTCATCAATGTAACCCCTCGTCTGACACAAGCCGCCTTAATTCAGAGGTTCAGGGACCTGAAGATATCCTAACCTCTCTCAAACCACAGCATGGGACAGCTTACCTCTGAGATACTCAGGGAGTGACTTGATCTGCAGAACATGAACTTCTACTGTACAGCTGACAACCATTTGATAGATCTGAAGTGAAACAGCAGCAAGATCAGTAATGCATGTAGGAAAGACATTGGGTCAAAATAATAACAATTAGAGAACAGTAGACAAAAATATTTCCTGGGCACTGATGGGAAGATCTCTGAAAGGCTTTATTTACAGGTTATCTTTGCTGTGATAGAGCCAGATGGAAGAAAGGAGCAGATATTCCTGTGAATTTGCATTTGGAAGTGATTCCGGCTGAGACCAGCATTGCGGAAACCGGTGAAAGCCTTCCCACTCCTTATCAGGAGAGGCTGAGGGCAGGACAAAAGCATCACTCTTCTAAAGGAGAGAATTGTTTCAGGGTCCCCGCTCAGAAGTTGCCTCAACATTTTCAGCCTCCTCTTTGCAGAAGAGAAACCAGCTGCATGTTTTCTGCAACCCCTGTCTCTGCAGATAGAAATTTATCCACTGTGGTAAGTCTGGCTGCTTTAGACGTAAGCTGAGTTTCTTAAATCTCATTCTTCTTCTAATGACTTCAACTCTGCTAGAAATATCTGTTTGGAACTTCCTGCCTTCTGCAAGGAAGCTTCTCAGAAAGGTCAGAAGTAATCACAGCACTTCTTTGATAGGGTCATGTTAGGAGAGGGTGCGGGATGGCAATGACTGTTTGGGATTTTCACATTAATAGGCAAAGGGGACCCTCATGCTTTTGGTTCTCTCCGAGGTCTCTTACAATATCTTGATTCAGGAAACCTGGTCTAACTAATTGCCCCCACCCCCACAATCCAAGTAACCCTAAAATCAAGAGCTGCCACCTTGGCTGTGCAAAGAGATTGCATCAATCCAAGGGGATGGTGCAGTCACATCTATAGTTTGCCTAGTCTAAACTATAGGGCAGCACAGTTTGGAGTAATGGGTAACAGAGCAAGCGAGACTTGCCTCCAGAAAGCCTTATTCCTCCCTCAGGCACAACCTTACCCCAGGATCCCTCAGCACAGAGAATAACCCTCCATGTTACTGGGAGCTGCACTTAAGCACTTAGCAGCCTGAGAGGAAAAAGCATCTCCAGGCCTGTGAGATCAGAGAGATCTCATTGGCTTTGGTACCATGCCTTAAATGTGGTCTTACTTCTTCATGGTGAAAGGGATTTTCTTCTCTTCCAGCATACCAGGAGATATGAATGCCACCCATGCTGAGAGCAATATCAGCAACATTAGCACTGCTGTGGAACTGTTCCAGCTCATCATATACACCCCCACGTTTACCCTGGGACTGCTGTTCAATGTGATGGCTCTGTCATTCCTGTTTTTTAAGGTTAAAAAGCTGTCAGAATCTACAGTTTACATGATAGCCCTTATTTTCCTGGATACTTTGTTGCTGTTTACTCTTCCTTTTAAAATCCTTTCCTATCACCAACAGAGCACATGGAATTTGGGATCTGTGTTTTGTTCCACCTTGGAGAGTCTTTACTTTGTGAACATGTATGGCAGCATCCTCATCTCCCTCTGCATCTGTGTAGACCGGTACATTGCTATCCGGCATCCTTTCACGGCTTCTACCCTGAGATCCACCAAGAAAGCTGCCATGATATGTGCAGTCATCTGTCTGGGCACCTCAGCTGGGACAGTCTCCACCTTCCAATTGCACGGAGAGGGAAACAACATCTCCTCCTGCTTCCATAACTTCTCCAAAAGCACATGGGAAAACATAGGCCTGTTCAGTGCCTTGGAGACTGCCTTCTTCACCAGCATGGCAGTCATGACCTTCTGCACTGCTCAGACTGTCAGGTGCTTGAGGAAGCACAGAAGATCAGGAAAACCCCAAGCACACATCACCAGAGCAGAGAGAATAGTGGTGGCAAACCTCACTGCATTTTTGGTCTGTTTCACACCCTACCATGTGGCATACTTCCTGTACTTTTTGGTGAAGAACAACATCATTCACACCAGCTTCCAGCAAGCACTACGACACACAGTTCAGGTCACCCTTTGCTGGGCAAACCTGAACTGCTGTCTTGACGGGGTGTGTTACTATTTTGTTGTAAAGGAGTCCTTGGAAGACCCATCACAAACCAGCAAAAAAACAGCCAAGTAGAAGTCTTGATCCACATGCTGCATGTTAGGTACTTGGGATGATGGGTGGAGAGGTTTTTGTGGGAAGAGCAGGGTCCTGAACTACTTACCTAAGCAATCTACTTTAAATGTTCAGAGCTGGAAATGCTTCATAAAAAACAGAACTAAGTCCTCTCCCAGAAGAGTGTTTCTAACTTTCCTTATTTCCTTTCATAACATTTGGTGCTAACATTTACAGGTAAAAAGAAATTGAATTATTCCTGTAAATGGTGATTCGTAGCTCTTTGGATGAGACTTTTCTTCACTTTGAAAACAAAAAATAATAATAAATCATTCACTTTATTTGTGGTAGCATTTTTCAGCCTCCCTGACTGCACCAGCCTGAAAACATTTCTTGTGACTACAGTCACCACAAACTTGGGCTGAGAAGAAACAGAACCTCAGAGTTTGTGGTAAAATGCTTCAGACTAAATCTGGTTGGCATAATGCTTCCTGTCCTAATTAGCTATGCTTCTGCTCACAAACACCTCTCAGGCTTACTTTTTCACATGCTATTGGAAAAATTAAAGTGATTAAAGTGATAGCTTTAGGTTAACACAGGCACAGCAAGATCTCTGTGCCATTACACCACTGACTGCCTTGCTCTTCAAAGTGCAACAGCAGTTTTCAGTGGCAGGTCCTGTACCTACCACATCACGCTTCTGACTAATGTTGCCACTAGCTCACGCCCCTGACTAGGTCAGATTAACTGCCCACCACAGTTCCAGGTTTCCTCACCAGCTCCTCTACTGTTGCAGGCTTTTCAAATATCTATTCCTTCTTGTTTACAAATCTAGTTTCATGAGCAGAGCCAAACAAATCAGCATGACACAAAAGGCCTGAGTCCAATGCAATGACAAACGTGAATCTGAAACAGCAACCCTCACCTTACTGGAGGATAAGAGCAGCCCAGGTTCCTATAGCAGTGGTCAGCACCATAGGATCCCAGGGGGAAAACAATCTTTCAGACCTTGGAGCAAGCTGAGCACTACCACTTCCCAAACAAACAAGGTAATAAAAAATAATCAACCAGAAGGAGCCTAACATGTCATTTAGTTACCTCTTATCAGTGCCCACAGGAATCTAGATAAACTGAATGACAGTTCATAAGCAGCCTGGAGAGAGGCAACTCACTGCTCCAGGGGACCTCCCGGGCTGCCTTTACCACTACCCCAGCAGCCAGCTGCCACTTTCCTGAGCAGCAAGGATGATGACAGCTGAAGTAATTCCTTTTCATATCCATGTTGAGTCAGATCCATGTAATATTTCTTTCAGGCTGGGATACTAAGAGTTGTCTTTTCTCTGTACACTTTTGGAAGGATAACACAAAGTCATGTATTAATTTCTTCTCTGAGTTTGCAACTTTGTATGTGGAGACTCCAGTCTGTGTAAGTGAGGACTTTTCAAATTGTTATGAGTTTGTACCAAAGAAACCCAGTTGCTGAGGAAGGAAATGCTGACCCATCACAGATGTTAAGTGTGTGCTGTTTACAGAGTCCTTCTGGTGTTTGGGCAATGAACCTTGCTTTGAGGTCACAAGGGCTGTGCATTTACACTAACAAGAGAATCTTGGAATGCTTTGGTAGGGATCTTTAAAGGTCATCTAGTCCAACCCCCCTGCAATGAGCAGGGACATCTCCCACCAGATCAGGTTGCTCAGCTTGAATGTTTCCAAGGATAGGGCAACCACCACTTCTCTGGGCAATTTGTGCCAGTGTTACACCACCCTCAGCATAAAAATTTTCTTCCTTCTATCCAATCTAAACTTTCCCTCTTTTAGCTTTAGAGAGTCATCCCTGCTCCAGTCTCAATAGACTCTAATAAAAATCTATCCCCGTCTTTCTTATAGACCCTCTTTACATACTGAAAGGCCACAATAAAGTCTCCCCAAACACCCCAACTCTCTCAGCCTGTCCTTACTGCAGAGGGGTTCCAGCCCTCTGGTCATTTTTGTGGCCTCCCTTGAGCCTGCTCCAGCAGGTCCATATCCTTCTTATACTGAGGACTCCAGAGCTGGACTCAGCACTGCAGGGGTCTCACTAGAGTAGAACAGAACAACAGAATCCCCTCCCTCAAACTCCTTCCCATGCTGTCTTTGATACAGCCCAGGACACAGTTGCCTTATGTTTAAGTGCCCAAACCCACTAAGATATTCCAACAAGAATTCCCTCTCCCTACCCATTAACCCCTTCGGTTGATTCCCTCAGTAAATTCAGAATATCTGGGTTGCTTCCCTGCCCACAGATACTGAATCTTCATCGTCTCCTTCCTCATAACTTATCTCTTAACTAACTGTGTTTTAATAGACGCAAAGGTTTTACCACTGAGACTTCAGGCTCCTTTTTGGAAGTAAGGTTAACAAATAATAGAATAAAAGAGTGCTGATGCAGAAGATTTATTTTTTATGTCAAAGCAGTGGGTTATGCCAAGAGGGTTTCCACTTTAACTGATAATACCTTAACATAAGGAAGAGGGCTTTCGTCAATACTTCAGGAGGCAGAAAACACCAAAGTACATGAGGAAAGCATCTCACTTGCTTTTCTTTAGCCTGAGGCAGCTCCATTAGTTTTACTGACTTTGGGCTTACACTGCTATAACTGAGGCTAGAAGCTCACCTATAGTTTTATGCTTCCTTTGTTGCTCAGGGTTTTTTCCATTTTAACGTCTGCCTGTTCTCACTTGTTTGTTACCCTGCTGTCCTTGGTCCCACAGATCATAAAGCAACCTGCACTGTCATTTCATTTAGAGTGCTGGTACAGAGCAGCAAGACAAATATTAAGTTTGGGAATCTGAGGCTTCTTGGCTCCCTGCCTCAGCAAGAATGCACTGCTTAGAAGAGGTAGAGATGTTGACTGAATCAAACATAGTTAAAACTGTACAGCAGATAATTAGCAGATAATTTCAAAGTGTTTGAGGCATTTCATCTTCTTCCAAGCCTCTCTCTTGCGTGTTTCCAGTGTTTCTAGTCATTGTTTTTTTCTAGAACCAAACAGGATGAAGTGTGGAAAAGCTAGAACATGCCCATGGACAGGGTACAGTCTGAGCAATCTGCCTTCACACATGGCTCACAGTGCCTCTGACAGTTCTAAAACAGCTCTAGTTATCAAGGCAGGATAACAACCTTCATTTGATATTTTGGGGGGAAACAACAATTTTGCAAAAGCAACATTTTGTACTCAAAAGTTCTCTGCTGGATCTTACTGCTTCCAGGCCTCTGAACATTCACTTTCCAGGTGAAATCTAGTGTGGTCTGATCCCTTCTTTGCTGAAGTGGGTAGCTGTAAGGGCTTTTTCATTCATTGGGTTTATACACAAATCATGATACTGGGCATCTGGTGATACTACAGAGACGCCTGTTTGCACCAAGAGAATATTAAAGACAAAGTGCTGAGACATTAAAGGAGAAAGAAAATCTGAGATCTAAAGCAATCACAGGCTTTCCAGAGTACAGATAACAATTCATCTGAGGGAAAAAAGAGGGGGCAACTAAGGATTTGTTTGGAGATGATTCATTCCTAAAAACTGAGGACTCATTCCTAACCTCCACAGTCCTTAGCTAAAAATCATTGGTTTATTCTAAAAGAATGAGAACAGCAGGTGGAGACCTATTAGAGAGCAGAGTTTAAACCAGCTCTGAAAGCATAGCAGGTCATAGGAGATGGTGGGGCTACTCTGCAGGGGAACTTTGGGCCAACAAAACCATTTCACTTTAAAAACCCTTCTGAAAATGCATCCTGAGCCTGCCAGATTTCTAGCCGAGAAGCTTGTCTTGCAGACATTCATGCATGTATTGTATTCACATAAGCAACTTTCCTATTCACCTACCTGGAGATTTCGCTAAAAGACTGGACATATGTTTCAGCAGTTTTGATATTAAACAAGCCAAATGAACTATTTCCTGCAGCCTCACTCACCTGGAAAAGAAGTGAAGATCAAACTTAGGCAAACTCTGCACAAAGATCCTTCTTCTAGTATAACTTTCATCTACTGTTTCAGGTTCGGGAAGTGTCTGTTTGGATTGGGAAAGAAAAAGGTTTATGAGAAAACATCCCTGAATCTGCATACAACCCCAAAAATCCCAACCAAAGAATTCATCTTCCAAAAAGAGGCACCAAGCATGCAATATCTCCTAAAGATTTCACTACTGCCTTTTTTGATTTATGAAATATGACCACATCCAATGAATGGAATAAAATACTTACCACGAGCAATGCCACATTCTTGGTCAGTGGTAGCGAGAAGAAAAGCAAGATTCAAGAGAAGAGGATAGGTTTTTATAAGAATTTTCATATATATATACTCCTCTCTAAGTGTTTAGTACCTGTGTTGCCACTAGAGAGGGTCAAAATTATCCTTTGTTTTCTCTGCAGAAAGACAGCACCATGAGATACAGATGGATTTGTAGCACTTCTAGATGCTTGGGACAAGCCCTCTGAGAAAACTCGCAGGCAAGAAGCGTGAAATTGCTAACGTTACTGTGAAAGTGCTACAGATAGGCACACACAGAAATTGCACCTCAGCTCACTTCACAGTTATTTCCCCACACAGCAAAGGTGCTTGTGTGCTCTTTTCATCTGCTGTATTTACTGGTAGCATGAGATGTAGGTCTCTAAAGAAGTAAAAATGTCGTAGGCGACTGAATAAAATGAGAACATTCCTGTTGCTGACCTTGCTGTGACAGAGACATACAGAGTCCTGAACATGTCCAGTTTTGGTGGTGGGATACTCCAACTCTCAAACCTGTCCTTTGGTGGTGGGATACTTTGACTCTCAAACCTGTCCTTTAATGTTGGGATACTCTGACTCTCAAACCTATCCTGTGAAGTTTGCTCCTACATTCGCAACGGGGCAGTGCAAACTACAATTCAAACAAGTGCTGCATCCTACCTTAATGAGCCCTCTCTTTACCCTTCTCTCGTATCACATACCTCTATCTTCAGCTTCTTGGAAGCACCAAATTCTCTAGAAAAGGGAGACCTTTCCCTTCATCAGGTTTCTTGCTCACTGAGAAACTTCTCCCATAGCAACAAATTCTAATGAGTCAGTGTCTTTAGCTGCTGTGGAAGGAAAAGGACTCCCGCAACCCCCTCCATTTTAGCTCATTTATTCTTCTGATTTTTATACACTGTCACTCCATGAGAATGACATTCACTGCATTGCCTGCTGTGATACAAAAGCTGCTGCAGGACACTGATACAACTGAAATTCTATGAGGAATCAGAAATGTTTCCCAGGAAGAAAAGCTGAATCAGTGCCATTTGCAGACACCAAAGGATGTAAAAACCTCATGTCTGCTGTATGCTACAGATTCTTATTAATCCTTGTCTCTATTTCAAGACAAAGAAGGTATTAAACTGGGATTATATTTGAGAGCAAGTATCAGCAGTTTAGAGTTATAAACACTACCAGGCAATTGTTAATCCAAAACTAAGCATTACAAACCCAGGAAATTCAGTTTAGATTATACTTCAGAGTACACCAACACAATCCTGACCATTCTCTGTTAAGTATTAACTTTATGACTACAAGTAAAGCTATCTCCCAGAAACCAGCATCCAACTTGGTCCCACTTGGCCAGCCATAGTATTTGAGGCAGTGAAGGGCACTGTTTGAAATAGTTTTACTCAGTTTAAAGAGGTGCTTAGCAAAGCACGAGCAGTTGCAGACAGCGGAGACCAGTATGACCTCATTCGTGCTAATAGGAAGTGCAGCGGCTCGAAAAGAGGAGAAATAAACAAACGGGATTTTTGACAGACCAAGGTTGGCATGGCTGTAAAAACCCCATAGACAGATCTGTTTCCCTCATGCAGAGAAAAATAACTTGGTACTAATAACAAATGTGTTTATGTAGACCATTTTATACGAGTGGTGAGAAGATAAAGCCTGAGCTATTAAACAATCTTCATCTCACTCCGAGCTCAGGCTCTCTCTGCTGCTTCTCCCTGTGGCTGTGCAGGGATCTCCCTGAAGCTTGGGGCAGGACTCTGCTGTGCAACAGGAGGGTTTTGCTCCTATCAGAGTTGTCCTGGGGTATCCCATCCAGCCTCCAACACTAAATTGTATCCATGTCTCACTGCAGAAATAATACAAAAGAAGCCAGATGACACTCAATGCAAGCAAACATCCTGACACATCCTGCCTTATGATTCCTCAGGAAAAAAAGAAAACAACACTTAGACTACGAGAAGTAGGAGGAGGTAAAGCAATGAGGTTGACACATTTGCATTTATAACTAACTATGTTACTGTGTGCAGTTCTGGAACCCCCAGCACAGGAAGGACATGGAAGTGTTGGAGCGGGTCCAGAGGAGGGCCATGAAGATGCGCAGAGGGCTGCAGCAGCTCTCCTATGAGGACAGACAGAGAGTTGGGGCTCTTCAGCCTGGAGAACAGAAGGCTTCAAGGGGACCTGATAGTAGCCTTCCAGTATCTGAAGGGGGCCTACAGGAAGGCTGGGGAGGGATTATTTACAAGGTCCTGCAACGACAGGACAAGGGGCAATGGGTTTAAACTGGCAGAGGAAATATTTAGACTGGATGTTAGGAGGAAGTTCTTTACAGTGAGGGTGGTGACATACTGGAACAGGTTGCCCAGGGAGGTTGTGGCTGCTCCCTCCCTGGAGGTGTTCAAGGCCAGGTTGGACGAGGTCTTGAATGACCTGTACTTGTGGGAGGTGTCCCTGCCTATGGCAGGGGGTTGGAACTAGATGATCCTTGAGGTCCCTTCCAACCTTACCATTCTATGATTCTATAATGGTAAGATAAAATGTGACCCTACACTTAGTAGCCTTTACTGAGACTTTTCATGCCCCCTGCCTTTGCAACCCAAAATTCAGAAGCAGGAATAACACATACCCTTGGTTTAGAAGAGCAGGGCAGAAATCAAGCAGAGTCTTATTCTAGATTTTCCTCCTGGCCATATCACACCATTCACATTATTACACTTTGTGCTATTATGGTTTATTGTTCTCTTAAATCAGCCTGTGTCACTTGCCCTGAGATGCACACATACATCTATCACAAAATAACTTTAAAATACATCCCAAATTTTTCTCCCCCTTCTCAACCATCAAATATCCAATGTTGAGGGTAAATAGAACCATCCTAACTTGTAGTCTGTCGGTTGTCTAATTTGCTCAACAAGGCAGCCAGACTGCCATAGAGAAAACTATTTTGTTTTTATCAGATAAAGTGTTCATCTCTCCAGAACTCAGCTGCATACATAAGAAAATAAGAATCTTCTTCTCAACACTTTTCCCAGTTACATTAGGTTTCCAGCACAGCTCCCAGCTCAAGTTTACATGTCTCTTCAATCCGGATGTAAATAGCAGTACAGAGGTCACAGCCTCTCTTACCAAAGTTTTGGCAAAACTCTTCAGGGTATCCAAGGTATTTCCTTGGATAAATACAAAATGTCAAAGCAGCAAATCTTGAAGGTCATCCTGACAGGAAGGAGAGAAGAAGGAAGCACTTTGCTGGTCAGGTTGAGGACATTTTAAAAAGTCTTGGGACATTTTGAGCATTAACAGAGGAAACACAAAGTACCACCATGCAAGTCTCACAAATCCAGCAAGGCTAAGAAACGGCACCAGAAGCTTATGGCAGGTGACAAAATTACTGTGGAGCAAAGGGACACCATATCAAGCACTTGCAGCTCCAGAATTCACAGCCTCCTGGGAGAAAAAAAGAAAAGGGTGGGGTGTGTGGGGTGTGTGGGTGTGTGGGGGGGGTGGTGGTGTTTTCAAAGCTGGCTGGAAACAGCATACACAAATTTCAGTTCTTAAAGTGCTACATTTGTGCCCTAGGGAAGCACCTCTGTTAGAAACATGGTTTGAAAATATAACTTACATTTTCAGTATTGCTGCACTGCTCTCATTACAACCGTGTTTGCTCAACTTCTGCTGTATACTTAATCCACCTGAAGATAGAAACCCTTTCTATGTCACAATCAGTTGCTGTGGAAATGAACCCAGAGGATTAGAGTCTAGAGGGTCTGATTTAATTGCACTCCCCAGACAGACTGAGACTCCAATGGTCAATGTCCAACAGGGGTGGATCAGCTCTTAAGAACAAAAAGTCCTGTTTTCATGCAAATAGCATTTTTTAGGAAGAACAATGAAAGAGAAAGGAAAGTCAGAAATGAAGCAACAGAATCCTTCTGAGATGATTTTTTTTTCAAAAGCCATCAGCTGCTCTTTAAACTGTAAATCTCAGAGCTTTTTCAATTTTGCTTTTACAGTTGGTAGATGCAACCAAAAGCAAATGTCTGATTTGCTTTAACTTTCTTTTTTTCACCTGGCTCCTATTCACACTCTTAGATGGGAACAATTTCCAACATCTCTTACCAAACTGTTACAGGAGACAGAAACTAAAAAAAATAAAATTTAAAAAAAAAAAGTTAGAAATACAAGAAAAATATAAAAGCAGTAAAAATGCAGTGAAGAGTGACAGCAAATGACAGCAGTTCCTCTTAGCAGGTGTCATCTGTGAAAAGCTCTTTTGGAAGACCTTGGCAACAGCACTCTCAACCCAAGAAGTACCAGTAAAGACTGGCAGTCAGAGACAACAGAGGGCTGAGAGATCCCAGGGCAGGTGCAGTGAGCTAGCAAGCAGCAGGAGGGCAGTCCAGAATGCCTGCAGCAGCAGGAGGAAAGTATTTAAGGCCTTGGGTAAAGCATTCCTACATCCATGGAGAAAATGGAGGGGCAAGAGACTCCTGGCACTAGAGTTGGCAGG
>VWZE01014137.1:0-36204 GCA_013396675.1 Eubucco bourcierii
GGTGCTGAAGAGCATGCACCATCCTCATACACAGACTCGGACAAACACACAGCAAAGGCTGTCTTTGCCCTGCAGAAGTACCAGTCTTAGATTAAGATCAGTTCACTGAGAGACACAGAGAAGCAGAAAAGTGTGCAAAGATTCTGCAACAGTTACACACAGCCTGCTTGCAAGAACTCAGCAATGCACCAGCTCAGTGATGCAAACTTACTGATGCTGGACTCAATCCCCTGAGGTCCAGTTGTCCATTTCTAAGGGGAAAACTGGCTATGAAGAAATGTTTCAAGAGAAGTTTCAGCAAGGATGGCTGTGACCTTCGAAGCCTGAACAAATAAGCATCTAAAAGAAAGCCTCCCAGACACTCTGACTGTTCGTGGCCTCCTCTGGCAATCACTTGGACCCTGAGCATGCCAAATTGCTCTGGAGGGTGCAGGATCTTGGGTAAAACCAAATCCCCACTTGCGCATTAGACATGGAAAACTGACTTATAACAGAGCAAAAGACAAGTCTGTGGTGATGGAAAATGAAATAGCTTGGCTAGGTGAGACTTCGTGTGCAGAAATGACCGAGTTCTGTGCAGAGCTTGGGCTGTGTGTCAGATTTCTGTTAGGCAGGTGTTCCATTAGCCCATTTATGCAGGACAAAATATACCTGCTGGCATTGGAACAGATTTTGCAAGTATGTTAATGTAAACCTATTTGTGTATAGCAATGATAGGGACAGGAGCCAGAACCAGTACCTCTCAAACAGGTCTCTGAAGTGCTTTGTATTTTTTTTTCCCCAAAGAAAAGGGAGGTGTCCCTGCCTGTGGCAGAGGGTTGGAACTGAATGATCTTTGAGGTCCTTTCCAACCTTACCATTCTATGATAAGAAAGTTATAGTTACCCTTTGTTGCATTTAGTGGTGGACAAATTTGGTAAAAGATGAATAAATTTGGCTAGAGATGAATCCCCTTCCATTCCAGCCACCACTCAGAGATGAGGGGGGCTAGGGACAGCTGGACTTCTCTCTTAACAGACCTGACATGGCTCCAGGCTCAACAGCAGGTGCATCTAAAAGCAGCAGCTGGGTGCATGCATACTGCAGTTTATTTACATGCAACACACAGAGGTAGTTTAAGACTGTGGGTGATGAACACTAAAGTGCAGAAGAGCTCTGTGGCTCTAAAATATGATTGTACTCACTAACTTGATCGCCCAGGGAAGTACTTGGCGTAGCCAAGGTCACAAACCTCACCAAAAGGTGTCCCTTTGTGGAGTGAGGGGCTGAGGACAGATCCCTCTATCTGTCCTGGTTGTTTGTCATCAAATTCTTGTTCTCTTCCAAATAAGATACAAAATTGGAATATTTGTGCCTTGTTATCTACTACTGTGCCGCATGCTGGGGTTGGACTGCAGCCAGGGCAGCACTCCTTAAGGTCAGGCTGTTGTTCCTTGATAACGCATAAAACATTTCTTAACTTTAGAGCAGCTGCTCTGGGTGGCAGCCTTGTGGGCGATAAGATGAAGAATGGAGCAAGAGGTCTCTGTCTTGCCTCCCATTCTCCCCAGTGCCCTGTCAACACAGAGCACCACATCTCCACCCAGCCTGTGTCTGCTGTGGTGAGCACCTGCTTGTCAGCAGCGTTGGGCTCTGTAATCTTTAGTTGTTCTCTGCTTTCAGCACCCTTATCTCCATTTAAAAGGGGAAATGGAGCGGGAAACCTGAGAGATTGACTGATGAGTGAGTTGGGTTTGGAACAGAGGCTTCTTCCAGCCTCCTGCAGTGCTGCAAGACACAAATCATAGAGAAGTAACTAAAACTCAGAGCTAACTGAAACTCTTGGGGGCACCAACAACTAACAGCAGCTAAGTGCTTGAAGATTATTATAGATATCTTTTTTTTTTAAGTCCTCTACAGAGATCCACTATCGGGTCCCAGACAGACAATTTGGACTACAGTTAATGAGCAAACAATAGTGAAAAATTGCTTCTTCCCAAATATAATGAAGGTTAGAGCAAAACTTGGCACACAGATTGCCCACTTACAGGTAGATGTGAAACAAGGAAAAAAAATAAAATAGTGTTAATTATTAATTTTCTTTTCTGTGCTAGGTGATAGTAAAAGGCATTAGCCAAGGGAGACAAAGTATCCTGTCACTTCAGGTGTCCAAGGGAAGCAGCCTCACACAATGTTCATAGAATGGTAAGGTTAGAAGGAACCTCAAGGATCATCTAACTCCAACTCCCCTGCCTATGGTAGGGACACCTCCCACTAGAACAGGTCACTCAAGGTCTTGTCCAACCTGGCCTTGAATACCTCCAGGGAGGTTGTGAAGCACAGAATCACCCAACGTGATCTTCAATCATGTTGGGTGATTCTGTGCTCCATGACCTTCCTGGGCAACCTGTGCCAGTATCTCACCACCTTTACTTCTTCGTAACTGCCAGGCTAAATCTGCCCTACTCAGGCTTCAAGCCATTCCCTCTCATCCTATTAGTTAAGCAACTGAGCTTCCAGACTCCCTCCTCTCCAGCTCCCTCAGTCACAGCTGGGCAGACACAAATGTTCAGCTGCTGTGGGGAAGTACAGGCTCATGAGACTCCCAAGCCATTAGCTTTAGGGTGTAGGCCACTTGAGAGAACAACACAAAACCACTAAGCTTTGTGACGCTGAGGGGTCAGGAAGCTCTGAATTGCAGCAGCAGCTATTAACTGTAGTTACTGTAACCACAAGCTGAAAACAGGAGAATGAAGGAGCTCTCTTTCTAGAGCTGTGCCTTCACAGAGGAGGAAATAGAAATGAAATCATTAGCTATGGACCCTTAAAAGGCAGCTGCCTGGGCTCTGCAGATGAGTGAAGGAGCCTGAAACTGCAAGCAAACACAGAATGAAAACAAAGAAGCGTCTGTGGTTTCTCTAAGCTGCTGATGAATTCTCCAGATACTTGCCTCAGACCTCTAGGGTTGAACTGGGTTTACACTCAGCTTGTTTCTAGGTCATAAGTATAAAGGAGAGCTCTCACAGCTCCTGATGTGGTTATTTGGTAGTGAGTTTGATGAATGTCAATGCAATCATCACCTACTTTCTATTCCCAAGCAACAGAGAACAGGCATTCCAAGGGGATTTTATTACAACATTGTCAGTGCTTTCTCTGTTCCAGGGCTGGTGATTTACAGCAGCAAGCACCAGAAACTGATGAGACTTGTCCTTGGAAAGGTCCAAGACAAGCTCAGTGCCTAAGCTGGTAGCTTCCAAAGGGGCCTGAGCGATGGGAGGGGTGTGCTGGCTGCGTGTCAGCAGCAGGCTGAGAAGGGAAGTTTATCTTGCAGCCCCCAGCTGCTGCAGCTTTCTGACAGGGAACTGCATTTGACACTGTGGTGTCCCACTAACAGCAAAACAGTGTTTCCAGAGAGTGGTACTACTGACTCGGTTGTGGGAATTGAGGTACTTGATCGAGTCCAGAGAAGGGCAACGAGGCTGGGGAGAGGCCTCGAGCACAAGTCCTATGAGGAGAGGCTGAGGGAGCTGGGATTGTTTAGCCTGGAGAAGAGGAGGCTCAGGGGAGACCTTCTTGCTGTCTACAACTACCTGAAGGGTGGTTGTAGCCAGGAGGAGGTTGCTTGCTTCTCTCAGGCAAGCAGCACCAGAACAAGAGGACACAGTCTCAAACTGTGCCAGGGGAAGTTTAGGCTGGAGGTGAGGAGAAAGTTCTTGCCTGAGAGAGTCACTGACTGCTGGAATGGGCTGCCCAGCGAGGTGGTGGAGTCACCGTCCCTGGAGGTGTTCAAGGTGGGTTTGGACGTGGCACTTGGTGCTATGGTCTAATCTTGAGGGCTGTGGTATTGGGTTGGATTCGATGAGCTTTGAGGTCTCTTCCAACCTTGGTGATACTGTGATACTGTAATTCACGAGGCAGGAGTTATAAAATCTGCAGCTATTTTATTTCTGGAAAGCCCCGGCCACAATTTTATATAAAATTAATTAGATGGGGTCAGAAATTCGGTCCGGAAAATCTTTCACAAGGATGATTACAGGGAATTTAGTAACTCGGTGTGCTGGTTTGAGGCTAATTTGAATGTTTTAATAGAGAAAAATCACACTATAGGCTGTGAAAGGAAAACATGAGGATGTCTGTTTCACTCATAGGCTTGTTGAGATGTTTTGGGTAGAAGAATTCAAAACGAGATAAGAAGAATATAAAAGAATTCAAAATGAGATAAGATCAGCCTTTGTCTCTCTCTGGGGCACAGCGTGTGGGGTGGTCTAGCTTCTGGCTCCTCTTTGCCAATTAATCTTCACTAATCACTTTTCTTCTAACGCTACCTGGCCGATCCTCCTAATTTACCTTGCACGCAAGGCAAACCTTGGGGTGGGGAGAAGGTGGAAGGGTGGTTGGGAGCCCCTCCTGGGGTCTCTGATTTCTGGGAGGGGAGTTGTGTTTCTGTATTACCTTTAACTTGTATATTTCTGTAAATATTCCTGTATATAGTGTATATCTCTGCTTGTACGTTGTGCTAAGCTGTAAATACAACTTCATTTCTTAGCTTCCAGCCGGCTGAGTTCTAGTCTGAGTCATTTTTCAAAGCGTGGGGGGCGGCGAACTCCCAGACCATCACACTCAGAGAAATCAGAAAGCTTGGAAAAGTCTGCTATAAAAAAACCCCCAGCTTTGCCGCACTTAGGAACAAAGGCAGCCTGGAGCCCTAGGGAACGTCTGCGCTACTCACGGCGGTGGAGCAAGAATTCGGAGATAGTCCCTTAGCTCCCTGTCGGCAGTCTGTGCGGCAGTGCCTTGAAGTGCAGATCGTGGGGCAGCACAGGGTAAAGGTCAGGCTGCTCGCAGTGTACCCAAGGTTACTGCAGAGGCAAGTCCCTTCGACAGGCAAGCAGAAGCTGACGGTTCGACGGGGGCAGTTCGTGGCTGGCAGACCCCTCAAAGTCTGACTAGATAACGTGTCCCATTGCCATATATATATGCTGGGGATATTTGCTCTCCCCCGTTCAAGTCTAGGGGGGTGGGGTGGGGGGTACTTGACACCTACTCCTTTCACCTTCCAAACCCCCGGAACCAGAGGTGGGGGGGAGCAGAACAGTTTCACACCCCATTCAAACCTTCGGTGGGGCAGGGACTTGGGTGTGCCCCGCCACAACTACCAGGTAGGGATCTGGATACCAGCCGCCTCCTTCCTTCTGGAGGAGAAGGGAAGGGTTTCTAGTGGGAAAATGATGCTCACACACCTGAGATGTGCGGCAAGCCTGAAAACCTCTCTTCAGCAGCAGAAGGAAAACACAACTTTGCCACATACAAGTACATACTGCGGATCCAAGTGACAAAGCACTTCACTGGGAAAGAGGCATAGGCTGCATAGCTGCAGAGACCTATTGCTGGGACAAATATTGTGCTGGGTTTTGCAGTCAGAGTAATTATAAGTGTCGAGCACCTTGCCAAGTCTGCAAGGTTTGTTTGGTAAATGCTGAATAAGCAGGTAATCCCTCAGATGGCAAGCTGGGAGTTTTGTTTGGCTGTGTTGGTAGTTCTACAAAGATAAAGGCGGTCATAGGATTTAATGATAGCCTTTGCTGCTCTGCCTTGGGTGTCATCTAGATTGATGCACATGTTGTTTCTTCTCCTGCATGACCCAGATTGCAGGATTAGATAAACTTGGGTTCAGTGACCCAGATTGCAGGATTAGATAAACTTGGGCTCAGTGACTCCAGATTTTGGAGTCTAAACGTTCCCAACTTACTTCAGTGACTCATTTTATGATTATTCAACATGAGACATCCTTAGGAGTCACATTTCCAGAGGAGTTAATTGCTCACAATGCAAATGATTCATATTAGCTCTAAAATATCATTATGAAACCACAGGAAGAGTACAGCAAACCCAGAAAAACTCAGCAAGACACTTCTGAACTGACTACCCATCAAAGCTTCTAATAAAACAAGGATCTAGTAGACCAAACTCTGACAAGGAACTGAAACTTATCTTACAATGTGAAGAAAGAAAGAAAAAATAAGGAGCTTACAGAGTTTAAGTTGATTTTTTGTTTGTCTATTGAGATTTTCTTTTTCCTTACTGCTAAACTAAGAGCATCCGAGCACTGCACAGTGGCAGAGTAACCTACCCACAGGTTGCATTGGGTTGGAAGGGACCCTCAAAGATCATCTTGTCCAAGCCTCTTCAGGGACACCTCCAACTAGATCAGGCTGCCCAGGACTACATTGAGTCTGATCTTGAAGGTCATTTTGGTTGCCCTCCTCTGGAGCCTCTCCACCAGGTCCATGTCCTTCCTGTGCTGAGGGCTCCAGAGCTGGACACAGCACTGCAGGTGAGGTCTCCCCAGAGCAGAGTAGAGAGGTAGAATCTCCTCTCTCCATCTCTGGCCATGCTGCTTTTGATGCAGCCCAGGCTGCCATTGGCCTTCTGGGCTGCCAGTGCCCATTGCTGGCTTCTGACCAGCTTCTCACCACCCTGTATCCCTAAGTTCCTCTCTGCAGGGATGCTCTCAATCTCATCATCCCCCAGTCTGGACTGATATTGAGTGTTGCCCTGACCCAGGTGCACTTAATTCACTTTGCACAATTTTCTAATATGATACCAATTAAGCCAAGTTTAAACATTTAAAAAATTAAGTAACTACCATGATCTCAATTACTCATCATTTCATTGTTACCTCTGATATCTAATTTGCTGTGTCTTACTTAAATTTTGTAGTCTGGTTTTCATGAGCAGCACATTTTGTCCCAGTTGCTCTCTAAGCCATCCAGTTGTGCCTCTCTACATGATTGATGCATAACCCTAGAATGGTTTGCATTGGAAGGGACTTCTAAAGGTCTGCAGAAGTGAAATCTGTATTCAAGCTGATTTTCTGACACCTTCATAGATTATATTTTCCTTTTCTCTTGCTGCTTCCCTCCCACTCATTCTCATAATCTGTAAATTACTTTAGCCTGAGATATTTCCTGTGTGTTAACTGCATTTCATTGGCTGCCAACTCACTCTTCTGTTTCTGGCACTTGCATTTGTATTTAGGCAACATGATGAAAATTAATATATAATTATACCATTCAAGCAAATCACAGGAATTAAATCTGTGCCTAGCCAACCAAAAATATCTTTGGTTGTCATTGGAATGCACGGGGATTTTTTCCTTCTCAAGTCGCATCACAAGACAGTAGAAAAATTCCTCCTGTGTTCCATGCACAATTACTCTGCAAAGGAAGAGCAAAACTCAAGTTCTTCTCCATTTCAGTACATCTTTTAACCTTCCTGTTGTTATTTCTCAAGGAATTTCTGGATTTTTTTATGTGCCCAAAGATAAATGTGATATTGTGCATTTTAAACAGTCCTCTAAACCAAATGAGCTGCTAAAGCCATGAGCTCCACACTAGAATCAAGCAGGTTGGAAGAGAGCTCCAAGCTCACCCAGCCCAACTCAGCACCCAGCCCTAGCCAATCAACCAGACCATGGCACTAAGTGCCCCATCCAGGCTTTGCTTCAACACTTCCAGGGATGATGACTCCACCACCTCCCTGGACAGCCCATTCCAATACCAATCACTCTCTCTGCCAAGAACTTCCTCCTAACATCCAGCCTAGACCTCCCCTGGCACAGCTTGAGACTGTGTCCCCTCCTTCTGTTGCTGGGTGCCTGGCAGCAGAGCCCAACCCCAGCTGGCTACAATCTCCCTTCTCATCCATCAGATCTCCCAAGTCCTTTTCTTCAGGGCTGCTTTTTGTCCCCTCACTTCTTGCTGGTCACATCCTGTTGGAATACTTCCAGTGCCCTGCAAGTGTAAAAGGAAAATAGGAGCTTTCCTCTCTGGACTTTGTATACACATGTACATGAAGAGTGACTGCCAAGTCACACTGCACCTTTTGCAGGCAGAGGCTGGAACTGGCATAGCACGTGGAGTCAAAAAGCAGCATGCACATGAGTGGGGAAAGCTGCACAAACAATCTTCTGCCCTTCAAACAGAAGTGTGCACACACAGACAATATATGCATGTCAAACACACACACTGAAAGACAGAATCATAGAATGGTAAGGTTGGAAGGGACCTCAAAGCTCATCCAGTTCCAAACCCCTGCCATAGGCAGGGACACCTCTCATTAGTACAGGTCACTCAAGGCCTCATTCAACCTGGCCTTGAACACCTCCCTGGGCAACCTCTGCCAGTGTCTCGCCACCCTGACTGTAAACAACTTTCTCCTAACATCCAGTCTGAATCTCCCCTCTGCCAGTTGAAACCCATTGCCCCTTGTCTTGTCATTGCAAGACCTTGTCAATAGTCCCTCCCCAGCCTTCCTGGAGTCCACTTCAGATACTGGAAGGCTACTCTAAGGTCTCCTGGAAGCCTTCTCTTCTCCAGGCTGCACAGCCCCAACTCTCTCAGCCTGTCCTCATAGCAGAGCTGCTGCAGCCCTCTGAGCATCTTTGTGGCCTCCTCTGGACCTGCTCCAACACTTCCATGTCCTTCCTGTGCTGGGGGCTCCAGAGCTGCACACAGGACTCCATGTGGGGTCTGAGGAGAGCAGAGCAAAGGGGCATAATCCCCTCCCTTGCCCTGCTGCCCACACTGCTCTTGCTGCAGCCCAGCACACAGTTGCTGTCTGGGCTGCACTCACACTGCAGCCTCATGTTGAGCTTTTCATCACCCCAGACCCCCAGGTCCTGTTCCTCATGGCTACTCTCAGCCATTCCCCACCCAGCCTGGAGTTGTGCTTGGATTTTTTTCTTGATTTCCAAACAATGCCCAGATTTATGTGAGAGAAGAGATTTTATCTGGACATAGCTGTCCTGCTAGGGACAGTAACACATTTTCAAGTAAAAGGAGTAAAAGTGCAACTACATTTGACAGTGACATCATCCAAGACAAAAAGGCAAAGAAGCAGATACTGCTCCATCACCTACAACTCTGCCCCATCACATACAACTCAGCCAGACCATGAGTTTTCTCCCTGACCTTTTGCCTTGCCTTTCTTTATCTCAGTCCCTCTTCTTCTACAGTGGCAACAAGGAAAGAGTGTGGAGACACCAAACTCTTCCTGGGCTCTTAGCTGGCCTGCAGATGTGCTTTGCTGCTGGTTGTGGAGACAGTTCAAACCAGCAACAGTGTGAGAAACAGGAGAGCATTTCCCCTTCAACGAATAGCACTCTGATACTCTCAGCAGCATTGAGGGGGGTGAAAGCCCTATGGCTAAATTTCATTCACTTCACACAGCCTTCAGATGGCCTCTGGGTAGGTTTAACAGGTGACATATGCAAAATGAAAGTGACAATTAAAAGGATCTCTGCAGGTTTCTGGCATGAACAAGAGATGCCTCCAGCCCAGAGCCCTCTGATGGCACTGCACACAGAACATCAGTTTTCCATTTCACCTTGGCTCAGCCATTTCCCCTCATGCAAACAGAATGCCAAGATATAAACAGATCATCAAATTCAGTGAAAGGGTGAAGGTTGAGTTACAGCTCTGCTGGCCTGCAAGAAGTGTGAAGAGTCTACAGTTTCCAAACTGAAAACACAACAGCCTCCTCTCTGCCAAGCAGAAGAGTGCCTCTGATGTTGCTGATCTATGCTTAACCAAACTCTCCAGAGGTGTGACAGGGAGAGAAGGGATCACAGCCCAGGGCAGGATCACCAGGTGGCTATGGAGAGGGCAAAGATAGCCTGGGCAGAGAAAGGAAGCAGGAAGAGGAAGGGTTGCTGTCTGACAGAGCTTTCATTTACTCCTCTGTCTTTAGAGTGCATGGCACCATCTCTTGAGGGCTTACCAGTGTGCTGGTTTGAGCTAATTGGAATATTTTAATAGAGAAAATTACACTATAGGCTGTGAAAGGAAAACATGGTGATGTCTACTTGACTCAGGCTTGCTGAGACGTTTAAGAAAGGAACTTGAAACATAGATAACACAGAGTCTCTGGGGCACAGTGTCTCGGTCTAGCAGCTTCTGGCTTTTTCTCCTCTCTGCTGAGTAATCTCACTAACTACTTTTCTTCCAACCACCCTGGCCAATCCTCCAAGCTCACCTTGTGCATAAGGCAAACCTTGGGGTAAGGTATAGGGATGGGGAAAAGGTGGAAGGATGGTTGGGAGCCCCTCCTGGGGTCTCTGATTTCTGGGAGGGGAGTTGTGTTTCTGTATTACCTTTAACTTGTATATGTCTGTAACTATTCCTGTCTATAGTGTATATCTCTGCTTGTACATTGTGCTGAGCTGTAAATAGAGCTTCAGTCCTTAACTTCCAGCGGGCTGAGTTCTAGTCTGGGTCATTTTACAAAGTGTGGGGGGCAGGGAACTCCCAAACCATCACATCAGCTGCAATCTCTCAATATTTAAGAGCTCTTGGAGAGCAAGTACTCTGCTCACAGAGGTGTAATGAGGTCTCCAAGATCTAACAAGGTTTCCAGGCAAATGCTCTCTTTCCTCGGAGTGTTAAAGAGACCTGATTTTAAGGAAGCCAGAACTGGAATCCCCCTAGCTCCTCTTGTCCTTACAACAAAAGGAGTATTTCTGTACTCAGTAACAGAAAAGGCTTTTGCAACAGAAATAAATGTGCATCATTTCACCAGAACGTGCTTGTTCATGTCAAAGATCTGCAAGTCAGTCAAAATGTGACTCCTCTTTCCAAAACTGAAACCAACAGTTTTAGACTCCAGCTTCTGCTCAGCAATTTGCCCACTGACTGCTAAGCACAGTAAACTGATCTAAGACTGTTAACTCCAACTATATAGGGGCAGACTAAGGTCCATTTTCAGGCAAATGATTCATCACATAGGCACTGTGACAACAGCCCAAGCACCACATAAATCCCTCACCAGGTGGCTGCCATTTGTCACACCATACTCACAAACACGACCTGGAGTGAGATCTGCTTCTTCCACTGGCCTCCAGCATGACCTTGGCACACTGCTTCACACCTTCCCATCTCAGTTACTTAACTGTGGAGAGTAATTGTAGAAGGGTTTGGGTCAGAAGGGACCTGCCAAGGTCAGGCAGCCCAACCCCCCTGCAGTCAGCAGGGACTGGAAACCTTCAGCCTGTCAGGCTTGTCTCAGCTGATTTATTATCTGAGTTTTAAAATGATGTTTCAAGCTACTGTGCGTTTACATCTTGAAATCCAGCTCTTACCCCTGTGCCAGGCTGCTGCTCAGGCACCCAGGAATGATGGGACTCGTGGGGCAGTAGGGCAGGGAAATGACAGCTGAGGGCAGCCCCAACTCAACAGTACCCATGGTGGAGCAGGATAGGGCTGAGGGGCATCTGGAGTCCAGGGCCACTGCAACATTGCAGGGGCAGGGACTGGTAGCTCTGAGGAGGGTGGGATGAGGGACTGCAAGACTTACTGGTGCTCCCAGGGCTAGGCATGATTCTGCAGACAGGGCAAGTCACTTCATCATTTTTACCTTCATTTATGCTTTGTGGAGTAGTCAAAACTGAGTTTTCTCCCACCTACTAAATGCTGCATAGCAAGAAAACTTTTCTTGCCACACAGCCCAAGGCTCAGAAGATTTGCAGATGCTGCAGCAGCAGCACAGTTGTACATAAGGCACTTGCCAAGAGAACTGTTAATCACTCAGATCAGTCAAACCTTCTATTCTTATCTGAGCACTGAAAGAGAAGTGAGAACTCTCAAAACACTTCACAGGCATGGATGTCTCACTCTCTGCAGCTGCTTCCATTTCACTGCATCTGCCTTGCTTCTGTTTTTGTGGAGCCACCTCTCAGTAAGTTGCTAGCAAGGTGGATGGAGGGCAAAAAGTGAACCAGACTCCCCAGGTTCCATTTCCAAGGAAATTCTAATTTCACCTAAACACATCAAAAACAAAACTAAGAAGCCCACAACAGCAGCAGCAACAACCCAACAGGACAGAGGAGCCCCAATTAACTTCACACTATCCACAAGATGCCATCTGCTTTCGCTTCACACCTTTCGTGTGCGCACATCTGAGTTCCCAAACCAGGATAGCAAGGGAAAGAAGGAAAAAGCAGGCTGAAGACTTCTCAATCAGCTCTGAAAGCAAGCTCCTAGTAGGAAAACAAAACCAAACCAACCCCATGGGATGTTATTCCAGAAGATCTATTCCTAAAGCACTGAGTTGGTCAGGACTCCCAACATGAAGCCAACATCTCCCTTCTAGTTTGTTCCTGCCAGCCTTCAAGCTTGAAATGGCTTAGCAAGCACTTACACATCTCTTAAGATAGTGCTGGTTACAGAAAGAGCTGGAATCAGCAAGCAGCAGCATCTGCAGATGATCCTCCTCAATCTGCAGCTAGGAAGGAGTTGTTCAGGCCCTGACCATGGCCCAGCCATCTGAAGGACTGACACAGACCTAGCTGCACTGCTGCAGTGCCTGGAGAATTGGTCTTTTACAGCAGATGCTACCACCCCTTTTTTACAAGGGGTGATGCCAATCCATCTGTTCTCAGTATTCCTAAGATGACTTTAAACACAAACTCAGGGGTTCTTCTGAGGGCTGCTGATAGGAGCAGGAGTGCTTTCACTCTGTCCTCTGGATTCCTCGGTTCAGGAGAAAGCAGTAATGCTGTGGGTCAACCCTGCCAGGCAAGCCAGACACCACAGCTGCTCCCTTGCTCCTTCCTTCCCAGTGGGATGGAGAAGGGAATGAGAAGGGTCAAAGTGAGAAAACTCACAGCTTGAGATAGGTTAATAACAGAAAAAGCCCAAAGAGTTAGTTTAATGAGAAAAAACAAACAAGAAACTCAACAACCACCAAAACTCAAACAAAAACAAACCCCACAGCACATGGAGAGACTTTAGTACTAAAGAGAAAAGGACACAACAAACAGGTGACACAAAAAGCAGTTGCCTTCCACCAGCCCACCAAGCCCAGTTCCTGAGCAACTGCAACCCCTGGTGAACCTCTCCCTAGGCTTAACTCCTTGTCTGTCTCCTTTCCTCAGCACCAAGAAGCATGGGGAAACTGCAAAGCCTCTAACAGCTACTGACAGCAACCCCACCACGAGCTTTGGGTACTGTCAGACAATATTTTTGTGAGTAAATACCAAAATCCTCTCGTAATCATTAATTGCCTTCTGCCATAAGCAGAAAGGAGCTTGAGTCCATCTAGTGAGCAAGCAGAGTATTGATCGCAAGCGGTACTGACTGCAAAGCCTTCTCTGCCAGTTCAATCGAGTTCAATTAATCATAGAATCATAGAATGGTAAGGTTGGAAGGGACCTCAAGGATCATCTAGTTCCAACCCCCTGCCATAGGCAGGGACACCTCCCACTAGTACAGCTCACTCAAGGCCTCATCCAACCTGGCCTTGAACACCTCCAGGGAGGGAGCAGCCACAACCTCCCTGGGCAACCTGTGCCAGTGTCTCACCACCCTCACTGCAAACAACTTCCTCCTAACATCCAGTCTGAATCTCCCCTCTGCCAGTTTGGATCCATTGCCCCTTGTCCTGTCATTGCAAGACCTTGTCAATAGTCCCTCCCCAGCCTTCCTGGAGCCCCCTTCAGATACTGCAAGACCATTTCAAGGTCTCCTGGAAGCCTTCTCTTCTCCAGGCTGCACAGCCCCAACTCTCTCAGTCTGTCCTCATAGCAGAGCTGCTGCAGCCCTCTGAGCATCTTCGCAGCCTCCTCTGGACCCACTCCAACACTTCCATGTCCTTTCTGTGCTGGGGGCTCCAGAACTGCACACAGGACTCCAGATGGGGTCTGAGGAGAGCAGAGGAAAGGGGCACAATCCCCTCCCTTGCCCTGCTGCCCACACTGCTCTTGATGCAGCCGAGGACTTGGTTGCTGTCTGGGCTGCATGCACACACTGGTGGCTCATGTTGAGCTTTGCATCATCGCAGACCCCAAGGTCCTTTTCCTCAGGGCTGCTCTCCAGCCATTCATGTGTATATATTTACTAGTTATTCCTAGATCCTATAATAACCTGTATACAGTTTCCAAAAATGATGCCTAGAACCTGTTATTATTATTGAATTGGTGATCGGGGTGACATAAGTTATGAATATTTGATATTAAGAAACTATATTAATATTTTTTAAAATATAATATCACAGTAATTAATTACCCCCCTCCACTACAGGCTGCCCAGGTCCCTCTGGCTGGCACCCATCTCATCCTTCAGACTCATCAATTGCACCACACAGTTTGGTATCCTCTATAAATATTTCCTACGTACATCTTTAGGATATCTGCAGCATACACATTTAACTATCACACATAGAAAAGACAATTTTACAAAGAAGATTTATTGTGCAAGAATGATTTTCATGCTCATTTACAATGAGATAATTAGTTTGAACAAATAATCATGCTGTTGCTTAATTTCAACACTAAGCAGCATATTTACATTCAAGTTTACACATTTGTTCAAGTTCCACGTCTGGTATTGTCAGAATTAAGTAAGAATGCATCTTCAAATCACAGTCTGTGTTTTTTACACTAAAACATCACCCTCTTTCATTTACTGCAAATCACAAATTTCCTGTCTTTTGCAGTATCCTCATTTCCCAGCTATTGTACTGGGGAAAAAAATAACAAACCAAAACCAAACCCACCAAGCACCAAAAAGTAGCCAAAACCCCCAAAAGATTAAAAAAAAAAAACCAAACCAAAAAAGAATTAAAAACCCAAACCAAACAAAAAAACCCAACCCCACATAGAACAAACCAAACCCAGCAAACAAAACCCAACACCAACTTGCAGCAAAATCAGCAGCAGAAGCACACCTCCATCTCCAACTGACCAGGTTGTTGTCACTCCGGGGCAGCAGGTTATTGCAATGGCTGTGAATGAATTCTCCAAGTAGCAGAGGGAGGAAGGGCTCAGTCATCTCCAGCTCTGCACCCCCAGCTGCCAGGGCCTCAGCCTCCTCACTGCCTGGGCCAGGCCCCACCATGCCACCAGTGAGGGTGATGGCAGCAGTGGCACAAGAGGAAGCTGTACTGCTTCTCACACCCACTCTTTGTCGCCTTTGCCCTTCTTTGTTGCTTTCCAGCTGGGCCTGCTCTTTTCCTGGCTCTGCAAGTGCCTCTCCCATGGCACCTTTATGGCCACCAAGGGCAGCAGGGCCAGGGTTGGTGATGCTCCCAAGCTCAGTGGGGTGTCCAGAGCCAGTGCAGGCCTGTCACAAGCAGGCCTCTGAGTGCATCTGGATGGCACTGCACATCAACGAGGACAAGAGAGCAGGAGAAAAGGAATGAGTTGTTGAATGGTATAAGGTATTGGGGAACTGGAAAAAGGAAGAGTTGTCTTAGTACCGGGCCAGGGTGATCACTGTCAATGGACTCCATGCCCACAGGCCAAAACAATGAGAAATCTGCCAATGGCCAAGAACTATTTGCAGCTTTTAGAGAAGCTGCAGGCAGTGCTGCAAACTTCCCAGCCACAAATGGATGTCTCTTAAGGACGGCACTAACCTGACATGCTGCAAGGGACATCTCCAGGCAGAAAGGGGAGCAGTTCCAAAAAAGAAAGCTCCCTTAACATCCACTCATTAATTCTCCTCCTCATTCCAAAACAGTGGTGCAAACTGGATCCACAGGCCTGTCTGGTCACCACACAACACCTCACTGCCATGGGGTACATACTTCCAACCTAGTCCTACAGCTCCAACTCATAAGGCTGTTGCTAAAAATAACAGCATAAGCTTTGTACTGCTCCTTGAAAGAAGAGAAGAGATTTAGAATGCAGACAGTACTCTTGCTAATCCTATCCTGAATAATGCTGCTGATAGTGGGCAGGCTGTCAAATCTGAGGTTATTCCAGGGCAGGTGCTGGCTAAGCAAGCCTTGCAAGGAGTTGTTATCCTTCCTCCCCTTAGAAGTTACTTATTCCTATTTACAGGACTTAGAACTCCTGCACATGGTTGCCCTGTTTGGCCCACCAGGAGATGGGAAGACAGTATCGATCAAGGCAGTTGCTGCAGAACCAAATGCTACTTTCTTTAGTGTAAGTGCAGCAAGGCTAACTTTGAAACATGTGGGTGAAGGGGGAGAAGCTGGCCCTTGCTCTATCTGCAGCAGCCCAGAGAACTTCAACCTTCTATTATTTTTACTAATGAAGTTGATAGCCTTCTGCATGACAGCTGAGGAGGTGAACATGATGCCAGTAGGCATCCAATGCTAGAATTAGTCATGTAATTTGACGGTGTGCAGTGTCTCGGAGAGGACGGAATACTTGTGCTGGGAGCAACAAACAGGCCACAGGAGCTTGATAATGTTGTTCTGAGATGGGGTATGTGTCTTTACCAAATGAAGAAACACCACTGGTTTGGCTACAATCTCTTCTAAGCAAGCAAGGAAGTCCACTGACACAAAGAGAGTTGGCACCACAAGCTGGCATGACAGGTGGAAGTGATTTAACCACATTAGCAAAGAACACAATGCTGGGACCTATTTGAGAATCCAGGCCAGAACAGGTGAAGCACAGGTCTGCCAAGGAGATGAGAAACAGCAAACTATCAGATTTCACTGAGCCTTTGAAGAAGATAAAGCAGTTTGAGCTCTCAGACCTTGGCAGCACAGTTTTCCTGGAAGGAGGACTCTGGAGACACCACAGTGTTTAAAGCTACCTGAAGAGAAACACAGTGCTGCTGGAAGGAGCAATTGGTTCAGACTACTGGAAAGCAGGCAGAGTTTACAGGACTTTACAGATCTTGGAAGCATCTGCATTGAAACTTGAGATGATAAAAAATTATACAATGTGAAATGTATTCAACAAAGCCTTCTTGTCACTTAGTGAGGCTTTACACACAACAGAACTTGAGACAAGATTTCCAGCAAGCCAATGACCATTTGAACAGTAAGTATATGTATTATGGTGCAGGTAGAAGGCTCTGATGATACTGATCATGGGGAAAACCTTCTCCTTATGTTGTCTGTGTGGGCTTTCTGGTTTTAATTTTACTGTGCCACTGGTGTCTGGCTTTCTTCCTTACAACTACTAATTCACAATTGGAGCTCTGTAAACTTTGCTTCGGTTTCTTGACTATTTTCATCCTTAACATGCCAAATAAAAGTTTCCCCATGCAGAAAGAAAGAACAGCATTGGGGAATTAGGATTATTTAAAATGTAAAAAGCAGCTGGTCTGTTATCATTCATCTTTTTGTTTAGCTGTGACATGACTTTATGTTCACAGACACTTCCAACTTGTTGAATAGAAAGGAGGCTGGAGTACACATCTGTAGAAGTGACTTTTGGAGGACTGTTTGTCACCCTTGCAAGAGGCCATGCCTGAAGAAAATGAATCTCAAGACAATTCTGTCACAATATTAAAGAGAAAAGGTTTTAAAAAAAGGAAAAAAACCCAAATCTGTTGTGTCAGTCTTGGAGTGCACATTTTCCAATAGCACCAAACACAAGTTTTTGTCCTTTTGTTATTTTTAAACCACAGGGATGACTGGGAACACAGCACCATGGTCTAGCACTTTTTAAACACAAAACCAACAAAACTGCCCTCCTAAACACTGACCCAAAGCATGCTGCATAGTAATAGCTTTAATAAACCAGCAGCTCCAAAACAGCTGACAACAGTTTTAGTGTCCAGAAATTGAAACTGTGACTTTTTGGTGTTGTTCTCTACAATCTAAGGTTAAGCCCAGACTTGAGTTGATGTTTTCAATTAGCCTGCACCCAAGTCTCTTGGTCCTTCAGCAAAGGCTGGGTTAATGCAGGCTTCTCAGTTACCTGCAACCCACCTCAACCTTTCTGACTCTTTTCAGCTGAGCTGAGAAGCAAACATCCAACCTCAAAAACGGTTCCAAACTTCAACCTTACCATGGTCTTGTCAAACCGGTGAAAAACGCAACAGAACTGGTGCTTCCCTTCACAGTTCCACCTGAGGCCACCCACTGTGATCCACACACTCCCACCAGCACTTTACTTACTGCCTGGGTTTCACAAGGGTCTGTTACAACAGGATCAGAGCACCCCTGACATAAAGGGCGAGGCATGGTGATTGTCTTCAACTTTGGCTATAGTTGTTACACGGGGAGATACCGATTTTGAAGATGCAAACCTAAACATTCCCGCATTTTAAATAATCTTTGTATTTGGCTGCTTCTGTCTTCATGTTGTGACATCTCCTCCAGAACTTGTGGGTTGAGAAACGGCGGTAGAAGGTTGCACCGGGAACATCTCTAACTCGGATTCGCGCACAAAGATGACGGCATCGCCGCTGACGTTTATCAAACACTGAGCCTGCAAACAAGGCAACGTGTGGTGAGCAAATGTTCAACAGCGACACGTTTACTGATAGCTGCTGCATTTAACTCTGCACATCACAGAAGAGGAAACAGATCACAAGGATTCATAGGATTAATAGAAGGAAGGGACCTTAAAGCTCATCCAGTTCCAAGCCCCCTGCCATGGGGAGGGACACCTCCCATTAGAACAGGTTGCTCAAGGCCTCATCCAGCCTGGACTTGAACACCTCCAGAGACAGGGCATCCATGACCTCCCTGGGCAACGTGTGCCAGTGTCTCACCACCTTCACTGCAAAGAATTTCTTCGTGATCTTCTTCAGTCTAAATCTGCCCACCTCAAGCTTCAATCCATTCCTTCTTGTCCTATCACTACAACCCTCTCTACAAAAGTCCCTTCCCGGCTTTCTTGTAGGCCCCGCTCAGGTACTGGGAGGCTGCGCTAAGGTCTTCCCACAGTCGTCCTTTCTCCAGGCTGAACAACACCAACTCTTTCAGCCTGTCCCCATAGGGGAGGCTCTCCAGCCCTCTGATCATCTTTGTGGCCCTCCTCTGGACCTGCTCCAGCAGTTCCATGTCCCTCTTATGCTGGGAGCACCAGAACTGGAGGCAGTGCTGCAGGTGGGCTCTCAGCAGAGCAGAGGGGCAGAATCGCCTCCCTGTGCTGCTGGTCACATTTCTGACGCAGCCCAGGACATGTTTGGCCTTCTGGGCTGCAAGTGACCATTGTTGGCTCAGTGTGAGTTTATCATCAACTTTACCAATGAGGCAGTATCTGCCACATTTTCTTTTCTATTCACTTGTGTATCAAACATGTAGATTCTGCTAATACAACAAATGAAGTATCTGGGTAGCTGTACTTGTGTCCAAAGCAGCAGCAAAAGCATTTCATGTACCAAACCTTCCATATTCTGTCTTTATTAGAAACGTTTTGTCACTATGTCCAAAATGGAGCATTTTATATCAGCCACTCCAGGTACTTTTCCATGGAGTTAGGATGAAAATCTTAACACAGCAACATAAGAAAAGCTAAACAAGTCCAGGCACTGTTGTCCACTTCGTATTTTTACCCATTTGGCTACTTATGAACCATATGGATAAGTGGCATTCCTCAGGGGTCAGTGCTGGCACCAGTGCTTTTTAACATCTTTGTCAGTGACATGGACAGAGGAATCAGTGCACCCTCAGCAAGTTTGCAGATGACACCAAGTTGTGTGGCACAGTCGACTTGCTAGAGAGCAGGGATCCATCCAGAGGGAACTGAACAGGCTGCAGAGGTGTGCCCAGGCCAACCTCATGACACTCAACAAGGCCAAGTGTAAGGTCCTGCACCTGGGTAGGCACAATCAAAAGCACAACTCCAGGCTGGGTGGAGAATGGCTGAGAGCAGCCCTGAGGAAAAGGACCTGGGGGTCTGGGGTGATGAAAAGCTCAACATGAGGCTGCAGTGGGAGTGCAGCCCAGACAGCAAATGTGTGCTGGGCTGCAGCAAGAGCAGTGTGGGCAGCAGGGCAAGGTTGAGGATTGTGCCCCTTTACTCTGCTCTCCTCAGACTCCACCTGGAGTTCTGTGTGCAGTTCTGGAGCCCCCAGCACAGGAAGGACATGGAAGTGTTTGAGCCAGTCCAGAGGAGGCCACAAAGATGCTGAGAGGGCTGGAGCAGCTGTCCTATGAGGACAGGCTGAGAGAGTTGGGGTTCTGCAGCCTGGAGAAGAGAAGGCTTCCAGGAGACCTTAGAGTAGCCTTCCAGTATCTGAAGAGGGCTACAGGAAGGCTGGGGAGGGACTACTGACAAGGTCTTGTAATGACAGGACAAGGGGCAGTGGGGAGATTGAAACTGGATGTTAGGAGGAAGTTGTTTGCAGTGAGGGTGGTGAGACACTGGCACAGGTTGCCCAGGGAGGTTGTGGCTGCTCCCTCCCTGGAGCTGTTCAAGGCCAGGTTGGAGGAGGCCTTGAGCGAGCTGTCCTAGTGGGAGGTGTTCCTGCCTATGGCAGGGGCTTGGAACTAGATGATCCTTGAGGTCCCTTCGAACATTACCATTCTATGATTTTATGATTCTATAATCTTGTGTTATCTCTGGTGTTTGGGAATGTTCTCAGCTTATTTAAATAAACCTTCCGACAAGAGCTCCAGAACTGTTACACAGACATGGATGGCTCTTCAGCGGGGCAGGTTTTTAAGCATATAAGATGCATACCAGTGTACAGGCAACAGCACTGTTACTTCACATCACCATTTACCTGATTTTTGTTTGGGTTCTCCATGAAAACACACTGCTTCATTATGTATGAGACAACTGCATTTCCCCCTAAAGCTGCAACGTGAGCTCTCACCATGGCAAAGACCTCAGCAATAAAAGCATGGAGAAAACCGCTGACACCACCCTCCTAAAATGGAAAAAAAATATATTACTTTTTATGTTGGTTATAGCTACAAAATGCTTTACATTTTGCTTACTTGTACAGAATATTGAGGTCCTGTGATATACCAGACTATTCAGACCTTAGTCCAGACTATTTACACCTTAGTCATCACCTGTGACAAAAACTCTCCTCCCTCTCTGTGTCATACCTCAACTCAAACTCCTTTAGGTGTTTACCTTGAGTTATGGAGGCTAACGACAACTGCTAATCCCTGACAGGCATCTCACCTCACGCAAAGAAGTGGTTTCTCTTATAAAAAACATGTTGATTATCCCAAGGTATTTGGTTATTTTTGCCCCAGGCAGAAAAGAAAGAGGAGTCATCTTAACAACTGAGACAGTGGAGTTGGTGCACGACGGAACAGAACGGTGCCGTAAGTATCCCTCAGCCAACGGACTCGCTTTATCGAGTGAGGCAGCTAAAGAGAGGGGAAACAAGAAGAAAAAGTAACTATCAGGTAAGACTGATTAGTTCCTCAAAACACAAAAACTCTCCTTTATGGTTTCCAAACAGTTTGGTGACAACATTCAGCTGCCTGTGATGCTCAGCCATTATCACGTGAGAAAGGCAATTATCATGCAACGCATGCAAAAGAGGACAAGAAGCTGAAATGGAATTGATTTGGAAGAGTGGCATTCCTGCAAAGGAAAACATGGAGGCAAGGAGCTGCACGTACAACAATCAGTTTGAGTGAGGGTAAAGGAAAAAGTGCCAACATTTTGAAACACGGATTCTGCTGGAGGAACAAATTACAGGAAGTGTGAAAGTTGTTGTGTTTCCCCAGTGCAGCGTTTTCCATTAAAACAGGTATTAATCTCCGCTACTTTTAAGCAAGATAGTCAGACCTGTGGCCAAAGTACTACTGAAAAATAACTCACCACTTGCTAATTTAGTGAGCACTGCCTTGACTGTCACCTTGGTGATTGCTTCCTGTTTCTCACACAACATTTTCCAAGACCACACATACACCTACATCCATGCAGTGTATGTTACAGCATTAGTAGGCGTACGCGTTTACCGGGAACTGCTTTTTACTAGGTGGACAGAAAATGCTTTGTCGCTTCATAAACCCTGCGTTGGCTTACAAAGACACGAACAATGTCGGCAGTTTTCGCACTCAGGGAGTGGTTCTACATGTGATCTGCAAGGCTACTGCTGGGCAGGAGACTCCCCTAGTCACCACTGGGAAATCAGAGATATGCCTCAGATTATCATAACGTGGTAGAAACAGCCGCCTACTTGTCTTAATTGATCCGCGCCTTATGGTCTGAGCTTTCAGTTTAATGAGCTCTATCCAGCTGTTGCATCTGTCTGCAAAGGAACTGTAATCAATTGACGTTGCTGAAAACACAGACAGAAAAACAAAAGAAAAAACAAAGGAAAAAAATATGGATGATGTCTCTTGCTCATCTCAATGCTCCTTTTGAGGAAGCAGTTAATCTGTGTCTGAGAGAGAACAAACATCCCTTTCCAGGTCTGTTTCAAGGAGAAGTTACAGTATGGTTTAGACTTGTCCAAACCACTGTACCGATTTCTGGTGATGTCCCAGCTGTGAACCAACTCCCTGACTGGGACTTCCATCACTGGAAAAACATGCAAATAATAACTTAAGCTACATTTACCTTTTTGGGTTTCGTTTGTTTTTTTTTTTTTTTTAATCTCATTTTAAGTTCTGGCTTCTGCAAATTTATTTAAGCCTTGTTTATTTTTCATTGCTATTCTTCTCTACAGAAAGAACTGTTGATCATGAGTTAAGCTTCCTAACTCTCTTTTATCAGAGTTAAGCTTCCTAACTCTCTTTTATCAACATCTAACCTATAGACTGGAAAAAAACCAAACAACCAACCTTTGGTGATAAGGGTAAGAGTCACAAGCTGAAACAACACCTCAGTTTCAAACACAAATTTTCCTTATAAAATGCTGTCCTCTTTCCTCCAGCAGTTCCCCACCCCCCAATGCCCTCCCCCACATCTTCCTTAGCATGACACTGAGAAGTAGAGTTGTTTCTGCTATGACCTTTAGGATTAGTTGCAGGGGTGTTTGCATATCTTTAAGAACAAAAAGGTTTGGCAAACACCGTTTCTTCGGGCTAAAGAAGAAACGGAAGGAACACATGCCAACTTCAAATCCAGACAAGCAAAAGAGCTCTCTCTCAAGAAACTAATTCTTTGTCAGATAAAGTGGATCTATCTGACAGAGAGCCACTTTCTTTAACAAATCTGACTTCTGCAATTGAAAACAACATCAAAGTTGTAGGGTATCATTAAGCCACACCAGAGCATGCATTCTCAGTTAACTAGTAAACACTTCCTGGATTAAGGCATATCCAAAAAGAGTATACCAATGTCCCAAGAATGCTCATTCTGTTCTGGCATATGGTTAAATTAGGTAAACTTACCTCTCTGAGCAGCAGGAATACCTGTGTGGGAACTTGCACCCTCCAGGACTTCTAATGAGACAAAATTAATTTCACTCAGGTAATAGGTGACAGAGTCATGTAGTACAAGGCATCTATCTTCTGACAGAGTCATGTAGTGCAAGGCATCTTTCTTCTTACAAAAACATTTTTAGAGTAGAAGATGAGAAATAATATCTTATATATTATGTACTTTGATAGCACATAATAAAATCGGTATAAATGACTTTCCTGGTCGAGGCCCTGTCCCTGAAGACATTAAAGATCAGCCTTGATGTGGCCCTGGGCAGCCTGATCTAGTTGGAGGTGTCCCTGCTGACTGCAAGGGGGTTGGACAAGATGACCTTTGAGGGTCCCTTCCACCCTAATGCAGCCTATGAACCTGGGAAATACATCTTGCATATCATATTACCATTTACTAAAGGTCATTACTGTATAAGGCTGCATGCAAAGATTTTTTAAAAAATACCAGTCCTGCAGAAAATTATGTTAACAAGAATTAATATATTCCATAGGTTGTAAAGTAAATGTAACTATGATGAAACCTCAAATCTACTTGTGAAGAAAGGACAGATTCAATAACTGCCTGCTTGAAAGCATTTGAAATAACATGCAGTACAATATGGAATGTGAAGAGCATCAGGAGAAGTCATATACACATGAACAGGCTACCCTCTGCTGGTCAGTGCCCATTATGCAAGCAGCAGAGCCCAGTAACTGAAAAAAGCATTTCTTTTTTTAAAATCGATATGGCAACGTGACCAATTCAAAGTTATGCACTCAGAAATGCATAAAAATAAACACACACCCCTCAAAGTTGAGAATATTATTGCTGAAACTCAAGTGACCTCTGCAAAGACAAGTGGGGTAGGCACTCTCTTTTATGCAACTTAGGTAATGGGCAAAAAAGGGAGCTCTGAAACATTTTAGTGAGACACAGTAACTCATAAATGCTAAGTTTTCTATCACTAGCCATTTTGGTGTGTAGATTTGGCGGGTGCTTAACAATGAAGTCAGAAGTACAGACAGTTGAGTTCAATGATGACCTGATTTTCAACAGTCACAGAAGAATTGTTGATAACCATTCTTAAATACAGCTCTACCTCGGGTGAAATAAAGCAGCTGCTTAATAGCTAATATGTGCTGCACTCTACAAATCATTCCCTATGAGAGCTTAGGCTCCCCTCACTTGAAAAAAACCCCTCAAACATAAAGTTGCATGCAGTTTTGCTCAGCTGAACAATCAGCATCTGCTAGAGAAAGTATTTCCCATCATGAAAACTATGAGATTAATTACTTGAAGCTGACAATGCATGGAGTTATTTTATAAGGCCACCTACAGATGCAAAGCAGTAAGAGGCAATCTGAAGTTCTTTCAGTCTAACAGCACTCAACACTGAGCAGCTGGCAGCATTTTCAAAGTTCTAAGTGCAAACATAGAAGAACTAGAGGTAATCTATGAAAGAATGTATACAGAATGATTAGCCAAACCATCTTATATGCCTCTCAAACTTGATTTTCACATCCATTATGTAGCAAAGAATATTTAAAGCATGTCAAAGCTACTGCAAGAGTGAAAGAGCAGAAGTCAATCAGCAGAAAACAACAGTTCAGCATTCTTCCATTGAACGGACCTTTAGCTGGTGAGAATGGTTGAGAAGCAAGGGGATCAGAGTAAAGTTCCAATGGAAACTGTAGCTGTTCTTCATTGTCTGTTGATGCTTCAACAAAGAAAACACACCCAAGAGATAATTAACCCCCAAAATAAGATTTGCAAGTAATTATAAGCACTACAGATTCAATAAGTCAATTTGAATAGATTTTTTTTGTTTTTTAAAGCACATGTATCCAGTGATGAAGGTCTCTATGAACAGTTTGGTGTCTGAGAACAAATCCTGCTGCAAATTTGAACAGACTCTGTGCTCCACTGAACAGGACATGATTCTCAGGAAAAGAAATTAAGTTCATTCATGCATTTTTGATTCAATTCTGCAGGTGGACCTGAGTCTGATGTACATTGGGGTAACAGGTAACATTTCATTTATTTCACATAAAAGAAAACCAGTGCAGAAGTAAGGTGTAGTTCATGTTTTAGAATCATATGGTTCTGCTCTACTACCCAAACCCATTCTTCAGAAGGGAGTATTTTCCAAGTCCTGTCTAATTTCCTACACATGTTTCTGGTGCTCTGTTAGCAAGAAGACACATGTAGACTGCAGCAGCCTGCTCTATTGCCTATATAATGCTGCATCTTTCATTCATCTCCAAAAATATTACTGACCTACTTCAGGGTTTGGGGAATGGTTTTTGAATTATTATGAATAATTTATTTGCTGCCTTCTTGAAGTAAGGACAAAATTCTGCCCCTTTACTCTGCTCTCCTTAGACCCCACTTGGAGTACCGTGTGCAGTTCTGGAGCCCCCAGCACAGGAAGGACATGGAACTGTTGGAGTGGGTCCAGAGGAGGCCATGAAGATGATCAGAGGGCTGCAGCAGCTCTCCTGTGAGGACAGGCTACAAGAATTGGGGCTCGTCATCCTGGAGGAGAGAAGGCTTCCAGGAGACCTTATAGTAGCCTTCCATGTCTGAAGGGAGCCTACAGGAAGGCTGGGGAAGGACCATTTACAAGGCCCTGTAATGACAAGACAAGGGGCAATGGGTTTAAACTGGCAGAGGGGAGATTGAAACTGGATGTCAGGAGGAAGTTGTTTGCAGTGAGGGTGGTGAGACACTGGCACAGGTTGCCCAGGGAGGTTGTGGCTGCTCCCTCCCTGGAGGTGTTCAAGGCCAGCCTGGAGGAGGCCTTGAGTGACCTGTCCTAGGGGGAGGTGTCCCTGCCTGTGGCAGGTGGTTGGAACTAGGTGATCCTTGAGGTCCCTTCCAACCTTACCATTCTATGATTCTATGATCCCTGTAAAAATGAGTGTATGTATCTGAAACAAAAATGTAGACTCAATGGGTACCGGGGAAAAAAGTGAAACAGAGAAAAAAAAGATGATCTCTTATCTCACAACATTTACCTCTTTGCTGTGATTTTTCTGCAGGGGCTTTGTTGGTTTGTAATGCTTGGTTTTTGTCATATGTAATTGCAACAGCTGTGACTGCAATCTGTAAATCAGAAATGGATGATGTATTAGTAAAGCAATCATTATTGTTTTCTTTGTAAGAGAGAGAAAGAGAAGCTAAACTGAACACAAGAATGATGCTGCACTTCTAAACAAAATGTTTTCTTTAGAAGTAATGAAGTTGCCCTGGGTTGAGAGCCAGCAAAAAAAGCAAGTTCCTCGCACACACATTGGGAGAGAAAGTAACGAACCAAGGCCTGGGTGGAGATAAGGTTAATGAGACATTTACAATGCACAATTATCTTAGCTTTGCAGAGAAGCACAGCACAAGTGGTAGCAGAAGCCAGTGATAAAACGACTGCTGCACTGCCCAAGCAGACTGAACTGAACCCATGACAGAAGCACCTCTCATCATCTTCAAATGGCAAGAAAAACATTAGGCAATTACAATGACAGCACACCTAGAAAACTCACCTGCCATATTCTTGTAGTGTTTGGGGTAACACCTTTTAATGGTTATCTAGTGAGGGGTTTTAAGTTCCTATTCAGACAGACAGACTCTTAAGCTGCACTGTGCTTGTGAAATGCCAAGCTGGCCCCACAATTCTCCAAACTGCTGCACTCAGTAGTCATCCCTCACAGAACATACAGCCTCACAGCTACTTCAGAATTCACCAGGCATAGTGGAAAATCAAATCCCAACCTGGCTGACTCTGAGCAGCAGATGCTAATTAAAAGACAAAGCTATCGTGCCTGCATATGGAAGTCAAAAGAAGCATTTTACTTACCTGAACGATTTCATCCTCTGGTAGAGCAACTGTAAAATTTACATGACAAAGGCAGCAGGGAACCATTGATCTTAGTTTAAAATACAAGCTCTGTTGAAGACAAGACATAGTTTATGTTACTCTAAAAAACAAATGGCATGGCTTAATTCAGAGCAATTAAAGGTCAAAACCTTTTGCACAGTAGAAATCAGCTAATCACACTGTTTTAATGTTTAATGTTTTAATGAAGAATTAGAGGTGTGAAAAGTCAGGATATAAATACAATCTAATGTACAGCAGGCTTTATATGTCTGTTTCTGGAGCATACTACCAAAGTATTCACTGAGATTCAAAAAGCTCTGGGAATTCTTAATGTAGTAAGAAGGATGACTCTATCATCTGAGCAGTTTATAAACTTATTACAGGCACTTCCATAGAATCAGTTATGGTTGGAAGCGACCACAAGGATCATCCAGTTCCAACCCCCCTGACATGCCCAGGGACACCCTACCCTAAATCAGGCTGCTCACAGCCTCATCCAGCCTGGCCTTAAACACCTCCAGAGATGGGGCCTCAACCACCTTCCTGGGCAACTCATGCCAGGCTCTCACCACCCTCATGCTGAAGAACTTCCTCCTCACCTCCAGGAATGGTAGTCTAATTTCAAAATGTAACTTTTGAAGAAAATGTTTCCAGCATAGCTTGATTTGCTTTGCTTCTACTTGAACAAGTAAAAAAGAAATGCTTGAAATAAGATTCTCACCTTCAAAAGATTCTCACAGAGATCATTAAAGTTCTTGTTAAGTGTTTGATTCGTGAGGTTAACGTTGCTTAGTCTGGATACTCTTACTGCAGTGAACATCTGAATCAGAAAGAAGCACACTTGTTGGAAAGCGAAGTCTCCATGCTACACTAAAAACACAACACTCATAAAGAAGGCAAACAATGTGTAAGGTGGGAACTAAGAGCAGGAGAGTCATAGCATCACAGAATGTTTTGAGTTGGAAGGGACCTCTGAAGGTCACATAGTCCAACCCTCCCTGCACTCAGCAGGGACATCCTCCACTAGCTGTGTTTACAGACACAAGGCAGATTTTGTGTGAACAAATGCATACAAATACATTAAACGAGCTAATAAATACTCTTCTAACTTGCTTCATGCAGGAGCCATTCTACCTGCTACACATTTTGTTAACTGCTGTTTAGCACTGGGGTTTAATTGTGCCAAACGATATAGAGTGCAATGAAATGTCCTACACAAAGGCAATCCTACTAACCTGAGAGCGTGCTGTTGGTGCACTCACGCAGTTCTCAGGCTCAAACTGAGCCTTTGCAAAAAACAGGCTTGCATTGTGCTCACTTCTACAAATCACAGAATGGTAAGGTTGGAAGGGACCTCAAGGGTTATCTAGTTCCAACCCCCTGCCATAGGCAGGGACACCTCCCACTAGTACAGCTCACTCAAGGCCTCATCCAACGCCTTGTAACCTTTCAGGGAGGGAGCAGCCACAACCTCCCTGGGCATCCTGTGCCAGTGTCTCACTACCCTCACTGCAAACAACTTCCTCCTAACATCCACTTTCCATCTCCCCTCTGCTACTTCAAACCCACTGCCCCTTGTCCTGTCATTACAAGACCTTGTCAATACTCCATCCACAGTCTTCCTGTAGGCTCCCTTCAGATACTGGAAGGCTACTCTAAGGTCTCCTGGAAGCCTTCTCTTCTCCAGGCTGCACAGCCCCAACTCTCTCAGCCTGTCCTCACAGCAGAGCTGCTACAGCTCTCTGAGCATTGTGGCAGCCTCCTCTGGACCCACTCCAACACTTCCATGTCCTTCCTGTGCTGGGGGCTCCAGAACTGCTCACAGGACTCCAGGTGGGGTCTGAGGAGAGCAGAGCAAAGGGGCACAATCCCCTCCCTTGCCCTGCTGCCCACACTGCTCTTGCTGCAGCCCAGCACACAGTTGCTGTCTGGGCTGCACTCCCACTGCAGCCTCATGTTGAGCTTTTCATCACCCCAGACACCCAGGGTCTGTTCCTCAGGGCTGCTCTCAGCCATTCCCCACCCAGCCTGGAGTTGTGCTTTTGATTGTCCCTACCCAGGTGCAGGACCTTACACTTGGCCTTGTTGAACATCATGAGGTTGGCCTGGGCACACCTCTGCAGCCTGTTCAGTTCCCTCTGGATGGATCCCTGCCCTCTAGCAAGTTGACTGTGCCACACAGCTTGGGGCCATCTGTTTGCACTCCACACAAGAGTTCAGTGTGTTTTACAAGCATGATCAAAATGGCTGAACAATTATAAATGGAATTCTTCTGTACTCACCAGACTGCCTTTAATTAATGCTTATTTATCTTAACCTACTAATGGTATCATATTCATCTCATGCTCAATAACACAATCTGTTTCATTAGAATGGCTTCAAAACTCTAGACAAACCCTTAGAAATGCCCCAAACCTTAAACTTTTTACTTTAACTACTTGCTATTTTTTTGTTGTATTAGGTAAAAAAAAAAAAACAACCCCACAACCAAACAAACCACAAAAAGGTTCTCATTTTTCTCTTTATTTCTATTTTCCTTTCCCAAAAGGTCACTTTTTATTTCTAAGAGAGGAGCATTCTTTTACTTTAACTTTCAAAGCCAGTGATCTCCAACACATATTCAAATTACTGCAACACGTTTCAACACAATTTGGAACAACAGGTTCGATTTTCTTTGAGTAACCTTACTTGAATTTCTGGTGTCCAGTTGTTTATCCCAGGCATAACTTCTGTGTTGCAACTGTAAAAACCTGACAAGAAAATATTTCAGCAAATCCACGTTGCAGACTGAGATGTAACAATGCATTTAAAGAATCACACTTGAGCTTGCTTAGTGTTTTGCAACTACTTTGTCTCACCTTTTTAAATATTGAGCAACATACCAGATCTAAGATCAACACTCAAAGAAAACAACTCTAAATATCCCATCTGAAGAATGCAGTGTGACATACAAAAGAAACAAGGTTGCTGCTACTCATCTCACAGTGATGGATAGGAAAGATGGGACCAATTAAAAAGCAAGGCAAAAAATATCATTATGTGACAGAGGCTACAACAGCAGGATGAAATCCAGCAGTGACAACTGCTCCCCATGGAGGCTTAGCATCATCCCATGCTAGCATAAGCTCCCTGACTGCTTCACAGAGCTGCTAGCTGTGGAATCCACAAAAGTGAAAGACCCTGAACAGGGAGACATGTTCACAGAATATTTTTAGCTCTGAACAAGATACACTAAGTGTTCATTAAGGCTCGAAGCAGAGAGAGCAGTGACAAGTGGTGTCCCCTCAGGGGTCTGTACTGTGACCACTACTGTTTAATATTTCTGTCAATGATACAGTCTGCAGATGACACCAAGCTGAATGGTGCTGTCAGATATCATATCCTGGAGCAAAAAGAAATAACCCAGAAAGACCTAGACAAACTGGAGAGCTGGGCCGAGGTGAACCTCATGACGTTCAAAAAGAGCAAGTGCAGGATCCTGCACCTGAAATGGAACAATCATTATCGTTACAGGCTGGGTGTGAAATGATGGAAAACAGCTCTGCAGAACAGGACTTGCAAGTTCTGCTGGCTGAGAAGCTGGACATGAGCCAACAGTTGGCACTTGCAGCACACAAGGCCAGTGGCATCTTGGTCTGCATCAAAAGAAGTGTGGCCAGCAGATCAAGAGAGGTGATTCTGACACTTGGCTCTGCTGAGACCTCACCTGAAGTACTGCGTCCAGTTCTGGAGCCTTCAGCACAGGAAGGACGTGGACCTGATGGAGTGGGTCCACAGGAGGGTTGTGAAGATGATCAGGAGGCTGGAAAACCTCTCCTCTGAGGCACCCAGCTCTGGAGTCCTCAACACAGGAAGGATGGAGACCTGATGGAGCAGGTCCAGAAGAGGGCCACGAAGGTGATATGGGGGCTGAGGCACCTCTCCTCTGAGGACAGGCTAAGCGACCTGGGGCTGCTCAGCCTCCAGAAAAGAAGGCTCCAAGGAGACCTAATAACAGTCTGCCAGTACCTGGCGGGGGCTACAAGAAGGTTGCAGGGGACTGTTTGCAAAGGCCTGCAGGGACAGGGTAAGGAGCAATGGTTTGAAATGACAGCAGAGCAGACTGAGATTGGATGTTAGGAACAAGTTCTGCACCATGAGGGTGGCAGAACACTGCAACACGTTGCCCAGGGAGACAGCTGAGGCCCCATGATGATCTAGTGGAGGACATCCCTATAAGTAAAAGAGGGTTGGAGTAAGATGATCTAGTGCAGGACATCCCTATGAGTAAAAGAGGGTTGGACTAGATGACCTTTGGAGGTCCCCTCCAACCCAACCTTTCCATTATTCTGTAGATATCAATTTATGGGGTTTTTTGTTTTGAAATCTTAATGGGATTTTGGAGACTAAATGTGGGGTTTGCTTTGGAAAACTACAAGGACAGGCTGAGGGAGCTGAGGTTGCTCAGCCTGAAGAAAAGGTAGCTCTAGGTAGACCTAATAGTGACTTTCCAGTACCTGAAGGGGGCTACAAGCAGGCTGCAGACGGACTGTTTGCAAAGGCCTGCAGGGACAGGATGAGGGACAATGGTTTGGAATGAGAGAAGTAAATGTAGATTGGATGTTAGGAACAAGTTCTGCACCATGAGGGTGCTGGAACACTGTAACAGGTTGCCAGGGGAGATGGTTGAGGCCCCATCCCTGGAGATATTCAAAGTGAGGCTGGCCAAGGCTGTGAGCAAGCTGCTCTAGTGGAGAATGTCCCTGCTGCCACCCTGGCCTTTGGAGGTCTCTTCCAACCCAAGGTATTCTATTATTCTGTTTATAGCTCTGACCAAGACACACTTAAGCACTCTTGTAGGAAGGGCAAGGACTCAAAATCCACTCCTGATCTGCCCAGTTTCTAATACACAAACTACATACAAATAAAGGAATTATTAAGAAGCTGTGACAGGGAGATAAACACATTTGACAGATAGCTTAGAGACGATTTAAAGGTAATATCTAAACTGCAAATACCTATTGCTTACTAACAGAGACTTGGGGGGGAGGAGGGGTACAAAGAGGGGATAAAGGTATAAAAAGTTACAAAGAGCAAATAGGTAATGTTAAAAATCTAAAGATAAAGCTAAATTGGCACAAAGAAAAACTCTGCAAATGCACCAGATAACCTACAACTGTGTAGCAGCTGGTGGAAAATATAAATATTAATAGATTTGCTTTCAGAACATCAAAAGCAGAAATCTTGTTCCAGAGTCAAATGGGATATAAAAAGAATATGCATTGATGATAACACAGTTGGGGGTTTTTTTTATATCACTGCTCACCACAGCAGTGTAACTTTTCACATCTGTGGAAAAACAGATCCTGGCTTATTTTCTATCAAATAACTTGTCTTAAAACAGAAGTGTGTGATGGAGATATTGAACTGACAGGGAAATGAAAAATAAGGATTTATATAGATAGCAGGAAATGCAGAAAACAAAGCAGCTGACGAATCAGCATCAAACTCAAACTTCAATGTAGTAGAAGAAGAGAGAATTTTTTTCAGCCTTCAGCTGTTGAGGTGTTTTTTCTGACTGGGACCTACTCCCTTGCCTAGTACAGATACCTTTATTATGCTCTCCTAGAATTTATTTCATGGAGTTTATGAGCAGATGGAAAAACCAAGACACTGCAGTGGAACTGACAGCACTTTTCTAAGTAACAGTCATGGTTCATAAGCTGCCAAGGAGAATGCACACTAAAGACATCTAACTGACATCAATCTGCTTCAGACATCAAAAAGCACTTGATAAGATCCTTCACCAAGGACTCTTAAAGAAACTATTATGTTGAAGGGTAGAATGGAGTACTGTTAAAGAAAATATGACTGGAATAGGAGGGTCAAAATAAATGCTCAATTTTCACACTTGGGGACACCTGTAATTCAGGTTTATATGCTTCAAACATATTCATAGCTTATCTGCAAAAGAAGATAAAACAAGGTTACTGCTGATGTTCTTAATGTGAAGGTAGAAAAATCAACTGCAGCAGGATCTAACAATGGATAAGTGATGAGGAATAAGAGATTTGGTGGTAATAACAGATACATATCACAAGGTCACTTCTGAGGTAAGCAATACTCAAAATCAACACTGACACCAATTTTATTAGGAAGGGAACAGATAACAGGCACAAAAGAAATAGGGAAATAAAGATAAGAGAGGGAGGATGAGGACAACCAACACCCAGAACAATTTCCATAAAAACAGACAACTACAATTGGACTCTTACTGCCATCCAGGAGTTCCACCAAGGAAGATCTAACAGACATTTACAGAATCAAAACCAGCACAAAGATGGTTGATACAAAGCACTGCTTCCCTCTTCTCAAGGAAAAAAGTGGCTGATGCAAATCAAGCAAAAGAAGTTGGCTCTTATACATGTACAGACCCTGATGTGAAAAACAGACACAGATGGGCTCAAAATGCAAACAGCTTTTTTCAAGTAGGAAACACTACCAATACAGTGAACACAAGGACAGTATGTCAAAGTCACAAAGCAAGGAAAACACAAATGCCTTTGTTGAACAAGGATGCTGCAAGGGCAAATTGCTGACTTCCACAGAATCATTCTAGTTGGAAAAGACCTTTTAGGCCATCAGGTCCAAACCATTAACCCTACTCTACCAGATTCACCACTAAACCATATCTCTAAGCACCACACCTAGGGATGGTGACTCAACCACCTCCCTGGGCAGCCTGTTCCAATGCAGGATCACTCTTTCAGTGAAAAAAATGTCCTCATGTCCAGCCTAAACCTACCCTGGTGCAGTTTGAGTCAATTCCTTCTTGTTCCATCACTGTGAGAAGAGACCAGCACCTACCTCTTCATTGTCCTTTCAGGGAGTTTTAGAAGGCAGTAAGGTCTCCCTCCCCTTAGCCTCCTCTTCCTCAAACTAAACAGTCCCAGTTCCCTCAGCTGCTTTTCATCAGACTCATTCTCTAGGTCCTTCACCAGCTTAGTTGCTCTTTGCACCTGCTCCAGCCCCTAAACAACTTTCTCATACTGAAGTGCCCAAAACTGAACACAGCGTTCAAGCTGTGGCCTCATGGGTGCCAAGCACAAGGGCACCATCACTTCCTTTCTCCTCCTGACCATGCTATTGCTGATCCAAGCCAGAATGCCAACTAACATTCTTGGAATACAGCAGCAATAGGTCACATTATATGGCTATAGTAGACCACTCTGTTCTCTGTACCTTTGCTTTCATTGACCCTGAAACCTACCAATTAGACAAAGTCTAAAAATCCTCAGAAACCAGCACAGTAGTAGAAAAGATCATAGAACCATGAATAGTAGAATGGTAAGGTTGGAAGGGACCTCAAGGATCATAGGCAGGGACACTTCCCACTAGTACAGGTCACTCAAGGCCTCATCCAACCTGGCCTTGAACACATCCAAGGAGGTTGTGGAGCACAGAATCAAAGATCACGTTGGGTGATTCTGTGTTCCACAACCTCCCTGGGCAACCTGTGCCAGTGTCTCACCACCCTCACTTCTTCCTAACATCCAGTTTAAACCCATTGCCCCTTGTCCTGTCATTGCAGGACCTTGTCAATAGTCCCTCCCCAGCCTTCCTGTAGCCCCCTTCAGATACTGGAAGGTTACTATAAGGTCTCCTTAAAGCCTTAAGATCCAACTGCAGATCCAATTTTCTACAAAGTATCAACAAATTTGCACCAACAGTGCAAACAATGAACTACAAAAAAACCCACACAAACCCTCTATGTACTTCACTTTTCAATTAGAAACAGTCCCCATAAAAAGCTTAATGACTTATTTTCCACAGGTGTATCTGATAAAAGCTTGACACTCCCAAGAACATTTCCACTGTTGCTCTTGAACTAATTTTTGTAATAAACCTTGGTCTATTTTGTCATCTTTCAGCCTAGAGTGAGCACTAGAAAAAGATGTTTTTAGCCATACCAGCAGGTGGTGGAACATCTGTCAGAAGAGAATGTACATCTTCCATTGCATCTGTATCATCAATCTGGAAAAGGGAATCATGAATAAAAATGATGGTGCTTACTCCAGGGGTAAGTTTCAGAATGATGCAAAAACTCTGTCATTGAGGGATTTTTATCTAGCAGCTAAGTGTGTACTGATATAACATGGAAAAACTGACACAATTTAAGAACTGTCTCTGGAACTGAATAAGAGAATTCTTCTCCATTTTTTATATCTAGTTCAGGAAAAGAGAAGTATGAAAACATTCCTCACCTCCAAGACAAAAGCATCCTTTTTCCCATGAGAAAGGTCTAGTTCTGTGACTTCATCAGAGCTTTCTGATTGAGATCTTAATAACCTGGAACGTTGTCTTGGCTCTGGAATAGGAGACCCAATGATTTCTTCAGGTAGCTCCTAAAAAGGGGATAACAGCTGTCATATGTAGCTCAGAAATAACTTCAAGTATAAACAGTTTTGCTAACATTTCTAAGAATCACAACACTCTGAAGATCATTTTCCTGAGAAATAAATTTTTAAAAAAAATTTTGATTTACATAGGTGGCTTAAAAGGCTGACATCCTGGTTGGAGTCTGTTATAGACCACCCAGCCAGCAAGAAGAGGTTGATTTATTATTCTTTAAGCAGTTGAAGGCTGCCCTTGTTCTTGTGGGCTACTTCAACCTGCCAAACATCTGCTGGGACTCTAACACTGCAGAGAAGAGGCAGTCTAGAAGGTTCCATCTATCTTCTTATCCCAACTGTCAACGTTAGCCTACCAAGGGTGCAGCCCTGCTTCACCTGCTGCTCACAAACAGAGAAGGGCTGGTGGAAGATGTGGTGGTCAGAGGCTGCCTGGGCTCCAGTGACCATGAAATTGGAGTTTTCAATGCACAGTGACACCAGGAGGGGCAGCAACAAAACCTCCACACTGGAATTCCACAGGGCAGACTTCAGCTTCCTTAAGGAACTAAGTGGGAAAGTTGCTTGGGAAACAGCCCTTAAAACCCAAGGGGTGCAGGCAGGCTGGGTCTGCTGCAAGAAAGAGCTCCTGAAGGCACAGGAACAGGCTGTGCCAATGTGACAGAAGGTGAGCCAGGGAGGGACACAGCCAGGCTGGTGGGCAAGAAGTTTCTGAAGGGATTAAGGAAAAAAAGACGGGGTGCACCTTTGGAAAAAAAGGGAGGTGTCCCAGGAAGAGTTTAAGGATATTGCCAGGTCTTGTAGGAACAAAATGAGAGAGGCCAAAGCCCATTTAGAACTTAGGCTGGGCACTGCTGTGAAGGAGAATAAAAAATGCTTCTATAAATATATCAGTGGCAAAAGAAGGAGCAAGGAGAACCTCC
>VWZE01014137.1:39383-65494 GCA_013396675.1 Eubucco bourcierii
ACGAAGATGCTCAGAGGGCTACAGCAGCTCTGCTGTGACAACAGGCTGAGAGAGTTTGGGCTCTGCAGCCTGGAGGAGAGAAGGCTTCGAGGAGACCCCATAGTAGCCTTGCAGTATCTGAAGGGGGCTCCAGGAAGGCTGGGAAGGGACTTTTGACAAGGTCTTGCAATGACAGGACAAGGGGCACTGGGTTTGAACTGGCAGGGGGGATATTGAAACTGGATGTTAGGAAGAAGTTCTTTCCAGTGAGGGTGGTGAGACACTGGCACAGGTTGCCCAGGGAGGTTGTAGCTGCTCCCTCCCTGGAGGTGTTCAAGGCCAGGTTGGAGGAGGCCTTGAGTGGCCTTTACTAGTGGGAGGTGTCCCTGCCTGTGGCAGGGGGTTGGAACTAGATAATCCTCGAGGTCCCTTCCAACCTCACCATTCTATGATTCTATGATCCAGCCTGGCCTTGATCACCTCCAGGGAGGGGGCATTCATGACCTCCTAAGGTTGCCTGTTCCACTTATTATTGTTTGAACAGTTATTTATCCATTCAGAATGCACATAGCTATCTCTCCCTTCTTTCCCAGCCTAAATCACTCTTTTGCAAATTCAAAGACCACAGCATAAACTGGACATAACCAACATTTCTAGAGAGATTATGCTCATAAGCAAAAAATTAATACCACTGACTTCAACAGTTTTTAGTGCAAAAGCTGTATCTGACCACAACAGCAGTTCCAAGCAGCAAATTAAAGGCATGAAAAGTCTTACATGCAGGCAAATGTAATTCCCATAGTTATTAAAACAAGGAGAATGCTTACCAAATGGATAAGTTACCAGACATCCATTAACAGATGTGACATGTAACACACAAGGAGAAGGCTGTCCTCCTCCTCTTGTACTCTAACACACTGTCATCAACTCCTGGCAACCCAACACTAAAATCATAGAATGGTAAGATGGAAGGGACCTCAAACCCAGTGCCCCTTGTCCTGGCATCACAAGACCTTGTCAATAGTCCCTCCACAGCCTTCCTGGAGCTCCCTTCATATACTGGAAGGCTACTCTAAGGTCTCCTGGAAGCCTTCTCTTCTCCACGCTGCACAGCCCCAACTCTCTCAGTCTGTCCTCACAGCAGAGCTGCTGCAGCCCTCTGAGCATCTTCGTGGCCTCCTCTGGACCTGCTCCAACACTTCTATATCCTTTCTGTGCTGGGAGCTCCAGAACTGCACACAGGACTCCAGGTGGGATCTGAGGAGAGCAGAGTTGAGGGGCAGAATCCCCTCCCTTGCCCTGCTGCCCACACTGCTCTTGCTGCAGCCCAGCACACAGTTGCTGTCTGGGCTGCACTCACACTGCAGCCTCATGTTGAGTTTTTCATCACCTCAGACCCCCAGGTCCTTTTCCTCAGGGCTGCTCTCAGCCATTCCCCACACAGCCTGGAGCTGTGCTTTTGACTGTCCCTACTCAGGTGCAGGACCTTATACTTGGCCTTGTTGAATGTCATGAGGTTGGCCTGGGCACAGCTCTGCAGCCCGTCCAGGTCCCTCTGGATGGATCCCTGCCCTCCAGCAAGTCAACTGTCACACAGCTTGGTGCCATCTGCAGACTTGCTGAAGGTGCACTGACTCCTCTGTCCATGTGACTGATGAAGATGTTGAACAGCACTGGACCCAGCAAATGCAAAGTTTGATGACATACCAGATTTTAGCAACAGGAGTTCTTCCCAAAATCCCCAAAAAATTACTAAGAAATAATTCTGAGAGATACCTGGCTTGAATAAGACATCCTTTCCCAATAACTATTGCCTCTACAGGAAGATCAATTGTGGTAAATAGGACATCAGGAACTTTTTGCTTCCTGCAGTTGTAACAGTAAGTGAGGTGTGCAGGGAAGGGCATATTCAATTCATCATATGGTATATGGCAAAATCCACAACCTGGTGGTGAAGCTTCTTCAATCCTAAAATTACATGACAGGAAACACACTTAAAACATCATCTTACCAATGATTAACACATTCATGTGTATATAAAGACCTAGAGATGCCTGCTTAAATCACACACTGTAGCTATGCTTTGCTCCATTATACCAATGTGACATTTTTATGAACTAGAAGAATAAAATTAGACTGCACACTGTCAGCTAAAATGCTATAAATAAAATTTGCATTGAAACTTGTTATGCAGAGATCAAGAAAAAGTGCATACAATGATCAAGAACTTATATAGACCTAAACCATAACTGAGTTGGTTTCAGGCACTATGATTTCTACATGTAGTCCATGGTGTAACAGTTGTACAGAGAATGTGCTGCACCAAACACAACGAAAAGTCTCTTTTACATGGCCTGTGTCTAAAATCCTACACAAACCAACCATCCTACTGAGAAGCAGTAAAACATATATTGACATTGTGAGAAGAACAGTAAGATTATTTCTTGAGATAAGGTATCAGGTAAGCTTTGTTATTCACTTGGAATACTTAGTCCCACTTCAATATCCAGGAATGATCACTATTAAATGATGGACAAGCATAGGCTAACTGCACCACTACTCTGTTGCACAGAAACAATTTCTTTCAGTGACTTTTTTAAGCAAATCTGAACAGAATTGAAACATCAGTTATCACAGCCTTTGGCAAATAAATCATCTCAGACATGGACTTTGTCCATTTAGTTGTTTTACCTTCCTTTGGCATTTCTGATCTCTGCAAAATCTCCTAAGCAGCACCGAAGTAAGTATTTTGGTTTGGAAAAAACACTGTTTTCTTCATATTATCAGTAGGACATGTCATTCTCTCCATTATACAGTCATCATGGAAACAAATACTTTAGCTCTGGCTACAGTTTCCAAAAGTCTATCTACTCAAGATGATAATAATGGCCTCCTGCTACCAAAGTAGAAGAATAATTAATAATGCTACGTTGGCAGCACTAGTATAGAAAAAGCAATTCAAGTGTTAAGGTTTAACAAACACCTCTATGACTAATATAATGTCCTGAAATATTTGAGGACTATCCTGGTAAACACATAATAAATTACCAGTATGTATTAATCTATCTTTTTTTTATCTTCCCAAAATAACAGTTTGTCAATAATCATCCTTCAAATTTTACTTGCAGGAGTAGAAACCAAGGGAAAATTCTTATTTTGCCTTTGCTTTCATGATTTTGTTCCTAGATTTCAGCTACAATGCACAGCTGGCACCATCTTTGGTTTTCAATCAAGCTATTTTATCTGCCAAACAGCTCTTAAATAGTATATAGAGATGATATAAACACATATTACAGTCACAGAGATTTTTTGGCTTACATAATTTATCATACATCTGCCACCTTTTATAGTGGGATATAAAGTCGAGAAAGATATCTGAAGAGTAGTAAAGAAAAATTTAAAAAAAAAAAAAAAAAAAAAAAGTTATGGTCTGTGGTTAGTAGTCAAATGTGTTACCTTATTCAGACTGTTAGAAATAAAAACAGAATATCTAATTTGGTGCAGAGTTCCATTACTTCTGTTGTTGTTGTTGTTAGTGAAAAGCAGTAAAGTGTTGGTCCCGCATCCTGCACTGTAACACTGTAACCTACCCTAATAGAGAAGAACTATCTTGGCTCTGAGGAAAAAAATCAACCTCTCCCTTCTCTGACCCTATGGAAAAGAAGCCAGGCTGCCATGACAACCTTTGTTCCAAACAGCCTTCCACGATGCCATCCTGAAGAAACCTAGGGTTCAGTACAGCTGCTGTGCCAGACGCGGACAAAATACAGACCTCTTCACTAGAAGAGAAAAAGAATTACAACAAAGTGAATTCCTACTGTTTAATGCTGCTTTGATTTTAAACCATTAGATTAAAAGACTGCTACAAAAGTCTCAATCAATTCAGAACTGCTAATTTTGCTCCTTTGTGCAACTGTATCCATTAAATCTGACAAACAACCCTACTGTGGCATTTAAACCACTGCCTAAGAGATGCAGAAGAATTGAACGGAAGGGCTGAAGAGCTTTGCCCTTCGTTATAAACTGCAACATCACAAAGGCTAACCAGATTTAAGCAGGGTTTGGAAGATTACGGATCACAATGCAAAGAGATCCAACCAGCAAAAGCAAAGACACATTAAAGGAAAAACAAACAGCAAGAAAAAGAAGGCATAACTGTTCTGCACAGCAAAATAGAAGTTGAGAGCCTCCTCACCTCGGAAATATTCCCTAAAAATGAAGTTACAAAACAATGCTGACAAGGGTGTTTCTTGCAGAATAAAAAGTAGCAAACCAATAAAACTTGACTATGACCAACTGCAATAGTGGTACAGGTTGCATGCAAAGCAACTGACCACATTTATCATTTAGCAGAGTTAAAGTTCTCACGAGTGCAGTGCACACTGTGGACACAGAGTTTTTAATAGATCTGAAATTGTTAAACAAGGAACAAACAGGAACTCCAGCACTCAATACTTAAAATACTCTATTGGAAACAAATCATGGAGAAAAGCTTTCCCACAGTTTCTAGATTGACAGCTGTGCCTTTTTTTTATTTGCTGCTTCTCTTTCCAGAATACTTTTTCCTATGTTACACATCTGGCAGACCAGTATTTACAGACAGAGCCTTCCTTGCTTCTTAAGCATGGAATAAAGCTGAAGTGGTAAGTAAGCATAGGAACTCTAATGACAAGAACTTTAATGACAGGACAAGGGGCAATAGGTTTAAACTGGCAGGGGGGAGATTGAAACTGGATGTTAGGAGGAAGTTCTTTACAGTGAGGGTGGTGAGACACTGGCACAGGTTGCCCAGGGAGGTTGTGGCTGCTCCCTCCCTGGAGGTGTTCAAGGTCAGGTTGGACAAGGTCTTGAGTAACCTGTACCAGTGGGAGGTGTCCCTGCCTATGGCAGGGGGTTGGAACTAGATGATCCTTGGGGTCCCTTCCAATCCTACCATGCTGATTCTAGGATTTTATGATTCTAATAAATATTTATCAGTGATCAAATACCTGAAGAAAACTGGGAGTGAAATAGCCCAAGAACTCACTTCTTATTTATGTACTCCTTACTTTATTTCCCTACGGTTAAGGAAAAACAAAACAAAACAAAACAAAACAAACAAACAAACAAAAAAAAAAACAAAAAAAAAAACACCCAAAAACAAAAACAAAAAAACCCACCCACAAAACAAAACAAAACAAAAGATGAAATATTTGTGTTTTTTACAAGTAAACTGCTGGCCGAAGGAATAAATCTTCCATTTCTGGTGCAAATTCACCCCTCAGCGACAGGAACTTGCATATGCCAATTTTGAGATTTAACATGGTCTTTAATACACCAAGCAAGCCAGGACATAACCAGACAAGAAAGGAGATTGTAGCCAGGTGGGGTTGGGCTGTTCTCCCAGGCAACCAGCAACAGAACAAGGGGACACAGACTCAAGATGTGCCAGGGGAGGTCTAGGCTGGATGTTAGGAGGAAGTTCTTGGCAGAGAGAGTGGCATTGGAATGGGCTGCCCAGGGAGGTGGTGGAGTTGCCATCCCTTGAGGTGTTGAAGCAAAGCCTGGATGGGGCACTGAGTGCCATGGTCTGGTTGATTGGCTAGGGCTGGGTGCTAGGTTGGGCTGGGTGAGCTTGGAGGTCTCTTCCAAACTGGCTGATTCCATGATAAGACAGCTTAAGCAATACAAACCATGATTTGTCTGTAAACTAAGTTCTCCTGCTTTCCTACTCTGCTAGCACAAGATTTTGACTTTCAAAACTTGAAAACAAGTTTTCTGAGAGATCAATGTATTTTGTCAGCTGTTTTTTACTGACAGTAAAACTATAAATGTCGAGGTGCAATAGATGTGCATCCATCAATGTTGTGGCTTTCAGACTTATCCCTTCTGGTTATCTCACACAACAGATGGTGTGCACTCATGAAAGAACTGTGCCACTGATATCAATAAGCTGAAGGAAGAAAAGTAAAATGAAATGGCTTTTTCCAGACTCTCCAAGAAAAGCAAATCTTTAGTGTGTTTGCTTTATTTAGGCAAAACGAACGTGACAGACAATAAATTCAGATGTCTGAGTTTGCTCTTCCTACTTCTCTAATATAATCCAACAATTAGTAAGGCAGAGTACTTTTGTGTTTGATACCAGTCAGCCACACCCAGCCCCAGGAACAAAGTTTGTTATCAGGGCACCAAAACAGAACAGACAATTTTTTTAGCCAAAGTAAGATACTGCAGTTTTGGCCTGAATAGGATGCACGTCTGGGGAATTCAAACTTGGAAGGACTACTGCAGAACTACAGTTTATCATATTAAACAATATTGTAGTACTGAAGGGTAGAAATGATGACATGTACTTTAGAAAGAAATCCAGAAGGCCTACACCTCAAGTATTCCAGATCTACCTAGTGCAGCCTCTGGGAGTTTGCTGATGATAGACAAAGCTGAGTGGTGCAGCTGATGAGTCTGAAGGATGGAATGGTGCCAGTCAGAGGAAGTTGGACAGGTTGGAGAGATGGGCTGAGGAGTCTTGTGAGGTTCAAAAAGTCAAAGTGTAAGGTCTTCCACCTAAATTGTGGAAATCCTAGCTATCAATCCACGCTGGAGGATGGTGAAATTTAAAGCAGCCTTGCAGAAAAGGACTTGGAGGTGCTGGTGGGTTAGAAGATGGACATGAGCCAACAGTGTGAGCTTGCAGTCCAGAATGCCAATGGTATCCTGGGTTGCAGCAAAAGTAGCATGGCAAGAAGGCTGAGAGAGGTGATTTTGCCACTTTGCTCCAGTGAGACCCCACTTAAGAGAATTTCATCCATCTCTGGAGCCCTAAACACTAGAAGGGCACGGACCTGATGGAGATGGTCCAGAGGAAGGCCACGAAAATGATGAGGAGGTTGGAGCAGCTCTGCTACAAGGACAGGCTGAGACAATGGAGGTTGTTCAGCCTGGGGTTGTTCCACAGAGATCTAGTAGCAGCCTGCCAGTACCACAAGGGGTCCTACAAGGCAGCTACAGAGGCACTGTTTCCAAAGGCCTATAGCAATGGGATGAGGGGTGGTGGTTTGCAATTAGAGTACATTTAGGTTAGACGTTAGGAGGAAGTTCTTTACCCTGAGGGTGCTGGAACACTGGAATAGGTTGCCCAGGGAGATATCCCTGGAGCTATTCAAGGCAAGGCTGGACAAGGCTGTGAGCAAGCTGTTCTAGTAGAGGATGTCCCTGCTGATTACAGGGGGTTGGACTGGATGACCTTTGGAGGTCCCTTCCAACCCAAACCATTCTATGATTCTATTACACAGCACATTGTTTAACTTGCAATTAGTACATCCCTAGTAAAGAAATTGTGACTTTAAACTTAAGTTTATAATTTAAGTACTGGTCTGCCAGTTGTAGCCCATAATGGAACTTCAATACACAGACTTTTAGGAACAGTCTTAACTATTTAGAGTAGGTTTAGAAAACTTTATAGAGAAATTAATATTGTTACTACAAAAGCAAAATGTGTAGATTTGAATTATTTTGTCTTTAAAGTCAAATTTTCATGTGGCTTAGAAAAATTCAGAAACCCCAACAAAAATTGAAATCAAAACACATTTTAAAAAAAAAAAAAGGCAGTACAATATTGAACTCATAGACAGTTATTTGAACTCTTAAAAGCACTACATAACACCAACAAGTGTGCTGAAATAGCTGATCATTTTGAATCCACTGAAGATAAAACACATTTTCTGTGGCATTTTGAAAAGCAAATCATCATCAGGATTTACCAAATGCTAGTTGATTCACTGTAGCCCACTACAGCATGACAACCCAATGCCTTGGCATGGGATTTTATTTCCTGTCTGATTTCTGCCCACCATGCATCTCGTGTCTCTGGTTCATCTGAAAGACAAAGTATAAATCAGTTCACTATTCTGCATCACATCAACACAAAGCTTCATGCAATTCATCTGACAAGGCAAAACTTTCAAGGGTTTTGCTCCCTCTAGACACTTTTTATTTCCCAGCTACCGCGCTTCAAGCAAACACTAACAGGGGTTTCAAATCAGTCCTTTCTCTTGTTTCTCAGCAGTGTGAATGGGTTCTAACCAATTACTTCTGCATTCTTCTTCCTGTCCATATAACACCAAAATACTGGAGATACTACTCCAATCTCTACCCACTTAGGGCCATACTGTCAGCTTCCAGCAATAGGAGAACAGCATGTAACTTGCAACAAAGCATCACAGCTAAATCTGTCATACTGAAAACAGCAGCAGCAGTAGTGAAACAGTACTTGTAGTAATAAAGGAGAATTTTACTATGGTGTACACTTGCCATCTTTCTACTAACCTCAACAGCTTTTCGTACTGCAAGCAGTTGTGCTAACCACGTTGTTGAACTATTTGTTTGACTGGATTATTAACCAAAACACAGAGCTCTATGGTCCTTATTTCAGCACTTTAACTTTTAGAAGCCATAGGTATTTGAAACTACTTCTACACTGAGAAGCAGAAGACTATGTATTTGTTGATGCTTTTTTGAACCAGTGTCCTGGCAACCACAACTTCCCCTTCCTCCCCCCAATGGACTCTAATTACCTTTATTGTCTTTGAGGGAATATGTTAAAAGGTATCCCACTTGCTTTTCTTGAATACTGCATTAAAAATGCAATTAAAAAAAAAAATAAAAGGTGCTAGGAGAAAAAAGTTTATGTAATCTGTTTAATTATCCAGCAGTTAGCTTCCCACAGCTCATCTCACGAGCTCTTTACATAGGAAATCAAGGAGCACTGTTTCCATCTGCAATTAGAGTTTATCAAGTGGGTTTTTTTTCTTTCAAAACAGCTTACCTGTACCAATGAACTTAGTTGAAAACTATGGCAATTGTTGGTACATAAAAAATAAGGGCAAAAACAACAATAAAGATGCTACAAAGAGTTCCGAGCAGACAGATTCTGGTCAAATTTTCCTGAAGCAACCGAACTTTGCCCAGCCATAAACTTCTCACCAGCGAGATCTCCTTGGCAATCAGAATTTCAAGTAGCAGCATCAAAACGTGAGATTCATTGGGAACCAGTTTTGTACTATCAGGAGTACTTACAAGTGTAGTGTATGATAACCCTATATCATACACTAGGTTCTCTGACAACATGACAAACGAAAATGAGAGATGCAGATATACACATAACTTTGAAATTCACTGAAACAAAAGTACTGCACAGCAAGATGTAGTCAGTTGTGAATTTACCTTCACTTTTCATTCAGAACTAGGCTTTCAGCTTTCCAAATTAACTAATGAGAGCTTTCTAATTAAACTAACTGAGAACGGAGAAATGTATATTCGACTATACCTAACACTGAATGTGTAACTCATAGCACTGCGCTGATTGACAGCAGTCTTGGTTGTCCAGGCTGAAGTTTATTCAACCTTTGCTTGAAAAAATGAACACTGAACAGAAAAAAATACTTGGGAGTTCTTAAGAAGGCTCTCCATAATCAAGACGAAATATATATACATTAAGACACAAAGGACACTAAGGATATTCATAAACTCCGGGGCTTGTAGCAATAGGATGAGGATAATTGGTCTGAAACTGGAACAGAGTAGATTTAGGTTGGACATCAGGAAGAAGCTCTTTACAATGAGAGTGGTGAAATATGTAACAGGCTGCTCAGAGATGTGGTTGAGGACCTGTCCCTGGAGACATTCAAGATCAGACTTAATGTGGCCATGGGCAGCCTGGTCTAGCTGGAGGTGTCCCTGCTGAGCGCAGGGGGGTTGGACAAGATGACCTCTGAGGGTCCCTTCCAGCCAAATGCCATCTGTGACTCCGTATCAATCATGCTCCACTGTCGGCAGGCTTCAGTGCATTACTAGCAGACTCTCTAAGCACTGCTCTTTGCCATCTCTCAACACAGAAACACCGTTAAACACTTTCACCAACTAGGAAAGGCAAATGCTGGAGATGATACACACTAATCCTGGGTGGAGGACCTGCTAGCAAGGCCTCAGACATTGCAGCTTTCCACAGCTGAATCAGGCAGGTACGACTTATCACATCACAGGGCTGAAGTTCCCAAGCTCGGCTATGAGAACCATTTGTAGGACCCAAAGCAGCGCTCTGTCTGAACAGATGCTGCAATTGCTGTCACCAGTTAGTGGAGGTCATCTGAAGGCAAAGGCTACAACTTCTGACAAAAAGGAGAGCTGTAGGGGAGAGGTGAGACCACACTTTCAATGTTATCAACTAACTCTTTATAGTGAAATAGCATGAAACTTGGGAATAATTCCTCCTTCCCTGTCTAATCATAGACAAGAAGGTTGCCTTTCACTGAGTGTTTCTCCATGTAACAGGGAAGTATAAGTAGTAGGAAATGTGGTTCACTGACTAGGCAAAACACTCCTTGCTCAACTGGATCTGAGATCACAGAGAGAGTGATTGGCATTGCAATGGGCTGCCCAGGGAGATGGTGGAGTCGCCATCCCTGGAGGTGTTGAAGCAAAGCCTGGATGGGGCACTTAGTGCCATGGTCTGGTTGATTGGCTAGGGCTGGGTGCTAGGTTGGGACTGCATGATCTTGGTGGTCTCTACCAACCTGGGTGATGCTATGGTTCTCTGATTCTATGATCACAGCCAGCTGGCTAGAAGCACTGATTGAACACAGCCACACAAATGTTGATCTTACAGAGAAAAAAATACCTGCAAGGAAGAAGTAACTTTTTGTCTAAACATAAAACCAAAAAAGCCAATTTTACTAAAACACCCTTTTTAACACATTTAGGTACCATTTGGCAAAGTTGGTTCCTACTTGTCACCAATGACCCTTCTACAATAAAAAGGGCAAGAATATGTGAAGTCATGATGAAGGAGTTGGAAGTGAGTAACAGGTGAAGCAGTGGGAGGAACATGGAAAGTGATGGAGAATGAGATTACAAACAATGGTATGTCACTGAAAAGCTTTGTGGCCACAGTAAAAATTGAAACAGAATGGAATGTTGAATGGAACAGACAGGCTGAAGGAGAAGAGATAGAAAGAAATAGTGACGGGTCCCAAACTCTCGGCAAACATTTAACCTTCCTCCGCACACACAAGGAAAAAAAAAAAAAAGTTAAAAGTTTAGAAACAAGTTCCTAAGAGAATTAAGAAAAATTTCTTACCTAACTTATCTTAAACACCTTACCATAATGAAAGGTACATACTGGAGGGAGGTTGCTCAACACTATGTCTTAATAAAGCAACATTTAACAGTTTAGTCTGAGAATCTGTTCAACATCAGAATGAACACAGCTATTAACTACAGTAATAGAACAGATCACATTCAGTCTTAGCAGAGGTAAGAATAACTTTCAGCCACTGTCTGAAGCATTAACAGGATCAGGCCCAAATAGTTATCAAAAAAAAAAAATCTCACAAATTCTTACTGCACAAGTTCAAAGGTTTCTAGAGGAGTCATGCATAAACAAGTCTGTAAAGGAGATTGGGGTTTCTGCTGAAGACATTTAACAGGAAGAAGCCAAAAAAAAAAAAAAAAAAAAAAAAAAANAAGGAATCAGTATGCTTCTATATCAATAGTGTACATTTACAGTTTACAGGGAACTTACCTTTGCATATTAAAAACACAAAATGGTTGTCTACAATTGAAACCAAACACCATGACAGCGCGAGGATAACTCGATACAACACACTGAATGCAGTGCAATGTGGAGCATTCGTATTCTTCTAACAAGTTTTTCCACAAGCAGCCTTTTTTTTTTTGACACATGAGCCACAGAGGGATTTCACACGGGGATGCCGCTGGAGCATTTACAAGTTTAGTAAAGCTAAGGGTTTACATAAACAATTAGAGGAGCTAGGGAAGCAGGATGGCATGTGTCTGGCACACTCTTAAAAAGAGTGCCTGTTGTTGTTTTTGGCTAAGGCAAAAGCTTAAGAGCTGAGGGTTTGCAAAGCAGATTCAGCAGACAGTAGCCAGAAACGGTGGGTATTTTGGCGCATGCTTGGATCAGGTGACAGTACAGACTGAAAACTATGGCAGCTCACTGAAATGGTTACAGAAAGTAATGGCCCTGGATTCTAGGTGGAAGCAAAAAGGCAAGCATACAGAGCACTCAACCACAAGCTTTTCTAGCAGATCTAGGTAGTTCATAGCGAGGTTCTTCTACAATTTTAGGCAAAAAAGTTGGCAAGATTGACTCTGGTGTTAGGCACCCTTTATTGCAAACCAAGGACTGGATGTTAAACCTATTTATATCACTGCTTCAATACTGCCATGATATCTATCCCTGACTGGAAGCCAAGCACGCTTGTTTCCAGAGGAAGAAGTGGAAGAAGTCTTCCAAGTGGAAGACTTGAGAAACCGTGGTGTTAGCAGCACAGGCTTCTAGGAAAATTGTGCCAACTCAAACCTTCTTCAGACTTCTTTTCCTGAGCAGCTTTAGAAGACACAAATGGCACTGTACTTAATTGTGCCCTAAATGTTCTTTGAGTTAGTTCTATCCACCTCCAATTCACTTGTCTCTTTCCTTCAAAATAGGATGTTGACTGATAGGACAACATCGTGTCCAAATCTGAAGAAAAAATAAGAATGGTCTCTTGATCACACAGATCACACTCAGGAGTTACTGAGACCTCTGGAGAAAATTATTCTGAAGTAAGTATTTTTAAAAAATTATTTTAACATATTTAATTACTGTATAATTTGGTATGTATTTACATTTAATCTAAGTGTAAATGCTCTGGAACGAGGAGGACACTCATACCATGGAAGTTTCTACGATATACAAATGACTCACTGTTCCCAAAAATGGCAATGGAGAAACCAACAATGTTCTTTCAACTTCAGACTTTGAGGCTTTCACTAAGCAAAGCAATTACCCACAACTTCTTTATCCCTTTATTCCTGGATCTTCACAATTAAAACCTATTGACCACCTTACAGAGAAAGAAGTGGGGTATTTTTTTCAGGTGAAGTTTTTGTGTTTTTAAGAGACACTTTTGTTAGGTTTTAGGGGTACCATTCCCTGGACCTGGAAGCTTAATCAAATCCTCTGTGGTTATCCCATAAACATTGAACTTTCCCATCACCCTCCTAAAATGTTTAACACTTTAGGAAATGTACAAACAGCCAATTTTGGGTAGCAAATCACTAAGCCCACAGCAGACTAATCTGAAACTTTAAAAGCTGCTCCATCCTTTTCTTAAAATTACTCCCTATATATTCATCTTGAAGTCTAAAAGATGTGAAAGTAAAAATTTTACTTCTGACATAGAAACTGAAGGAAGTAGATCATTTGGTTTATCAAATGAAGGCTGGGATACACTACACCACAGCTGAAAACAGTACAGCCACATCAGCAAAGGGAACAGGTACACTTACTCCTACACAGTTTAAACTACAGACAGACACCCAGCCTAGAGAACACTCCACTAGTGCTTTTCTGCCAGGTAAGGACAGGGAGCAAATCTCATTTTTCAAGCCCAAACTGTAGAACATTGTGTCCAGTTTTCAGTCCCTCACTTCACAAAGAACATCAGGGAACTGCTTGAAAGGGTCCAATGCTGAGCCACAAAGATGCTGAAAGCAGTGGAACATTTCCCTGCTGAGCACAGGCTGAGGGAGCTGGGGCTCTGTAGCTGGGAGCAGAGCAGCCTGAGGGGTGACCTCAATCAACTCTATCAAGACGTGCAGGGCAGTGCCAGGAGGACAGAGCCAGGCTCTGCTCAGGGATGTCCAATGACAGGACCAGGGGCAGTGGGTGCAAGCTGGAGTAGAGGAGGTTTCACATGAACATAAGGAGAAAGTTTTTCACTGTGAGGGTTACAGAGCACTGGAGCAGGCTGTCCAGAGAGGCTGTGGAGTCTCCTTCTCTGGAGACATTCCAAACCTGGCTAGAAGTGTTTCTGTGTGACCTAGTCTAGGTGATCCTGCTCTGGCAGGGGGTTTGGACTGGATGATCTTTTGAGGTCTCTTCCAACCTCTAACTTTCTGTGATTCTGTGACAGTGACCACTCTTTGTTCAGTTACATAAATACGTATTCAGAGCTCACCAAAAGATACATAATGCAGTCCCAAAGAAAATTACTGTAAGGATGCATCTGTTTCAAATACCATCCACATCACCCATAAAAACCATTAAGAAAAATTCAGTCCTCTGGAAAGGTTGCAATAGAACATCCAGTAAACTCACTGGACAAATCACACCATTCAGTGCTCAGAAAATCCTCTGACAACAGCCTTAAACCTCCCATTATCAGCTCACCACATACTGGTGTACAAGAAGCCAACCTGGAGATTCTCTAAGAAAAGGTTACAATTAAATTTTTTTCTCTAGTCCTGAATGACAGCCACATAAACCACTAAAAAACCAAAAGGCAAAGCCCCCAAACATTCTGCCATTTTCTGCTGTGTTCTTACAAGTAGCACCACGTTTACACCTCAGACACACCAGTATGAAAGGTCATTTGCACATTCACTGGATGTTTGTATTTCTGTGAAAGAAAAATATTCAGTTACAGGACCAAAACATAATTCAAGCTTTCTTGCATTTTCCCATAGCCAAAACTAGGATTCTGGAGAGTTTCACACTCAAACAGCAGGTCTGGATATCACACAAGGAGTTTGAAAGATCCCTAGGAATTTTTCTGGCAGTCTTTTCTCCTTCCAGGTTTCTGACTATGGCAGCTAAAGAATCACTACTGAAGCAGTTCCCTGAATGAGGGGTTCCAAAATGCAGCTATGTGCTAACACTGCCTATGTTAGTTCTGTGAAACAGCCAAAAGGCAAAAGCAATCATCCAGTTGCTTAGACTTCCTAATGAACCATTCTTCCCTGCATTAACCTCAAGAAGGACCCTTAACAAATATCCAGTCTTCTGGACCCATGACTCCTTCCATCTGGAAGGCAATAGCCTTTTTCAGACATCACATGGGTATTTCTTCCAGTCTATTACATACACTCTTTCCTATGGATCTGTGCTCTCATCTCTCTGCTTTTTGTTTTGCAGGTTCCTCTTAGTTGTCACCTTGTTGAAATTTTACATGTTATCTATTTTGCCTTTGAACCACATGTAAGTAGTTTCAAAATCAAGCATCAAAATAGCATCCCATCAAGTCAGTCTTTACTTTCAAGCATCTTCAAAAATCTATTTTACACCACCATCTGATGGTTCTGCACACTTAAACAAGGCTCCCTGCCACTGGTCAAAAAATAACAACAAAAAAAAAAGAAATACCCTTCAATGCTACACAGGTTACTAGCAAACCTCAATAGAGCCTGGACATTTTCAAGAAAGAAACTAATTTTAGCCTACTGGTGGTTGTGATTTCATTCTTGCTAACCTGAATGTGGCAGTTCTCAATGAGGTAGTAACTCCAAAATTACCCTACTCCAAAACCATTGGGCATCGACCAACCGTGAGTATAAAACACAGGCATTTTATACATATCTTTAATGTATATGTCTACACAAAGAAGAAACATATAGATATAGATACAGATATCTAAGTTATTTACCATGAGGGTGGTGGAACACTGTAATAGGCTGCCCACAGAGGCAGATGAGGCCCCGGAAGTATTCTGGAAGTATTTATGGTCAGGTTTGCCAAGGCTCTTGGCAACCTGATCTAGTGGAGGGTGTCCTTGCTGACTGCAGAGGGGTTGGGCTTGATGAACTTCGGAGGTCCCTTCCAAACCAAATCATTCTGTGATATCTACCTTTTTTTGTTACCCCTAAAAAAATTAAGCTGTTTTGGATATTCTGACAAGAAATAAATTTGTGACTTCCCCTTAATTTAGGGTGGGGAGGAAAGGAGGAGGCACCTTTGTCTTCCTTCAACAGGTCAGTAGCACTCTATGCAGCTTCTGTGCAGACTGCATCATCAACTCATTCTCTGCAGCTGTATAAAGGAGTTAAACACTTTGATTTCTAAAACTGAATGCAAAATAGAATATTGGGGTTTTTTTTCTAATTAAGTGTTCAAGTGAATAGGAAATTCAAGGAAGTATGTTGTAAGTCCTGCAAGCTGACTGCATTTTACAAGTTAAGACTTAGGAATCAACAAATCCCAGCATAGGTATTGCCCTTCCCTTTTAACACAGTCCTCCTAATTTATTTTCCATCCTCTTGCACAATTTTTATACTATTTAGAGGGACACATTCAACAATTCCCTGAAATTAAGTACAGTCATCCTTGAAGAAAGCTCATGCAAAACAAAACAAAACTAACCAATGGGGCAAACAAAAAATTCTTCTTAAAGCTAATAATAATTCACACCTGGCATGATCCCAACTATATGAACAATCCGTTCTCTTTCCATAAGTTACCTGTTTCATGGACACTGAGCTGAAAGCTACTACAAAATAATCACCTGAACATTCAGCTTTTCAGATTGATATTAAAATTATTCTTGGCAATGCTATTTTCATACTGAAACAATCTTTTGCAATTTTCAAGAGAGCCTTTAAGAACATGAAAACGAGACATTTAGGCATTTGATGATTAAACAGATTGCAATTTGAAGCATTAACCTCAATATCCTACAGCATTTCTAAGAACTTCACTGAGCTGCCATAATTTCTGTCAGCATTATGTAGTACTGAATGACTAGTAAAATACCTGAATTGAAACTATTCCAGTCTAGCAGTTTGTATGATCTTGTGTTACCCATAATTCCGACAAAGGCTGAGTTCAAAACAGCAAATTAGTAGATCAGTTATAGGAGCAGAATAGTGGGGAAAAAAAAGAGAAAAGAAAACTACCAACAAGAACATAATTGACAACACCACTCCACAGGAACTGGAAAGACACAGACAGCAGAGTTAATAAGTGGCTGAAATAGGGAAAAAAAGGAGCATGCTATAGCAGTCTAGCGCTAGGCGTGATCACAGTGCACAGAACAGAGCCATTATTGTCTTAGTGGGAAGTTCTCAATCCACCTTCTCACCTCTTCTGCATTTTCCTGTTTAGTCATCTGCCAGTTTGTTTCTGCTAATATTTTTTACAGACTTATTTGACTAAAATGCTTAGTATGATCAGCACTGTAGCAGAATATTTTGTTCTACCTCTTTGCCTTCCCTCCCACTGCCATGTGCCTTCATTCTTCTTTTTTGATTCCATTTATTTGCAATATACTGAGTTCAAAGTACCATGCATCCTACACTCACTTGTCAGGAGTAATCTGCAAGTCCCATAGAAACCCTGCAAAGAGACACTTAGCTGTGCAAATACACATCTGCCTCATTTCTTATCCTGCTTTTGGTCAGCTGGCAAAAATCATGGGATGCATAATGCAAGAAATCAGATTTTAAAACTTCTGAGTAAATCCTTTTTAAAATTTTGTCATAAATAAGCTTAGCATACAGGAAATTTTGCACATAGGTGACCTAGAAATGTGTTGAAGATGAAGCAGTCTGTGTTGCTGTGGTGTGGTAGACCCAAAGATGGGCTGCCAGCCAGAGGGACCTGGACAGAGATGGGCTGAGAACCTCATGAGGTTCAGTAAGGCCAAGGCCAAGGTCATGGCAATTCTAGATATGATTTTAATTCAAATCCAGTTTGGTATTTTATTTCACATGGTCTGTTTACTGAATCTTCAGGTCAGCAACAAGGTACCTTCTTGCAGAATTGATTGCTTTTGGAACAAGAAAGAAAAGTCTTTTTTTTTTTTTTTTTTAATTAAAGGCAATTGTTTTGTATTGTTTTTAAAGATGTATTTGCACAGAGTTTATTACTCCTGACTAGCGTGTGCAAAACTACTATGAGTGCTATTTGTTAGTCTCCTGTCTGCGTTAATTCCAGCTTTTTTTACAGAGTACTCCTCAGCTTGTCTCAATGAATATAATGACAGAGTCTTCAATGTCAAAAGTCACTTAATTCTGATATCAGAAGTAGGACATGCAAAATACACATGTTCCAGTACTGGGGTTTCTAAGTAAATAGTCAGTTAAAAATTATCAATTATTCAGTATACATTTTAAAGAAAAGAAACAATGCTGTAAAGGTTTTATCAGCAGAGGTTCAAAACACATATCGAGCTACATTGTAGTCATTAGCCTTAAGGATATCAAGAGCTGAAAATGAGAAAACATTCATAGTTAAGATCAATTATTGCATCTGAATTTTGTTTTTTCATCAAAAACTTATATGAAAGTTTAATATCAAGAAGTGGTAAATAATTAAATCCTCAATAATTCCAAGACAGTTTTTACTTCAAAGTTAATGGATTCCAAGTGCTTTGTTATTTCATTAACTCACTGAAAAGTTTCCCACTATAAACTTGCTCTCTAAATATTATTTTTCAAGCTTAAAAACAGGGTTTTTAATAGATGCTGTTAGAATTTATTCCTATCTACTCAAAGACTGGGGTTATAAAGCTCTAAAGATTGAAAGTACATGATCATTTTATCTGGCTGTGAGCTAGGAGGCTGTGGACATACCAGGATTGTGAATGCGATCCAGGAGTTTCACGGAGCGCGCGCTGACAACGCCGCCAACGTGGATGAGAAAGCCTGGTGGAAAGGTCGTCAAGGTAAAAAATGGAAATTCCTGTTATGATTAAAAACAAACATCAAATGACTGCTTACCAACCACCACTGATTGCCAATAAACATGCAGTGAATTGACAACTTCCCTGAAATACAAGCAAAGCAGTTACACTAAGCCAAATGTGTCCTTCAGGCCTATTAAGCACCATTCATCCTCATATAACCAGAGTGAAATAAAAGCAGAAGTATCATACAATGTAGTAATACTTTTCCCCCATAGAGTTGTATCTCAGCACAGTGTTATGAATCAAAACTTGCACATTTGTGCTAACAAACTCTTTACTGGTTGCCACTACAAGCTGCCACTTTTAGGATGGCCTGGCTGCTACTACAACCTGCCACTTTAAGGATGGCAGCTGCACAACATTAACTCTGCTTTCATTAGTTGGTACAAAATAAAGGAAAACTTTCCTCCGTTTTTCACCTTTTTATTGTTACAGCTGACTGCAGTTTGGAGTCTGAAGCGCAGGATACACCAAACTGTAGTCTTGCAAGAATGGTTCAGATTCATAGAATGGTTGAAGTTGGAAAGGACCTTAAAGATCATCTCTTTTCAACGCACCCTGGCATTGGCAGGGATATCTTCCCATAAACCAGGTGGCTCAAGGCTTTGTCCAGCTTGGCCTTGCACACCATCAGGGAGGGGGCATGATAAATGCCTCATTGCCAGAAAACATACATAAAGAAAATTAACTGACTGCTCTGCTGGTGTCACCAGCTCTAAACATAACAAGTAAATACTCATCTTCTAGAATGAAGAGTAAGTCCTTAAAATGTAACTGTAAGTTCTTAAAATAAGGAAGTTAACTCCCCATCAATTTGCATAAATTAGTTCTTACCAATTCATAATTAAAGTGAAGAATTAATAAGTTTCAGCAAATACTTCAAAGTGTAACTCATACAAGTAAGTGGTAACTGTAAATTTATCATGACACACAGGATGAAGTAAAAGAAGTGATCCTAAACCCAGAAGACTTTCTTTTCTAGAGACATTCTCTGGAATGTCTAATACCCAGGTAACAGCACACTTATGGGGGAAAGGCAATAGGTGGACAATTCTAAATGAACAGAGGCAAAGGGAAAAAAAAAAAAAAGAAAAGAAAAACCATGCAGCTATGGTTAAATGGAAAAAATAAACACCATAGTTTTATATGAGAGAAAGTACAGTAGAGATTCCTTTCTCACATACTTAAAGCACTTGCAACAGTACAGTTCAACTGAGCTTCTACCTAGACAGTGTACATGCTGCAGATGAAATGAAGATTACTTTTCTTCCAGCAATACATGGCATGAAATATCCTCTTCAACTAAAGCCCAATGTAGATTTAAAAATCATCATTTCCTAATTTTTACCACTTTTGTTGTTAGAACCCTTGAAAGTTTTAAAAGGCCCTACAAAGTTTGAGTGCTTTGGATTTTTCACTCCCAAAATTAACAGGCAAACTCTGAAATCAGCAACCTCTGTACCAATAACCAGAAAAACCACAAAACCAAACGCAAACACTGCAACTGCCCCAAAATGTCAACACCTGCAGTATTGGCCTATGATGCAATTAAAACACAAAATTTCACCTTAAGATTCTGCAAGCCTGTTTGACTAATCTGGTTTTTAGGAGCATTGATGTGACCCTGTAGAGGATTGCAGAAAAGATTCTCCAAGAAAGTTCCACCAGACTGTTAAGTGCTTTGTAGGTGACCTCAACACGCAGAGTGCTCTGACACCACCACAGTCTGAACTCCTTTTCTGCATATCTTTCATGTTAACAAATGAGGGAAAAAAATAGTAGCACATCACCACTCTGGTAGAACCTTTTTTTAATGTGGGTCTGTAATACTCAACTGCTCAGTGATACAGAGGTATATTGAGAATATTTATCCCTCTAGGAGTCCAAGACATTCATTCTGCCTAAGAGATTTAAATGTATAACATACATGTTTGCTCTGTCCCTTGACATATAGTTACCCTATATTAAAATAATTAGGTTTTCTATAACTATAGAAATCAGCAGGGTCTCCTCCATATGCCACCTACAGAAAATCCCACTAAGCCTCTACTATGTTGATATTTTACATCCACAGATACATCTTCACAATATGCTGTGCTGAAGTGGTATGCAGTGAACAATTCATTCTCCAAAGCCTAAGCAAACTCAATGCTTTTTAATCTAACTGGAGATTCACAAAGTAATTCATTGAGGCTGTACACTGCAAGTAATTTCCACAGAACCAGACTGCCAGTTTGCCCAACTGCCTACATTATAAACCAAGAACAAAACTGCAGAAGTAAATAGTTTGGTTTACCTCAATCAATATTTGGAGAAAGTCTGTTCAAGTTAGATCAATGTTCTGTGAGTGTTCATTTCAGCCACAGATAAATTCATAGAATCACAGAATGGTAAGGTTGGAAGAGACCTCAAAGCTCATTCAGTTCCAACTCCCTGCCATAGGCAGGGACACCTCCCACTAGTACAAGTTGCTCAAAGCCTCATCCAACCTGGTTTTGAACACCTCCAGGGAGGGAGCAGCCACAACCTCCCTGGGCAACCTGTGCCAGTGTCTCTCCACCCTCACTGGAAAGAATCTCTTCCTAATCTTCAGTCTGAATCTGCCCTCCTCAATCTTCAAGCCATTCCCTCTTGCCCTACCACAACAAGCCCTTGTAAAATCTGAAGAGGAGACTCACTGATCTATTCTGACATGTTTTGAGTCCGCTAACAATAAATTTAGTCCATTAATGTTTCTCTCATTCCAATGCAGATAGAATTTCAGCACTTTGTATGACAGCAGGGTTTCTTCCTCCTTTCCTTAAAGATTGAGGGGTTTTATTATTCATCACCTACAATGTCCATCCTCAGACTGTAATACTGCAAAATTATAGAGCTACACTTAGTGCAGAGAAAACAGAGGTCCCTAAGAACCAAATGCAGGCGTCTCTGCTGATTGCAGGGGAGTTGGACAAGATAACCTTTGAGGATCCTTCCAGACTAATGCAATATGTGAATCTCCTCTGTTACTGTAATTTGCAGTAACACCAATGCCATGCAAACAGAGACTATTGCAGTGTCTGAGAAGAACACTGATCTAAGTTTCCAAGCTACAGCTGAAGACGGTCAATCACCTTCAGCAGTAGCAATCCACTACCAATACAGTCACTGACAGCAAAGGTCTTGAAAAAATGGTGGTTGGTTTCATCTTTGCAAGTCCATAAAGATTTTATAGTAGGCATTTGGGGAAAGTCTGATAAGAAATGTGCAGAAGTATTTAACGCAATGTTTTTAAATGTTTATGAACATGCATACATGTATTGCTAGTTTTCTTTTTTTATGTGTCATACAGAGGGACAGAAAATAATGAAAAAGCACATGGCACAAGGCTGCACACACACTTTATTTGGTGTTAGTGCAAGCTGAAGCAGTTCTCAGTTTCTCTTCCAGCCATTGACTCGTTCCCATTGTTGTACCACTCCCTTGGATAACACTTGTAATGCTCAGGTAAGCTTTTGGGGTTGAACCAGAGCAGTGGCCTAGGCCACATGAAAATACTGGTAATTTCATAGAGTCATAGAATGGTAAGGTTGGAAGTGACCTCAAAGATCATCTAGTTCCAACCCTGTGCCATTCCTTAGGGAATTACTTTTATTCTAACCACATTTACTGTGTGCCATCTCACAGGGTGGCCAAACAATCTTACAACTTTTCTTCAACTGAACGGAGGGAATGGGCTGGATAGCAGCAAGAAGAAAAGTTGCTTAAGTCAGCATTTCACCCAAGAAGATCACCCAGAACACTGCACTCTAACAAAACAGTTATCTAGCAGTGTGCTCTTCACAGATGAAGATCAACAGCTGTCCATTTTGGAAAGGCAGTAGCAAAGATCTCTCAAGCGCTTGCAGAAAGCAAATGTGGAGGAATAAAACAGCGTTTGTTCAAGTCAACAGGGATAGAAAATATCAAGAGAATCTGGACATTTCTACAGAAACAGGTTTTTTTGTTTGTTTGTTTGTTTTTAAATGTAAGCTCACATTTTGCCACTGACAGAAAATATAGCATATACACAAAAATATACATATCTGTGTCATCACTGTATTTGCAATCAACTAGGCAATCGTAGGAATGGCTTAAAACACATTCATGTACAGCTTAACACAGACGTCAATTTTCCACAGCTAGTGTCATTTTCCCCAGAAGAAAGAGAGAATTATTATTCAGTCACCAAAATCTGTTGTGGTTTGCAATTTGGGTTATTAATGAACATATTAAACCCAAAAGGTGTGGGGATACTTAGTTAAAGGAACTGGGTTTGCTACAGTATTACCATATGCCCAAATAAACTGAACTAAGACTCAGAAGAATTTCCTATGCATCTAATGCATGTGGAAAGACATTCTGCATATTGAATTTATTCCTCATTTTCCCAAATTAGCTAAGCCAGATCAGGAAATACATTCTGCATGTTGAACTTATTCCTCATTTTCCTAAATTAGCTAAGCCAGAGATGGAAAAACATTCTGCATATTGAATTTATTCCTCATTTTCCCAAACCAGCTAAACCAGATGAGGAAACACATTCTGCATATTGAATTTATTCCTCATTTTCCCAAATTAGCTAAGCCAGATGAGGAAATACATTCTGCATATTGAATTTATTCCTCATTTTCCCAAATTAGCTAAGCCAGATGAGGAAACACATTCTGCATATTGAATTTATTCCTCATTTTCTCAAATTAGCTAAGCCAGACAAAGAAACACATTCTGTATATTGAATTTGTTCCTCATTTTCCCAAACTAGCTAAGCCAGATGAGGAAACACATTCTGCATATTGAATTTATTCCTCATCTTCCCAAATTAGCTAAGCCAGACAAGTAACTAAAGTGCACTATTTATGTGTGCAATACTAAAACAGTTATAAGTGCTACTCATTCTAGTTAAGTAACTCTACCATAAGGTAACTCTAAGCAAGCATAGCAAAACCCAGCCAATATAGAACTTTCAAACATAGTCTGAACATATTTTTTTCTACCAATTAACATTCACATGCTTTGCTACATCAAAACAACAAATTCAGTACTTTTTCATTCCATTTTCCACTGTTTTTTCCACTAGACAATATACAGGCCTTATCAACACAACATGCAAAAAAAATCAAGCTTTAATTGACTGCTCTTAATTAAGGTTTTTCATTGTTTTTAAGAAAGTTTCCTAAGGAAATAACAGATAAGCCATGAAACGTTTGAGATGTTAGCAAAGACAAAGCTCAATAGAGAAAAGGTTCTTTGTAAAGCATTTTTTTTGGTTGTTTTTTTACACAAACCAAAACATTTAAAGGAAAAAGCCATGGGTTTGTATTTAAAGAAAAATTAAAGTTTCAACTGAAATGTACCATTTAATCTAAGATGTACCAACATGCAAAATATCAACTAAGCAAAAATATGCCAACCTGATGAACGTTTTCACAAATAATGGAATAAATGTAAGAAAACCCCTGCAGAAGCAAGGTGACAGAAATCTGCAAAACTCCACCAATTAAAAAAAAAAAAAAGGAAAAAAAAGGAAAGAATTGTTGAGAAATCCTTAATACAAGTGAGAAAGGGTTACAAAGAGTCACAGAATGCTTTGGAACATACCCGCCTTCTACAGAACCTATGAGGCGATCCTCCCTTAGCAATGGATAACACAAAAAACGAGAAGAGAAGCATCCACTTACTCCAAACAGAAGCCATTCACTTACATTTCACAGAGGTAGCTGCTTTTGTTTCCAACAAACATATATGGTTCTGTATTAAGTAGTTCAGGTAGTCAGACATTGGACTTAAACTAGAATTAATTTCTGAATAGGAAAGCATTCACATTTCTTGCATCGAGGTGCCTCACTAATAACATTTTGACAACAGCAGTATGAAATCTATAAAGTTGTAAGGACTCATTCCAAAACTGAAACAAAGAATTAAACCCACTTAAAACAGTCTATCCAGCATAGTAACAGGTATTTTTCACTCCTTGTTTAGTAATGGTTCTACAAAAAAGTTGTGCATCTACAAAGCCCTTTTATTGCTTGGGAAAGAGTTTAGGTTTAAGGTAGCACTTTTAAAAGGTTGCAGGTAGATCATTTCATGTAGTGGAACAGCAGCCAAATTATGCACCAGCTGTCAGAAAACTGACAGTTCTGGCAGTTACCAATGGGATTTTCTCCTTGTTTCAAGCTACTGCAACGTTTTCTTAATTTACCTTCTGTAAAAACTAAATAATGATAAACAAATACTTTAACCTGCCAGACATCTGTTGGGACTCTAACACTGCAGAGAAGAGGCAGTCTAGAAGGTTCCATCTATCTTCTTATCCCAACTGTCACGTTAGCCTACAAAGGGTGCAGCCCTGCTTCACCTGCTGCTCACAAACAGAGAAGGGCTGGGGGGAGATGTGGTGGTCAGAGGCTGCCTGGGCTCCAGTGACCATGAAATTAGAGTTTTCAATGCACAGTGACACCAGGAGGGGCAGTAACAAAACCTCCACACTGGAATTCCACAGGGCAGACTTCAGCTTCCTTAAGGAACTAAGTGGGAAAGTTGCTTGGGAAACAGCCCTTAAAACCCAAGGGGGGCAGGCAGGCTGGGTCTGCTGCAAGAAAGAGCTCCTGAAGGCACAGGAACATGCTGTGCCAATGTGTCAGAAGGTGAGCCAGGGAGGGACACAGCCAGGTTGGGTGGGCAAGAAGTTTCTGAAGGGATTAAGGAAAAAAGGAGGGGGTACACCTTTGGAAAAAAAGGGAGGTGTCCCAGGAAGAGTTTAAGGATGTTGCCAGGTCTTGTAGGAACAAAATGAGAGAGGACAAAGCCCATTTAGGACTTAGGCTGGGCACTGCTGTGAAGGAGAATAAAAAATGCTTCTATAAATACATCAGTGGCAAAAGAAGGAGCAAGGAGAACCTCCACTCCTTACTAGATGTGGAGAGGAATAGAGGAACAAAAGATGAGGAAAAGACAGAGGTATTTAACACCTTCTTTGCCTCAATCTCCAAGAGTGGGACAGGTTGTCTCCAGGACAAGAGGCTTCCTGAACTGGCAGATGGAGCCAGGGACCAGCACAGTTCCCCTGTAATCCAGGAGGAAGCAGTTAGGGACCTGGTGAGCCACTTGGATCCTCACAAGTCCATGGGACCAGATGGGATCAGCCCTAGGGTGTTGAGAGAGCTGCAGATGAGCTGCGCAAGCTGCTCTCCATGATTTATTAACAGTCTTGGCTCACTGGAGAGGTCTCTGAGACTGGAAGCTGTCCATGTGGTGCCCAGGCTGGGGATAGAGTGGTTGAAGAGCAGGCAGGCATAGAGGGACCTGGGGGTGCTGGGAGAGAGGAGCTGAAGAGGAGCCAGCAGTGTGCCCAGGTGGGCAGAAAAGCCAATGGCATCCTGGCCTGGATCAGGAACAGTGTGGTCAGCAGGAGCAGGGAGGCTATCGTGCCCCTGTGCTCAGCATTGCTCAGACCACACCTTGAGTGCTGTGTCCAGTTCTGGGCCCCTCCAGTCAAGAGAGATGTTGAGGTGCTGGAAGGTGTCCAGAGAAAGGCACCAAGGCTGGTGAGGGGCCTGGAGCACAGCCCTGTGAGGAGAGGCTGAGGGAGCTGGGGGTGTGCAGCCTGCA
>VWZE01014137.1:89927-113255 GCA_013396675.1 Eubucco bourcierii
AAACCTCTACAAAGGCGTCGGTCAGGTCACTGGCGCGGTCCATCACCGGCAAATGGCGCCCCGCCACGATTTTGACCTTCAGCTTCCCCGGCATCTTCCTCCGCCTCCCCCCCGCTGCAGGGAGCAAACAGCGCGTGTCCCATGCAGCGGCGGCGGCGGCGGGCTGGCGGCGGGACGAACGCGCATGCGCCGCGGCGGGCAACGGTCTGCGGCTGCCTACCCGGACCCGGCGCCGCGGCACGGACCTGGGCGCTGCAGCGGCCGCCGGGCACGCGCGCAGTGACGCAGCCCAGCGGGGAGGGGAAGGCAGCGGGGCGCATGCGCCGCTCGGTTGGTCACTGCTGCCAGGGGCAGCTGCTGCCTTCTGGTACTGCCTTCTGCTACTGCCGGCGGCAACGATCTCGCCGCGTGTCGCGCAGCTTATTGTTTCTGCTGGTAGCGTCCCGCTCCTACGCTAAAGATGGTGTCGTAGGTAGCGAGACGTGGCTGGAAGTCGAGCGCCGGCTCCTCGATGCGTTCTGTGCTAGCGGCGCTTCCAAGGGAAGTTCGGGGGCTTGAGCACTGAGTCATCGGTGCCCAGGACTGCGGCGGAGCGGGGCGGCCGTCGCTGGCTCGCTTCTCTTCGGGCAGGGGCTACTCCGCTCTTCTTTCCCCCATGCAGCCTGCGGCTGTGCGGGACCCGGAGCCGGGTGTCAGGCTGGGCGCCGCGGAGGCTGTGCCTCGGGAGCTGCCTGCTGGCCGGCACAGTCGGCTGCCAGATCCCTGCCAGCGGCTCCCGTGCCTTGGGCCTGCTCTACCTCCAGCCTTCCCCGAGGAAGGAGCTGATAATAGGCTTGAGGAGCCTTTAAAGGGGAGGTGTGGGACATGTGTGCATCTCCAGCCTCTCGGCGAGAGTCCTTTAACAGATTTAAACAAAAACTCGTGGTTTTGGAGGGTTTTTTTCCCTTAATCAAAGACAAATATTTGAAGGATTATGAATAGATTAAATGGAATTTAGCTATCAGAAATAGGATTCGATATGGTTCTTGTAGCCAGGTTTTGACTTTTTGATGCCTGAAAAGCTCTTTGTTTAGGTAATAGCGGTGCAGAGGCTTGGGGCAAACCAAAGGAGTGAGGCTGGCCAGGGGTTACCTCAGGTGTGTGCCTACAGGTGCAAGTCTAGAAGGATGAACCAGGTTGTAGGACAATCTGTGGATCACAGGTTGTACTACTGGCATAGCTGTGAACAGACATACAAAGGAGTCCTTGTTTTGAGTAAGCAGTCCCCAGATGTTGAGCCAAATAGGTGATCTGGTTGGGTTAATTTCCCTTCTTTCTAATCTTACAAAAAGACTAAGTAATGTTAGGGGCTGGAATGTGATACTGCAAACACAAACCATATGAATTAAGTACAATAGTGTGGCACAACAAATTAATGTTAAGATCTTTGGCTGTCTGTCCTCCATCTGGCTGCATTTACCCTGGCTAGCATAGCTGTTCATCTCTTTCACTTGTTCTCAAGTTATCCTTCGAATAATTCGTGCTGTTGCTAGTGTTCATCATCAGGGAAATACAAATAGTTTCTTCCATGTTGAGTGGTGTACTGAACTGTATCCTGCTTCCCAGGCAGTGCAGCTGTAGACCAAAGACATAGTAAGGGAATCAAAACTAGAAAACACTTCTAATGTGAGAGGTTTAGTTTCGACAAGAAGTGTGCTTTTTGAGTGAAATCTGGTCTCGCTTAAATGTTGTGGACAGAGTGGCTGGAGAGCAGCCAGGCAGAGAGGGACCTGGGGGTGCTGGGAGAGAGTAGCTGAACATGAGCCAGCAGTGTACCCAGGTGGGCAGGAGAACCAATGGCATCCTGGCCTGGATCAGGAGCAGGGAAGTTATTGTGCCCCTGTGCTCAGCACTGCTCAGGCCACACCTTGAGTGCTGTGTCTAGTTTTGGGCCCCTCCATTCAAGAGAGATGTTGAGGTGCTATAGAAGGTGCCCAGAGAGGGCACCAAGGCTGGTGAGGGGCCTGGTGCACGGCTCTGTGAGGAGAGGCTGAGGGAGCTGGGGGTGTGCAGCCTGCAGAAGAGGAGGCTCAGAGCAGACCTCATTGCTCTCTACAGCTACCTGAAGGGAGGTTTGAGCCTACTGGGGTTGGGCTCTTCTGCCAGGCACCCAGCAACAGAAGGAGGGGACACAATCTCAAGTTGTGCCAGGGGAGGTCTAGGCTGGATATTAGGAGGAAGTTGTTGCCAGAGAGAGTGATTGGCATTGGAATGGGCTGCCCAGGGAGGTGGTGGAGTCGCTGTCCCTGGAGATGTTGAAGCAAAGCCTGGATGGGGCACTTAGTGCCATGGTCTGGTTGATTGGCTAGGGCTGGGTGCTAGGTTGGGCTGGGTGAGCTTGGAGGTCTCTTCCAACCTGGCTGATTCTATGATAATCAAGGAGTTCCTGAGCATTTCCCTCTGATAAGACCTAGCTGAAAAGCATAAGCTAGCAATACACCAAATGCATTCTAGATATTTAAGGGCATTTGGGCTCTGCCAACTAATTGAAGCTTGTGTGAAATTAAACCCCTTGAACTGCCTGTAGTGTGAGAGCAAGTCCCTCAGCACTGTTTCACCTTACAGATGGGCCATTGATCCATTGTATTACTTGTTAACAGCCACTCCTATGTCTTAACTTAGCTGTTAGTACAAAGCCAACCAGCAGAAGATGCGGCTACAAAAAAAAAAAAATACTCTGTTGCCCATGCTAGATAGAGTATTATTTGGGTTTTGTTAATTTATGGTGTACTGCTTTATAGCCCAAGATTTAGGGAGTGTTAAGATTATGTTCTTGACAACAAACAAATAAAAATAATGTAAAAGTGAACTTTGTCATGTTTTTCTAGGAGAACACATATGCTTTTGCTGCTTTAGCTAGCTAAATTGTGGTGTGTCTTTACACTGTCTTTACAAATAAAGACAGTACAGTATGCAGACTGAAAGAATAAAAAGAGAACTAGGAATCAAGAGCACAAAAGGTGGGGTTGTTGGAAAATGTTTTAAAATTTTGATTGGTTGGGGCAGCTTGTGGGAGTGCTGGTGGATGAGAAGCTCAACATGAGCCAGCAGTGTGCACTTGCAGCCCAGAAAGCCAACCAGAGTCTGGGCTGCATCAAGAGCAGTGTCACCAGCAGGGTGAGGGAGGTGATTCTCCCCCTCTGCTCTACCCTGCTGAGACCCTACCTGGAGTACATTCTGGAGCCCCTGGGACAAGAGGGATGTGGAGGTGCTGGAGTGTGTTCAGAGAAGGGCCATGAGGATGCTCAGAGGGTTGGAGCTGCTCTGCTGTGAGGACACTGAAAGAGTTGGGGCTGTGCAGTCTGGAGAAGAGGAGGCTCCCAGGTGACCTTCTTGTGGCCTTCCAGCAGCTGAAGGGGGCTACAAAAAAGCTGGAGAGGAACTTTTTAGGCTGTCAGGGAATGACAGGACCAGGGGGGATGCAGCAAAGCTGGAGGTGGGGAGATTGAGCCTGGAGGTGAGGAGGAAGTTCTTGAGCATGAGAGTGGTGAGAGCCTGGCATGGGTTGCCCAGGGAGGTGGTTGAGGCCCCATGCCTGGAGGTGTTTAAGGCCAGGCTGGATGAGGCTGTGAGCAGCCTGCTCTAGGGTAGGATGTCCCTGGGCATGGCAGGGGGGTTGGAACTGGATGAACCTTGTGGTCTCTTCCAATCCTGACTGATTCTGTGATTTTCTCTCAGCAATCTGACCTCAGCCTTCTTGCCTGTAACGAGCAAAGAGTCTTTGCATCCTTGTCACTGAAGCCTCCCCACATATGGGATATGCCCTGTGGACTCTCCCTTCATTTGAATAAAGTTTTACAGAACTCTGTCTCCTTTGAGAACATTAACCTCTAGCAGTGAGAGTTTTCTGCACAAGTGCCTCAGTTGGGAAATGCCATGTGTTTACTGTGGTTTTGCAGCATGTCTTGTGACATGTAGGAATGTTCATTTATTTGGTTTCTAAATCTAATTTATAGCATCTGGGCCAATAGGTTAACTACCTGCTTGGGGAAAAAATTATCTGCTTTTTATGAAGTTGTAATCTGATTTTACTTGTACCCTCCTATGTCTTACAAGAAAGAAGGAAGAATTGTTCCCTGTATTCATGCAAAGTGGTTTTTAAATGGATATTTTTACCATGTCCTTCCTGTGTTGAGGGCTCCAGAGGTGGACACAGCACTGCAGGTGAGGTCTCTCCAGAGCACAAAGGCAGAATCTCTCTCTATCTCTCGCCATGCTGCTTTCAGTGCAGCCCAGGCTGCCATTGGCCTTGTGGGCTGCAAGTGCGCATTGCTAGCTCATGTACAGCTTCTCATTCAGCAGCACCCTCAAGTCCTTATCTGCTGCTCTCAATTTCATCATTCCTTAGCCTGTGTTGGTATTGAGGATTATCCTGACCTGGGTGTAAGACCAAAGATGTGGTGGACTGTGTCTCAAGCATGGGGGAAAGTGCTTTTTTTATTTTGTTACATTGAATTGATGTGGACAAAAATTAATTTTCAAGTGTTTTGGATTTTTGATTGATTTTTTTTGTTTGTTTGTTTTGTTTTGTTTTGTTTTTTTTAGGTAGTTGAAACACGCCAGAGAGACTTTCTCTCTGCTTCTGCTTATTAGCATTCACAGAACATACTGGCTCCATTTCTGCTGCAGTTACCATGATAAGTACTCTCTGAAACAGGAGTCTTTGTCAATTGCTATCAACAATGAAAACTCTGCAGTGCCAATTTTTGGTTTCCAGAAAAATCCTAGTGATTCTTTGTACAGCCTACACCTTTCAAAGCTATCTGACTGCAATCTAAAAGACACAGATCTAAACATATTTTAAATGATACTCAGAGAGGCCCTGTATCCAGAGTGAGATATATATATACACACACACACTTGTGTCCATAGTAAAGGATTTCTGCATCTCACAAAAAACCCCAAACCCCTAACTCTGTGTACTATGCTGTGTGCCCACTCTGAGGATGTAGATAAGGGCAAAATCCTGATAGCTGCTGGCTTTATTGCCTGTATATATTGTGGCATTGCAACCTCAAATCTCATAAGATGAGAGGCTGTGGAGTGAAATCTTGTCTCGTTAAGCTTCATAGATTGATAGAATGGTCTAGTTCCTGCTGTTGGCAGGGACACCTTCTGCTAGACTGCTCAAGGCCTCATCCAGCTGGCCTTGAACACCTCAATTTATCTTTCTTACAGTTCTGTAAGGGAAATAACACTGTGTGTGACTTTGTGGGTTTTATGAGCAAGGAGCGGCAATGGCATCACTGGGAGGAAAGCAAGCAGCCCTGCAGAAAAGGACTTGGGAGTTCTGGTGGATGGGAAGATGGGCATGAGCCAACAGTGTGCACCTGCAGCCCAGAAGGCCAATGGCAGCCTGGGCTGCATCAGAAGAAGAGTGGCCAGCAGGTCAAAGGAGGTGATTCTGTCCCCCTGCTCTGGTGAGACCTCACCTGAATGCTGCATCCAGCTCTGGAGCCCTCAGCACAGGAAGGACATGGACCAGGTCCATGGGGACTGGGGACTGCAACACCTGTTCTATGAAGACAGGCTGAGGGAGCTGGGGTTGTTTAGCTTGGAGAAGAGAAGGCTCCAGGCAGACCTATTACCAGCCTTGCAGTACCTGAAGGGGGCTGCAAGAAGGCTGCAGAGGGACTGTTTGCAAAGGCCTGAAGAAGTAGGACAAGGGGCAGTGGTTTGAAATGAGAGCAGAGCAGATTTAGATTGGATGTTGGGAACAAGTTCTGCACCATGAGGGTGCTGCAGCACTGCAACAGGTTGCTCAGGGAGGTTAGTTGAGGCTCCATCCCTGGAGCTATTCAAGCTCAGATGGGAGAAGGCTGTGAGCAAGCTGCTCTAGTGGAGGATGTCCCTGCTGCCTGCAGGGGGGTTGGACTGGATGCCCTTTGGAGGTTCCTTTCCAACCCAAGCTATTCTATGATTCTCTCATATCAGCTCACAGTCAGTGCAGCAGAATCCTGTGCACACATGCTTATATTTAGTTACAAGCAGTACAATAATAATAGCTGTTCAGAGTGCTTTACCCTTACAAAGACCTAGTTAATTAGTCAACACCTAGTAAATAATTTAATTAAATGTAATTGTCAGCAGCAGGATTTACCACATTAGATGACAGTTAGTCCTTCAGTGACACTTGCAACATTTCTGCCCTTCCTGTTTGTAAGGGTTGAGACAAAGGAATATTTAAGTGTGATTTTTAACGTGTACTGGACCCTACACAGCTACTGAAATGATTATATTTGGTCAGTTGTTTTTTTTTTTTTTTAACCTGCTCATCACAATCACCATTGCTAATTTATCGTCTTTCTTCATGTATGATCATAGTAAGTAGCTCATATTATTCACCTTCCATCCCAAACCATGAAAATGTTGGCAAATGTGTGTATTTGTATCTTGAAACTGTTGTTAGGATCAAAAAATGATTATCCTGAAGTTCTGAAGCATGTTAATTCTTATTGAAGCTATGGTGCTTGAAGTTGATCTTGCCAACAGCTGTGACACAGGCAGCAAAGTTCATACATGCTGCTCAGCAGGTCTGTCTGTGCCTCAAAGGAGACTGTTTTCAGTACAGTAACACTGCATAATCTATGGAGCAGTCTTCAAGATCATTCATAAGATATGCAAGTTACTTCCTGGTGCATTAAAGAGATTAAATTGGGTTGCAATAAAAACAATAAATCTTTGTGTGCTAAATCATGGAGTGAATGCAGTTCTTGATAACACTGTGCTGCTTTTGCTTCTCATGTTCCATTTGGAATGGATGTGATGTGAGTTATTAAAGCTTTTAAATGTAAAAAGCAATAAAAATACATTAATAAAGGAAACCATTTGGTTTAGTTTTCTGCAGCATCCAGTGCCTTACATTAAGCTTCTTTCAAAAGTGAAATACATGCTTCTGTCTACACTGTGTTCCTCATTAGTTGTCAAAGCACCTGCTACAGAGGCATTCACATTGATTTTAAGAGTTAAACTGTCATGCCAAGCCTAAGGAGACAGAAGAGCCTCACAGTCTGAATTCTGTCTCTCCGTAAGTATACAGGCAGCAGGAAAACTACCCTACTGCCCAGGCTGATAAACTACAAACCAAATGTATCACGGAATCTTAGGGAGCGGAAGGGACCTCCAAGGGTGATCCAGGCCAACTCCCCTGCCAGAGCAGCAGTAGGTCACACAGAAACACATCCAGGTGGGTTTGGAATGTCTCCAGAGAAGGAAACTTCACAACCTCCCTGGGCAGCCTGCTCGAGGGCTCTGTCACACGGTGAAAATGTTTCTCCTCATGTTCCCATGGAAGCTCCTCTGCTCCAGCCTGCACCCATTGCCCCTTGTCCTGTCATTGGGCATCCTGAGCAGAGCCTGGCTCTGTCCTCTTGGCACTGCCCTGCACATCTTGATAGCCATGACTGAGGTCACTCCTCAGGCTGCTCTGCTCCCAGCTACAGAGCCCCAGCTCCCTCAGCCTGGTCTCAGCAGGGAGATGTTCCACTGCCTTCAGCATCTCCGTGGCCCAGTGCTAGACTCTTTTAAGCATTTGCCTGAGGTCCTTCTTGACCTGAAGGGCCCATAGCTGGGCAGAATATTCCAGATGCAATATCCTCATAATTCTATTTGCTGTGAAAAATATGTGCTGCTGCTGCTGCAAGAAACGTCAGTCAAGCTCAGCCTAGCAAAGTTGTCATGGCACATGGTGTGAGTATAGTAGGGAGACCTGCGGCTGCAATGAAATGAAACCCTTCTCGAGCTGCATCAGGAACACTCTCTTTCCAAGCACAGGGTGGTGGGAGAAGAGGCGAACAGATAGAACAATCTGCCCTCTTCTTGGGCAGAGCTCTCGGGGGAGCAAGGCCTGGGCAGGGAGCCCTAAGTAGAAGTCCAAAGTTCCTTTGTGTTTTCTGCTGAGCAGGTGCATTGTCTGGGACAGCAGGAGAAGGGAGCTGCTGGCACTACAGGATTTGAGGCTCTGTACCAAGGAGTTTTTTGTAACATTATCTTCTGCTGGGTAAGAAGCCACACACACAAGACTAGAGTGAAAATGAGCCTTATCCATGACTGATAAGTTATTGGAGCAATCATGACTACTTTTAACAGAGCAAATATTTTTTTTTTAGCCCTATCATGATTCCTGAATGCATTTCTGTGTCCCACCTGATGTCAGAAGGAAGTGTCTATTCACAGGGAAAGCACAAAAGTTTGAGACTTCAAGGTAACAAGCTCCACAAAGCACACTTCTATAATAATAATAATAATAATAATAATAATAATAATAATAATAATAATAATAATAATAATAATAATAATAATAATCCTGATTTATATGTAACCATGGTTTCATACAACTGAATTATGTACAGTGGAAAGAAGAGATGGTGGATGGGCTTGGTACTGAGCTATTGATTGCAATCCAACTGGAATTAGTCCACTTGACTCTCTTTGATTACTAACCATTGGAATGAACCCTTTATATTAATGCTTAGAACCTTACTTCTTCAGTAAAAAACTCTTGTAGAGTAAAATGTGGCTAACTGAAGTAGAATCCTGTCATTTGTGCTTGTTCTTTGAGTAGTATCTTAATTCATTCCTGACAAGGTTGTGTTCAATGCTGCATTTGACCCTGTTAATGGCAATTTATAGGGCTTTTGAATTATGAGGACAGTGTCTTCAAACTGCCTTCAAAGTACAAAAATTCTCATTCATCAGCCTTGTTCTGCCTGTCTCTGCTTTTATGTACAGGAGAATTATGATAATCACCTTAGTAGCCTTCCAGTATCTGAAGGGGGCTCCAGGAAGGCTGGGGAGGGACTATTGACAAGGTCTTGCAATGACAGGACGAGGGGAATGGGTTTGAAGTGGCAGAGGGGAGATTGAAAGTGGATGTTAGGAGGAAGTTGTTTGCAGTGAGGGTGGTGAGACACTGGCACAGGTTGCCCAGAGAGGTTGTTGCTGCTCCCTCCCTGGAGGTGTTCAAGGCCAGGTTGGAGGAGGCCTTGAGTGAGCTGTCCTAGTGGGAGGTGTCCCTGCCTATGGCAGGGGGTTTGAACTAGATGATCCTTGAGGTCCCTTCCAACCTTACCATTCTATGATTCTATGCTGCCTTGATAGCAGCTGAGGGAGGCACTGCTTTGATTTTATTATCAGATATTATTCTGAGCAGCACAACTGGAGAAATACATGCGAATTATATGGCTTAATTATACACAATAATTCTGTAAAATGACTGAGCGTCTTCCAGTGCATGGAACTTAGATACAGACCTTCCCCAGGCAAGGTAGGGGCAATGACATCTCTCAGAGATGCTGCCATCCCACAGCACCCAAACAAGAGGTGGGGGGGTGCAGTGATGGTAATAATTCAGCTAACAGACCAGTAAGTAGCAGCAGGGTCCATAGTAAGAGGCAGGGTACAAGTCAAGACAAGGCATCAGGGTGAGGGCTGTGTTCTGAAGGGCTGAATGCAGTCAGCCCATCAGAGCTCTCAGGTAAGGAGCAGGGAAGGTGCAAGGGCAGGGAAATGAACCTATAGGAAATTACCTGAAATTGTGCCAGGAGAGGTTTAGATTGGATATTAGGAAAAAAATCTTTATGGAAACAGTGATCAGGCATTGGAATAGGTTGCCCAGGGAGGTGGTGGAGTTATGGTCCCATGGGTAGGGGCAGAAGCTGCTGAAGCCACTGGTGAGAGTTTGTCCCCGTTTCCCTGTTTTCACAAAGGCTGTGTAGCTGTGGCATGTTAGTGCTCATCTTGAATGCTGACAGCTAAAGGCTGAGGAGAGAGGTGGAATGCACTGCAAAGGAGAATTACAGAGAAAGGAGGGTACAGGTTGGTGAGAGCAATTTGACTTGGTCTAATGATCTTCGTGTGTTCAGTGCTCTAAGAAAGTGACAAAGTCAGAAGTTAAGGCAAGCAGGCTGCTACCAAAACATCCAGCAGCCAGGAAAAAAAATCTACCAAAATTAAAAATAAATTCCTGTTTAACTGAAAATAAGCAGCCACACTACTGTGATTTTAAGGAATAAGAAGAAAAAATCCTCTCTAAAGCAGCCAAGAAGAGCTTCCCTGTGCTCAGGTATGTGATTGCCATCCCATAAGAGCTTTATACTAAGAGCAAGAAGGATCTTACCTGTCTTGACATTACTAGGGTTAAGAATAAACCTCCTTTGGCTAATTTTAAGAGTCTGAAAGAGGCAAGGAGAAATAGGAATATTCCGGTACATCCATCCTTATTTATAGACCTCACTAATTTTGTGTTGTCATTTTACGCCCACATTCTTGAGATGCTTCACAGATGACTTTCAATAGTATGCAAACCTGCAGGTTTTCCTGATTTTATTGCTGTGACTCCCAAGTGCCACACCAAAGAAAGGCAAGATTGAAAGAACCAAGGGCAAGCAACATAATATAATCCAGAACAAGCAATTGAAATAATCAAGAACAAGCCTCCAAAGAATTTTTGCAAAGGTTGACCAAGTCAAGGACTGTGATCTATCTGTATGAAGCCAGATCCTTGAATTTTTGAAGGACTAATTCTCGCAGAGCTGCTGAATCCAAAGAGTTAACTGCTGTCACCTGCAGCATCCTATTTTATCCATGGCCTTCCTTTCCAGTGATTTTCCATTTATGCCAGAGATTATCTCAATGCACCCTGTAAGTTTCAGTGCTTTAAGACAACAGATTAATCACTCATCAGCCTTCACCTCCTCTTGGAGGATTGTTTTGAGATGAAGAGAGAACTAATATTGTTTTAACCTTGTTGTTGTTTGCATGTGTTGGAGGCAGATTTGTAGCACTGATCTTCAAGTTCCAGAAAGCACAAACTGTCTCAGACAACATTTTAAACATTTTTCTTGTGACACCAGCTATGGAAGGTCTTGCATTACAGAAGCGTGAGTGTAGCACTTGAGTTTGGGTTTTAGGTGTCACTGAGATAGGAAAACACCTGACTTACCACAATAGGTGAGTTACTCAGTGGAGTAAGCGGAGTTCCTCAGGGGTCTGTCCCACATCCAGTGCTATTTAACGTCTTTGTCAGTGACTTGGACAGTGGCATGGAGTGGACCTTCAGCAAGTTTGCTGGTAACACCAAGCTTTGTTCTTGTGAGACCTTGCCTCAAATACCACATGCAGTGTCCTCATCATAGGAAGGACATAGAACTGTTGGAGTCAAGTTCGGGAAGGCCTGGAACACCTCTGCTATGAGGATAGGCTTTACAGTGAGGGTGGTGAAATACTGGAGCAGGCTGCCCAGGGATGTCCTTAAGGCCCCATCGCTGGAGACATTCAAGATCAGACTCAGTGTGTCCCTGAGCAGCCTGCTGTAGTTGGAGGTGTCTCTGCTGAGTGCAGGGAGGTTGGACAAGATGACCTTTGAGGGTCCCTTCCAACCCAATGCAGTCTGTGAAGCTGTGAGTCTGTGCTGGTACTTCAGATGAAGGCTCAAGAGTGCTTTGTACTCTAATCCTCCTCTTCTGTGTCTCATGTACTTCTGTATTTCCAGGCAGGATCTCCTGGGACTATCTCACCTGACTCATCCTGGGTTTTCCTTCTGCTTTTTTCATAGGTATATAATTTTTATGTGGCAGGCCAGTTTATAAAAACAGAGTAATGCCCTGTTAGGGTACAGTTACAAAAGCAGAGGTACAGAAATGAAAAACTAATCTATTTGTGTGCTACACATGCAGCACCAGTCAGTATGCAGCTGGGCTTGGGTAAGAAAAAATGAGAGTTATGCAGAGCCCTCTGAGGACCTGGATTTCCTCAGCAGTCAGTGAAGGGCTGGGGAGCTCATTAAGGAGCAGCAAGGCTCAATGGCAGAGCTGCCTCTCTCTCAGATCTCCAGGCTGGCATGCAGCAGCATGTGTTCTGCATACTCAATGCAGGAAAAGGTTCTAATTGTTATGGAGCACCAAGCTAAGAAATGAGAAACCAAAGATGGCTGCATTCACCTTTTCATATGCCTTTGCATATATGCACAATGCATTGGTCTGGCTACAAATTTCTGCTTGTGTATTTGCAGCCCTCCTAGATATCTGTTGAGAACATCAAAACCAATCCGATGCCAGATGAGATCAGGGATGCATTCTTCTAATAGCAGCAGCATCCAAGAACCAGAGGCTTCCAAAAATAGGTGAGCATATTCTGATATTCCTTAAAAATAGCCAGACTGCAGTAATAAACAAAGTTTGGAAGAAAAAAACCTTCCTAACTTTTGCCAGTTTAGTTCATACCCTACAAGAACAAGATTTAATGACCCTTATCTTAATTATCCTTAGCTTGGTATGTGCAGTAACAGCAGGTAGTGTTATCAGCCACAAAATTATCCAGCCACAAAATTTACCTAAACTGCCCAAAGCACTGCTTTCCATACTCTATCTCAGTTCAAAATGCTTCTCTTTAATCTATGCTGAATTCATTGGAAATAAATTTTATTGTAGTGAATTCCATGTTTTGCTGATAAGGGACATAAAAGTAGTGATTAGTTGTTGGAAAAGGTTACCATGAGCTATGTCTATTGAAACAGCTTGTCTTGTTATTTAAATACCTGCACTATTTTCACTTCCCTTGTGTCCACATGGAAGCATATTTGGCTCACATAAAACTGGGAATCATAGAATCATAGAATGGTAAGGTTGGAAGGGACCTCAAGGATCATCTAGTTCCAACCCCGTGCGCCATAGGCAGGGACACCTCCCACTAGTACAGCTCACTCAAGGCCTTCTCCAACCTGGCCTTGAACACCTCCAGGGAGGGAGCAGCCACAACCTCCCTGGACAACCTGTGCCAGTGTCTCACCACCCTCACTGCAAACAACTTCCTCCTAACATCCAGTTTCAATCTTCCCTCTGTCAGTTTAAACTCATTGCCCCTCGTCCTGTCATTGCAAGACCTTGTCAGTAGTCCCTCCCCAGCCTTCCTCTAGCCCCCTTCAGATACTGCAAGGCTCCTCTAAGGTCTCCTGGAAGCCTTCTCTTCAGGCTGCAGAGCCCCAGCTCTTGTAGCCCATCCTCATAGGAGAGCTGCTGCAGCCCTCTGAGCATCTTCGTAGCCTCCTCTGGACCTACTCCGATTTGGGGTTTTGCAAAATTAGGTCAGAGATGCATAAGGAGTGCATCTCTGTGCCTGTTTCAGCTGCTTTTGGAACTTCAAGCCTAAGCTTCTATGTAATGCTTTTTCTATTTTCTTAATTCCCTTAAAATGAAGATTGTGCTTCCTGATGCAGTATTCAAATATTCAAAACCTCAAACCCTGTACTAGATACATTTAATTTTCTCACCTTTTTCTGATCTTGTTTACGCTTTCAGCAGCCCCATCAGAGTGTGCTTTGTTCTCGTATGTGTGATCTGCTCTGTGATCCTTCCCACCGCAAATTCAGATTTTGCCCAACTCTTTTAGCCAGATAAAACCACTTACTTGTTATCATTTCCTTCTAAGAGAAACCTCACTCTTAAAATTCAAACATCTAGTGAACATGAGGATCAAATCTGAACAGCTAGCTGAAGAAAGAATGCTGAAAAGCACCACAAAGACAAAAAAAAAGAGAAAGTTGAAATGCACCAAAGAAGAGCAGAAACCCAGAATATTTCTGGGAACAATGAAAGAGTTTGCTTTATAAAACAGTAAGCAGGGGTGATGCTCTTGTACAACAAAATATTTTCAGCTACAGGTTTGGTTTCTGGCATCAACTTTCATGTACAGGCATGATTAAGTAGAACTTTTTGGTGGAAAAAGTTTTCCTCCTTGGTGAAGGAAAAATAAATCCCTGACTACCAGAAAGTAAACTCCAAATAACCTTAAATTAAAACGTCCAAATGACCTTAATTCATCAGAGGAGTTTTAAAGGGGATTTGTAAAATTATATACTAGTTTCATAGAATCATAAAATGGTAAGGTTGGAAGAGACTTCAAGGATCATCCAGTTACAACCCCCTGCCATAGGGTTGGAGCCCTGTGGCAGGGAGTTGGAACTGGATGATCCTTGAGGTCTCTTCCTCAGGTCAACAGGTCAACAGGTCCGAGCTCTGTTGAGCCTGACCTTGAATGGAATGGGGCCTCAGTGAGCTCCCTGGGCATCCTGTTGCAGTGTTCCACCACCCTCATGGTGCAGAACTTGTTCCTACTATCCAATCTAAATCTGCTCTTCTCTCATTTCAAACCACTGTCCTTCAACCTGTCCCTACAGGCCTTTGCAAACAGTCCCTCTGCAGCCTTCTTGTAGCCCCCTCCAGGTGCTGGAAGGCTCTTACTAGGTGTCCTCAGAGTCTTCTCTTGTCCAGGCAGACCAAGCCCATCTCCCTCGGCCTGTCCTCTTAGGAGAGCTCTTTCAGCCCCCTGATCATTTTTGTGGCTCTTCTCTGTAGGCAGTTGCCACTGGTGCCAGAAAGTGTATTTCTGGCTAAAAAGAGGATAAAAAAATATGATTATCAGGAAAACTTACTAGCATATAAACCAATTCAAAAGAAACTAAAAAAAAAAAAAAATTCTCCTAATTTCCCTACTTATTTTTTGGGATTACAACATTCCTTATAACAGACATTGAGAGAAGCTGCTGGCAGGCTGCTTTGCTTACCTTAAGCATTCCTTTACTTCGTTGCAAAGCATGAGAAAGTGATTTTTTTGCAAAGTATTATTTCAGAAGAGGGAGTTGGGTTGAAATAGTCATCGCCTTGGGAAGTAACTCCTCCAAAATAATCTTGCCACACAAAAAGACCCAAAACAAAGAAAAAACAACCAACCCTACCCCCACCCCCCCCAAACCCTCCCAAATGAGTGCTAATTAACAGAGCTGTTAACATGCTGTTCTTTGGAAGTTAAAAATGTACATCAGTTGGAGACAGGGTATCAAGTATCAGGGGAGAGAACAGCAGGAAACTTTTTCCACTGGATGAAAGGGATAAAAAGAAGAAAAACAAGCCTGGGCTGCACTAACAGCTGACTAAGCTCCTGACATACTGGAAGCACAGCCAATTGTAATGGATACCAGGGAAAACTCTGTCTTCTAAATAAAAATGCTGCTTACTTAGACGCTTAAAGTCAAGATAAAAAAGTGCATTTCAGAATAACTTTGAGGGTGATGCTACATGGATCACGGTGAAGAAAAATGTTGCAATCCGCTCGCAAAAAGTTCTTGTGCTGTACTCGGTGAACCTCTCAGCCTTTAGGGATTGCTGGTAGGGAGGCCCAGCTGACACAGAAATGTGAAATTCCAGTGGTTGGGAAAGCACCGGAGGCATTAACGTGCATCTCTGGGGCTCTGGAGGGAAGGGAATGAAGGTGAAGGAATATTCTTTCCTTTTCTCATGTTAAAAGCTTTGCATATTCAAACAAACAAGAGGCCTTGTGGCATCTCCAAGTGTAAAGGCTGCAGAGCTGAATCTGCCTCAGGAACCAAAATATTTTAAGGGAAGATAAGACAGAGGCAGAAGCTAGGAAAGCTGGTAATGATTAAGAATGTGTGTTTGCTTACACTGCAGTGAGGCTTCTAGCTCTCTTTCCAAGTGTTCTGATGAAACTTGAACTCTGAATTCCGCTTGCACTTGGGAGCTCCTAGCAAGACAGTGTGTTCTTGTAGTAGCAACTCTTGCTGCCTTTCTCTTTGATTACTCTGCGCTTACTTGCTGCCTGTTACCCAAGCTAGCAGGAGCTGGGACCCATTCTGCTTTCCCAGTCCTCTGTGCTTCCCTGGTTGTTATGTTCTACAACCCTGTGGAAGGAAAGACATAAACCAATGAAGTTTGGCCCTTTACCCTTGGTATATTTACTGTCATTCTGTTATATTCTTTATTTTTTTTTTTCAATTGCATTATCACTTTACTTTTCCATAGGAATATATAGCTTTATTATCCCTGAAGTCCAACTGTAATTTAATGACTGTTCTAAGCTCTCCCTTAACAAAAGTACAAATGAAGCTGACTAATTTAGTAATTTCCCATGCTTAGCAACAGTTGCAAACAGAGAAGTCTGTAAAAGATATTTACAGCCTATGATGAAATACCAGGCTGTTCTGAGTGGGTTTTCTTTTATGCCCACTGTACTTCTTTGGCAAGCCCTCTAAAATCCAGTGCCTCAGGAGTGAATAACATCTGTAGGACAAATAATGAAATAAACAATACTGAGAACAGTAAAATAGGCAGGACTTTAAAAAGCAGCCTGAGATGGTGACCCACAGCTTGCAGATTCAGAGTGGAAACGTGAGACTGCCCTTCTGAAAGTCACATCTCCTTCTCCCCTACCTCTTTTGACATCAACTTGTTTTGGTGTGGAGTGGAACCAGAGCCTGGGGCACTCATGGGCTCGAATGGCTCTGCCTAGGCTGCCCAGGGCACGTTTCAGTCCTTTTTAACCAGCTGCTTGGCTGGGGTGGTGGGATGAGCCCTGCCCGCCCAGGGGGACCTCTCATAGCTCCGGGCTTCCAGGGCACTGCTGGGTGCTGCATCCCAAGAGGCAGATGGAATTCACACTGCCACGGGGTAGGGGTGAGGGGGTGAGGGCAGCAAGGGAGTAGTGCTCTGCTCTGGACTTTAATCCAAGCTCCTGTGACTGCACAGAGCCTGTTGCGCTTGGTTGGGTTCCTAATGAAGTGAGCGGTGTCTCTCCTGGTGACGGCAGCGGAACTGGGCAGACTGCTCAAAGGTCTGCTCCCCTGGCACAACCCATCTTAACCAGGCTGCTGCACCACCAAACAGGAAGCCAACAGGGACACATGAATCAGCTAAAACCAAAAAAGAAAAACCCAACCAAAGCAGGAGAAGCAGCAAGGCGAAGGAGGGGAGTCTGCCCCTCTGCTCTGCTCTCCTGAGACCCCCACCTGCAGTACTGCATCTAGTCCTGCTGTCCCCACCATAAAAGGGACATAGAGCTGCTGGAGTGGGTCTGGAGGAGGGCCATGAAGATGATCAGAGGATTGGAGAACCTCCTCAAATGGGACAGGCTGTGAGAGTTGATGCTATTCAGCCTGGAGGAGAAGGCTCTGGGGAGAGAAGGCTGCAGGGAGACCTTAAAGCAGCCTTCCAGTACCTGAAGGGGGCCTGCAAGAAAGCCAGGAAGGGGCTTTTGACAAGAGCTTGGAGTGATAGGATGAGAGGGAATGGATTGAAGCTTGAGGAGGGCAGATTGAGACTGGAGATTAGGAAGAAATTCTTGGCAGTGAGGGTGGTGAGACACTGGCACAGGTTGCCCAGGGAGGTTGTGGATGCCCTCTCCCTGGAGGTGTTTGAGGCCAGGTTGGATGAGGCCTTGAGCAGTGTAGTGAAAGATGTCCCTGCCCATGACAGGGATTTGGAACTATAGGATCTTTCAGGCCCCTTCCAACTTAAACCATTCTATGATTCTGTGAATCTGTGAACGCTGCATGAGAAACAAGGCAGAGAGATCAAAGGAACTAAAAAAGAGGCAAAGTCTGAGTATGGGACACTAAACTAGATTATGCTAGTCAGTCTTAATCCAGATGAAGTAGGATTGCACACCTTTCAAAAGTGAAGGGACCTCTCCCCTCTACACAGCTGAGAAATGGCAAAATAGAGACAAAACCCAAACAAATTAATTTATCAGCAGCAAGAGAATGGATAAAAGCTTAACTTGATCACCCTTTCAGTGAGAAGCAACAGTGAGTCCTTCCTGCTCAGGAATTCCCAGTTACAGGCTTTAAAACTATCTTTGGGATTTAAAGTCTCAGTGAAATTCTGAAGTCTGTCCTCAAGTTATTAAAGGAGAACAGCCCACAAAGTCAGGCCACATTAACCTCAATTCTGTAGGGAATAAACTATAAATAGGGATGGAATTGAGGCTTGGAGAAAAGAAGGACACAGGACCACCAAAAAAGCACTCAGCTTGGGGCTCTACTGGGCACACAGGCCCCAGCTCACATGCTCAAATACTTAGGAGAAGGATGCCAGTGGTGTTGCCCCAGAGCCCCCCTGGTTACCCATCAAAGTGATGTAAAGGAAATACAGATGTAAGCACAAGAAGGAAGCATAATTTCTGCATGATTTTCATGGTCTTCCTAGTCCTTGACTTCTTGACACTACTAAGAAAGTTGCTGGAATTGTTGGTTTTGTGGTTTTGGTTTTTTTTGTGAGGAACACACTTAAGCCAATTCAGTCATTTTATAGATTCATAGGATGGTTTAGATTGGAAATTGCCTCAAACATCATCTGGTTGATGACACTGAGCCATTGACCACAACTCTCTGAATGTCACCATCCAGCCAATTCCTCATCCAGTGAGGGGTCCACCCCTCACATCCATGCTTTTGGTGACCAGGATTTCATGTGGGACAGTGTCCAACGTTTCCTTTTTGTCTTCTCTCATGGACACAACCACAACAATTTCCTGAGCTTTTCCCCTTTCCCTTCTCCCTTCCACCTCCCCTCTTTGCAACCCTTTTTGCCTTCCTTTCCTCTTTGCTACAGATTCAGGTGGAATGTGAGTTTGTAGTAATTTCTATATGAAAACCATACTCTCTCAAGGTAAAGGTGCATGAATTTTTAAATTGTTTTAATTTACTTCAGCTGATTCCCCCCCACACTTTTTATGCTACAAAATTGATTGGAGATTCCACTAGAGAATACAGAGCGGCATTCGGATACCAACTCAATACAGGAAAATGTATTCTAGGCTTCTTTTACAGGCTGGCATAAAATTTAAATGCACAGCTGATACTGCCTTTGTTCACAGAGGGTGTTTTCACATTGTTGAGGTTTTTAACTTTTCTTCATGGAGGGACATTTGATGAGTCAATAAAATGTCAGGAAGGCTTAAATTTCTAGAAGATACAAAAGCCTTTCAACTCCTTCCCTTATGCTGTTGCAGGTGAATTTGTCTTTGCATGCAAGGCATCCCAAATCTGCCTGAGTCTTTTTTTAGTACCTACTCAGTATGCATATTTGTTGCCCTTGAGAAAAACATCAGGATGTGGTAAAGCCTTGGACACACACACACACAGTGTGAGTTTGGTCAAGGATCAGTAAACTTGTAACTACTCTTCATATTTTAATGTGCAGATATGTCTATTAAAATTAATGCAAACACTGGCCTTGATTATGATTTTATGTTGCTTGTTTAACCTGTGCTTTTTGAGCAGTGTAATTAGTACAAAGATTTGCTCTTCTGTCTTTATGCCCTCCTATAGCCCCCTTCAGATACTGCAAGGCTACTCTAAGGTCTTCTGGAAGCCTTCTCTTTTCCAGGCTGCAGAGCCCAAACTCTCTCAGCCTGTCCTCACAGCAGAGCTACTGCAGCCCTCTGAGAATCATGGTGGCCTCCTCTGGACCTGCTCCAACACTTTGATGTCCTTCCTGTGCTGAGGGCTCCAGAACTGCACACAGGACTCCAGGTGGGGTCTGAGGAGAGCAGAGCAAAGGGGCAGAATCCCCTCCCTTGCCCTGCTGCCCACACTGCTCTTGCTGCAGCCTAGCACACAGTTGCTGTCTGGGCTGCATGTGCACACTGCAGCCTCATGTTGAGCTTTTCATCACCCCAGAACTCCAGGTCCTGTTCCTCAGGGCTGCTCTCAACCATTCCCCCCCTATTCTGGAGTTGTGCTTGGGATTGTGCCTACCCAAGTGCAGGACCATACACTTGGCCTTGCTGAATGTCATGAGGTTGGCCTGGGCACAGCTCTGCAGCCTGTCCAGGTCCCTCTGGATGGATCCCTGCCCTCTAGCAAGTCGACTGTGCCACACAGCTTGGTGTCATCTGCAAACCTGCTCAGGGTGCACTGATTCCTCTGTCCACGTCACTGACCAAGATGTTAAACAGCACTGGGCCCAGGACTGACCCCTGTTTAAGTGTAAGCATGCATTTGGCCCTACTGACTTCAGTAGGTTTTGTCAGGTCTTGTCTCTTCACTGTGCTGAGATCAATTAACAGGCATGCTTGACCATTTCACTGGGTTTGCCTAGGTGTCCTGCAGGATGTGTAACTGGGAAACTCATGGCAGTTCAGTGCACTTGGAGTCAGAGATAGCATGGAGGGAAAACACCCATGCATTCATGTGCAGGTGCCGTGGAGGTAACCAAGACTATCAGCACAGATCACAGAATCATTGAGTCATTCAATCATTCAGGTTGGAAGTGACCCTTGAGATCATCAGGTCCAACCATCAACCCTACTCTACTAAGTTCACCACTAAACCAAATTGCTAAGCAGCACATCTAGACGACCTTTAAACACCTCCAGGGATGGTGACTCAATCACCTCCCTGGGCAGCCTTTTCCAATGCTTGACCACTCTTTCAGGGAAAACATTTTTCCTCATGTATAGCCTAAACCTACCCTGGTGCAGCTTGGGGCTGTTCCCTCTTGTTCTGTCTTTAATTACCTGTGGGAAGAGACCAACATCTTCCTCTTTCTGTTATGGCTTCTGGTAGTTGTAGATGGCAATAAGGTGTCCCCTCAGCCTCCTCTTCCTCAAACTAACCAGTCCCAGTTCCCTCAGCTGCTCTTCATCACACTCATTCTCTAGACCTTTCACCAGCTCATTTGCTCTTTGCACCCGCTCTAGTGCCTCGATGTCTTTCTAGTATTGAGGTGCCCAAAACTGAACCCAGACTGATGTCCAGACTTCCAGTAAAAGCACCTGAGATCACCAGGTGAAACCCTGGGAAGCCAAAAGAGTTGAAAAGCACTAAGCTATTTCACATGTAGTGGTCCATTAGCACATTACATTAGGTACCACACTACTCCCATGTTGGAAAAAACAGGGATTAGATAGGTTATTCACATGGAATGTGTCAAATGATTGTCACTAATTGGTAGCCTACTAAAAAATGAAGCCATTAAAACTTCAGTGAGCTTTAAGGCTTTTACCCTGCTATCATGTGTAGCTTTCAAAACAGGCTTGAAAAAGCAAGGACCTGTTATTCTGTCAAGCAACTTGCACAAGAGAAGGGTTTTACCATTTCAACCACATACCAAGCAGTATCCATCTTAGAGAAATCTGTAAACTGTCAAGATTTTAATAAAAGAATCTATTTCAAGCTAGTCTTCAGCAAGATTAAAGTGAAATCTGTTGAGAGAGAACAATAAACATACGACAGAACTGTCAGATTTGTATGTTGAGGGTTGAGTTTGGTAAATCAAAATTGATGCTAAGGCACTGGGCACTTCAGAAATCAATCTACTAAATACATTAAAGAAATAAATAAATTAGTTGAAATACAGCTTAGCACTGTGTGAACAGAAATGTGATTCATCTTGACACAAGTAATACATGCTGGATAGTCTACAGAGGTGACATTCTTTAAAGCACTGAAGAAAGCCTGGACTGGAAGACAAAAATTACCTCCAGACCTTGCCAACCAAGTGGTCTGATGGCAGGTTTAACCTGCTGGTGACTCGGGTTTTGTATCTGTGAGATTAGGACTATAGGAAGTATGTTGAGACTCTCTGCTATGCAAAATGTTATTAAAAGTAGTTGTGGCTAGGAGGGAGTACAGTTATAGTCACATTGGTGCACTGAGTTCTTGTGAAGCAATCACTGAATTACTGGGTGTGGAAAGCAGCCAGGAGAACTGCACCTGGGAAGCAAAAACTAGTTCTGAGCCTGATAGTGCTCTTTGTTTGGTTGGTTGGTTTTTATTTTTGTTGGTTTATTTGCTTGTTTTGTGGCAGTGGTGTGGATTTCATTTACTTATTTATTAAAGAGCTTCTAATGCATCCAGCACTGACCTAAAGGCAAGGCGAAATGATGATCAGGGCACTAGGAGATCACTGCAAAGCTGGAGCACCTCTCCTATGAGGACAGGCTGGGGGAGCTGGGCTTTGTCAGCCTGGAGAAGCTGAGATCTCTAGTGAGATCTAGTAACAGCCTTCCAGCCCCTGAAGTGGGCTACAAGAAGGCTGCAGAGGGACTGTTTGCAAAGGCCTGGCAGGGACAGGATGAGGGACAATGGTTTGAAATGAGAGAAAAGCAGATTGAGATTGGATGCTAAGAACAAGTCCTGCACCATGAGGGTGCTGCGACACTGCAACAGGTTTCCCAAGGAGGTAGCTGAGGCCCCATCCCTGGAGATGGGTCAGGCTGGCCAAGGCTGTGAGCAAGTTGCTCTAATGGAGGATGTCCCTGCTGACTGCAGGGAGGTTGGACTGGATGCCCTTTGGAGGTCCCTTCCAACCCAAGCCATTCTATGAATCTATGATTTTATGGAAAATGCTGGGATAAATAAGATGGCACAACCTGGTTTCTGATTAGCAGAAGGAGGAAAAGGGAAAGGCAGAAGGGTGATGGTAAGCAGGTCAGACAGGCTGTACGTAGTCAGTGCTCAAACCACTAGGTAGAGAGCAACAGGCCTGCGAGAGAACTCTTTTCTTCAGCTCCATGTTGTGTACATCTATGGTCATTAGAATGACTTCAATTTATTACAGTGAACCTACAATGATATCAGTCTTTGAGAGACATTATTTTTGTTCCCAATTTCTTGATCTAGCACCAGATATTTCTAAGAGCAAGCCCAAAATACTTTTTAGCCTGTGAGAAACCCACTGAAGTTCTTATTCACGAATTTCACAGATACCAAGAACAGGGAAAAGAAAATGAAATTTTTCAGAAAGGAAAAAAAAAACAAAACAAAACCAAAAACAGAACAAAAAGAAAACCTAAAAACAACAACAAAATATTATTGAAAAAGACTCCTGGTATTCTGAAGATGTTTTCTGAGATTTGATTTGGACACAGTAAATAATTGCAGGAGATGAAAGGTAAAAAAGAAATGTGGTGAGTAGGTAGCCGTATTTTTTTATTTAGATGTTTTAATGAAGAAATTAAAAATTCCCAATGCACCATGAAGAGAAGCAAAAAGCATGGACAGAGAAACGAAGATGCTACAGCCTAAGTGTCCTTGGTTTTCACCTATTTGATGGCAGAAATTAAATCCCATAATTCCCAAACAATCTCCAGCTTCCCCTCTTTATGTTTAAAACATACTTACAGCCAACCTGTGGAAATTTAGCCAGATCTGAGTAAATTGGCAAGGCATCTCAGATTTAACAACTGAAAGCTCCTGGCATTACATTCGGCAGTAGTAAGATGGAATCAGTTTAGACCGGTTCTTTTTAAAATTAACATACATATGATGGAGCATTCAACCTTTGAACTTTTATTTCAGCAAAAAATGTCACTTTGCCCTTAATCCATAAATGCCTTAGTTTACCATCTACCAAATTACCTGAGCAGAAGCAGAGGGCACCATGTGTCACAGACTTGATCAGGCAGAGTGATATCATACTATGGTAATAACTAACTTACAGGACTGAACAATGTATAAAGGTGAGTGTATTTAAAGAACTATTCCCGCCCCCC
>VWZE01014137.1:113312-140508 GCA_013396675.1 Eubucco bourcierii
CCCCCAAATAATAATAATAAAACCAAAACAAAAAAAACTTTTAAAACTTTGACTTTCAAAATGTCCTCACTTTTAAAGAACAAAAAGTGCAGAAGGCTAGTGGAAGAAATGAGTGCATCCAATCAGGTCAGATGGAGAAAGAGGACTTTAAGAAAGTGGTGAGTCAGTGTATATAAAAGACAGAGGCAAAATCACCTGAAAAAGGCTTATATGACTTGAAACTTTTTTTTTTTTTTTTTTTCCTAGGGAACAAAAGGAAGTCAAAAGCATATTTCACTAAAAATATACTCAAGCTATAAAAATTGAGGTCTGGAAATTTTGTGACCTTTTAATGATTCAGGTCCTTGTGTTCTTACCCTTCTAATCCCCGATAGAAAAAGGCTATTAAGAGAAAATAGCATATTTACACTCGTAACAGCAACCCATAAACTTTAATTTTTTACTACCATGCAACAGAAGAAAATTTTGGTTTTTGAAAACATCACAAAGATAGATTCCTGGCTCTAAAGCTCTTTAACGCTTGGTCTGAACCAAAGTTTAGATGGAAGAGAATACTAAGATTAATGATCATGAGGAATGCAAGAAAAAATTATTTAAGAAAATTACTTGAAAATTTGTTGAGGGACTACTCCAGGTGTCCAATCCTGTCTGAGGGGAGAGGCATACAGGTGACCAAAGAAATACTGGGGTAAGGGGAGGTGTTCAGAATGAACAGGAATAGAAGTGATGGTACACTTCTATAAGTGAGGTCATGCCCAACTCACTGGTGACATGACAACAGCAGCTCTGGATAAAAGACAAAACCTGTTCACAAGTGAAGAGCTGTAGATGGCACAGTGGACAGGTTACTGATGCACTGCTCTTTTGGAGAGGAGTCACCAGGAAATTCATGAGAACTCAACCTGCAGAACTAGTTGCTTCCCTCATGGCATTAATCATTTTGAGCATAAATTGTGCCCCCTTTCCCCTGGTCTGGTCTAGTGTAACAGCTCTTTAGGGAAGAGACTGACCATTATTCTGCTTCTCTTAGGGTAACCTAATAAACCTGCTTTGTAACAGACAAACTTCTTGAGCCTTCAGCGTTTCCTACGTGCGCAGACCGACTAATGTGATGGGATGCTGGTACTTGTAGGCATATTAGGGATAGAATCAGAGTATTTCTAAACGAGACAGGACTGTGTATCGCATGCCCAGTCATAACTCCCCCTCCACACTTTTTTTTTTTGTTCGTTCTGTGCTGCTCATGAAGAAGATGACCCTTATGAAGACGTTTAACTCTTAATTCGGAAGACAGTACGTAGCATGGCACCTCCTCGAGTGCTCTGCGGACCGCGAGTGGTATCCAACTACAACCAGCTGGAACCGGGAAGCAGAGCTAACTGATGGGCAGGTATACACCCAGCAGCGGCACAGAGGAGACAAAAGGGCGCGTTACCGAGGCTGGCACGGAATTGAAAGGCAAAAATTAGCCACAGCAGATTACTCAAAGCTTGATTCGAATCAGTCATTTGCCCGGTGACCGCCTGGGCGGTCCCGCTCGCCTTGGGAGAGGAAAGTGGATGCCCTCCCGCGCCGGCCACAGCCTTCGCAGCTGCCCCTCTGCAGCCGGCAGCAGCTATGTAACCGCCCCTGGGCTGCGGGTGCTGGCAGGTGGGCGGTGCGCGAGGGCAGGTGAGCGGCGTAGCGCCGGCAGCGGGTAGGGCGCCCCCAGACCCCGCCCGCTCTCCCAGGCTGCTCCGCGCCGCAGCTGGGGGAGGTGGAGCCGCTTTATCGAGAGCCGGACTGGAAATTTCCCCCTCAGTTGCCGGCTCCGCCGCGGAGGAGACGTTAGCGACAGCTGCCCGCTCTTGTCACTTCGCGCTCTGTCCCGTCTGACTGACCGTCGTCATGGCCAACTACATCCACGTCCCGCCCGGTTCCCCAGAGGTGCCCAAGCTGGACATCACCGTCAGCGAGCGGGAGGGGCCCGGCTACCGCCAGGGCGCCCTGCAGCTCCTGCGCCGCCTGCGGCCCCACTGGAGACCCGAGAAGGTGACGCTGCAGGTAGGAGAAGGCCGGGCGCGTCGTGGGGCCTGCACCCGGTGCCTGGCGGGGGATGCGGCAGCCCGAGCTTGGGAAGGGAGGAAGGGAAGGAAGGGGGGAGGGCGGGCGGCCATTGTGCGGGAGAGCCGCCGCCGCCGCCTCGTTTCCTCCCCTCCCCCTCTCTCCCAGCTCTCCAAACGCAGCCCCCTGCGCTGAGCCCCATTTGCTAGGCAGCCTGGCGGCGGGGCGTGTCAGCGCGGCAGCATCCCCTGCCCCCTCCCGCCTTATCGCTCCTTCTCATCGTCCTCCTTCCGTGCGAACTTGGTTCTCCCCGTTTGCGGGCAGGCGGCCTCTGCCGCTCTCGGCTGCCGTCTCCGCCGCACACACGACGCCCGGTATCTGCCCGGGGGGCCGCGGGCTGCGCCGTGGGCGAGGGAGGGGAAGGGGAGGGCCGTGCGAGCTTCACCCTCGCCGGGTCCGTGTCGAGCAGGGCGTGTTCGTGGAGCGGTGAGGCACGTCCCTCCTCCCTGGGGCGAAGGAGGGGAAAGGCAGGCGGAGGAGGAGGAGGCGGCTGGGTGGTTGCCGCCGCGCTGCAGTTGCGGGCTGGCGGGGCGGGAGGGCGGCCGCTGAGGTAACGGCCGCCGAGGTAACGGCCGCTGCGCGCCACCGGCGGCGGGCCCTTGGTGGGCTCCCCACGCCGGCGCTTGTCGTACATAAACATACATACACCTCCTGGGTTCCCTTCGGGATCGCTTTTAGGCTGACGCTGCCTCAAGAAGTGTCGTCCTTGCTCACATCTCTTAGTCTCGACCCGTATTCAGGAGCGTCGCGGCTTAGTCTCTGGTGTCGTCTGGATGAGCAATCGTTCATATTTATGACGAGTCACCTGCTTGAGGATTGGCTCCTTTTGTGCTTCTAGAATACACCTGACCTGGCCTCCGCAAGTCTTCAGTCGATTTACGTGGCTAAAATAGCACTTCAGTTGCAGCCTGTGTGTTTAGTTGAGCTGTTTATTATCAGCTGTTAAACTGCAGTTGCTAATACGCGGGAATGTCTTTAGTGAACTTCGTCTGGAGAGAGCTGCAGCACCTAATTTGTATGGGGAAAAAAGAGCACATTGAGGCAATAGCAAATTGGCTGAAATGTACTGCAGATACTTGATAGGAAAATAAACTTGACACATGCTAGTTGAGTTAGCATGAAAATAAAGCTAGTGGGCTGTTTTAATAGTAATTATTTGAGAGTTGTAGTTGTAAGCACAGACCCAGCATATTGAGGTGTGATGAAAATACCTTTACACATCATGTCCATTGTAAAAAGCGTTATTAGAGTTCATAGAATTATGGAATGCCGCTAGTTGAAAGGGTCTCATGAGTATCATCCTGGTAAACTTGCAGGACTACTTAAACATGCTTTTCTTTTAGCTCAATGATGAGGATACTTCGCAATAAAATAGGTTTTTTTTTTTCATTCATATAGGAGTGCTAATAAATGAAACATTAAAAAAACATTCTCATTAAAGAGGGGTGACTCTAACCTTTTGGGAAATTTCTAGTATGTTCAAGGAAATAAATGCTGCTGCTTTCCTCTGTCACCCTCTGCGGAAGAAGCAATTAGCAGAATAAAGCCACCTCTACCACTGGTGTGGAACAGGGACTCATTTGACTGATCAGGCTGTATTAAAGCAATAGGCTACTGTCTGTGGTTAGAAGTTTCATTCTTAGTAATTGTCTGAGTTTTGTTTCAACGAGTTAGCACCAAAACTTTGCAGCTCACAGTTTGTTTTCCTTTTGAACAGCAGAGGAACATCCCAGTCTGTTTAAACTGCTGTGCGTTGGTAAGGACCAAGAATGAACGTGACTTGAAACTAGTTGTATTATCATTGCTGATGCATCACTTCCAGTAAGATGCAGATGCTGAAATGAAAGATTGCTCTTTAAAAGGTTGAACAGAATGTCTGCCTTCGAGCCTCTTTATTAGAGGGGCAAATGTTTGGGAGGAAGATTAAAATGAGAGCCATGGATTACATGGAAAATATACTTGACTAATCAAACACCAGCATCATAGCAAAGAAGACAAAGAACATCAGTGGGTGGAACAAACGGCTGCTTCCTCTGTTCAGCTTCCTCTGTTCAACTCTGCTCTTAGCTACCTTTGCTCTTTGTGCTTCATGGATGGTAACATTTAGGAAGAAGCTGAAGAGCCCAGAGTTTAACTTAAAGTTAATTAACTTCTCTTGTAAAAGTTTACTGTTGCGTGTCAAATTGTTTAGTCAGCTAAATGATTTTTGAAGCAATACAGAGTTAAAAATTGTTATGCATAATTGAAAGTTTCTGAAAGATTTTAAAGTTTTCTAAAAGAGATACAACATTTAAACAAATTTTCCTGCACCGTTTCATAGAATGTAAGTATAAGGTACAGGATGAAAATAGTTTGTATCTTCAGTGCTTTAATTATCCTTTTATTGTGTTATTTTAGCAGAAAGTCTGTGGAATCTTAAAGCATTACCAATTATTTGCAGCATTGAGAAAAGCTCTGCTGGAATACATTTCCTCTTTCTTGAGTTATACATGAATATCTTCACTGCATAATAGTGCAGATATTAAAGTTCTTTTACACTGGTAAGGAGAAACAAAAATTTCCAGTCTAAATGCTCATCTTCATGTAGATGCTCTGTGTACTTGTCATCAGAGGATGTACTAGAAACCATGTAGAAGAGAGTTAGAAAATACAACACCCATGAATTATTGATTTGCTTTCTCTGCTTTACAGTAATACAAAACAATATCATTAAAGCAGTTTTTTCCCAGTAGTTGATTTTGATTCAGTAACTGGATCAAAACTAAATCAGTAACTGATATTAGTAATAATTTCATAGAGTAGTTTGAGTTGGAAGGGATCTCTGGAGACCTCTATTCTAACTTGAAGAGCACACTTTCTAAGTTCAGGAATTGGCTGTGGTGAACACAAGAAACAGTTGTGTATTCTTTTCATAAAAAGAAAAAATGCTTATTATAATTCAGCCAAACCTTGTTTTCAGTTGTGATAGTTGACATTGCAAATTTTATGTTCTGGATGATTCTTTGGAGATACAAAAAGTTTTTTACTGCCTTAGAGGTTGTATCAAAGTTCTTAATTAGAAGAATAATTTTGAATTTGTTACCCACCTTAAAATGTTATCTTTCCTGTTCTATGTAGATTCATTTATTAGTATTTGAATGAGGTTACTAACAAATCTCCACAGAAGAGCTGCAAAGATGAGTAAAGGAATGGAAAGGCTAAGGGAGCTGGGGGTCTTTATCTGGGAGCAGAGGAGCCTGAGAGGGTGACCTCATTCATGTTCATCAAGATGTGAAGGGCAGGGTCAGGAGGACAGAGCCAGGCTCTGCTCAGGGTTGTCCAATGATAGGGCAGTGGGTGCAAACTGAGTCAGAGGAGGTTCCAAGTGAACAGAAAGAGAAACTTCTTGACTCTGAGGGTTCTGAGAGGTTGTGGAGTCTCCTCCTGGACACATTCCAAACCCACCTGGGTGTATTCTTGTGTGACCTGCTCTAGGTGATCCTGTTCTGACAGGAGTGTTGGACTTGATCTTTTGAGGTCACTTCCAACCCCTAACTTTGAATTTGGCAGGTTAACATGTAGTTTCCTCTCTAGTGTAATACGGTGCAGGAAAATCTCTTTAGCTCCATTCTGAAGTAATCTTTAACACTGAAAATAAAGGCTGCTTGTTTTTATTGGTAAAAAACCAAAACTTAAATGTCTTTTAATTTACACCATTATTTGGATAGGAAGCACTGAGGTCACAGGTGCTGATACCTCCAAATGGAGAAGTTGAGTGAGGGAAGGTGTAAGAAAAGTTAGAGTTGCAGAATGGGCTGTGAGGGCTGCGTGGCAGAAGAACTGTAATTTGAGATGTACCTGGAACACAATGTCACACTAAGTGGTACATGTAGGTAATATTAGATGTCGTTTGAAGGTGGATTGGTTTCTCCACGTTTCCGATGGAGTTCGACAATCCTTTCTTGTAAAGAGTTGTTTGGGGTTTTTTTGTGGTATCAGTGGGTGGGGCAGCAATTGTGCATGTGGTGGTGTTTGAAGTCAGTGAGGTGCCACATCACCCTGCATGATGTAATCTAGTTGTGTGTGATAGAGGAGTGTTTGTGTCGATGACTGGTTCTAAGTACAGATGGATATTTGCTTAGGCACAGCTTGGATCTGACTATGTAATGGCATATTACTGACGTTAGAGTCCCTTAACGCAGGAAAGGATGTTAGCTATCTAAGTTGGTTCCTGGTTTTCCTCTCCATTGTTAGCATGGCCTTTTAATGTCAAAATCTTCCAGAGGGAGGAGGAGGCATCGAATTCTTTGAATTAAAATAAAGTCTTAGATCCCTTTTGGCTTTTTTATACGTGCAAGTGCTTTCATCAGTGTTGCAAAATCTGTAAGCAGATCTAAAACAATTCACCACTTCAGAAGTCTTAACTAGATACCTGATGCTGTCTGTTTTCAAGTAAGAGAATTTTCTTCAAAAAGAGGAAGAAAAATAGGTTATATCTCCATGGAGTTTTCTCCTGACATAAGCAAAAAAAAAATTCTCTTTAGTGCTCAAATTGGAATGTCTTGCAAAGGGTGACATTTGTAGCATTTCATAGTATTTATAGCATTCTGTAGTATAGGATGTAATTTTAGATGGTATTTATAGTGAGAATATAAAGAGTGTGAAACTCCAGTTAAAACTTCATGCTATGAAAAGACCAGTAGAGTTGCAGTTAATAGTTTGGTAGCCAAAAAGATGCTTAAGCTATGCTATATGGTGTAGGTAGCAATGGTGTTGCTCTGTCCGTGCTGCTGGTAAGGGAGAACATCCCAAGGGTTCAGCAGAAAGCTGGTAGTTCAACCAGTGGCCAAACTTGCCAGAGAATGGTGCTACTAACTTACCAATTTCCTACTGGCCTTGGTATTTAACACCAAATGATCTGTCATCTGACCAGCACATGGACAATGGCTTTCACCTGGTGAATGTAAGGAGTAGATGGCTCCAGAACCTAAAGACCTTTAAGTGATTTCTTGTAAGCTATGCTGAATATATGAGCATTGACCTAAGGTCTACATCTTCCAGTAGGTGTCCTTTCATTAACAGCTACTGAAGGCAGAGATGAAGAAATGCCTAGTCCTGTTGCAAGAAATTAACCTCTTCAGAGATGTATACTTGGAAGTGTGCATGTATGAAGGATACTTTTCCAGAAAATAGAGTTAAGTCTTACAATACAAAATCGAAACTCTGTGAGAATTAAAGAAGCATATGTTAAAAACCTGTTCCTTTCGGGGAACCTGAGGTGAAGCAGAATCAGATGAATCTCTGTTCATGCTGAAATTTACATCACTGTTTCTATAGGAGCAGGATAATGTTTTGTATATTTCTCCTTCTGTGAATGTAGTAACAGTCTAGAGGAAAAATATCTATTTTGTTTTACTGTCTCTTCCATAAGTGTTAAGTGCTTTCTACTTGGCCTTGTGATCCTTTGTACCTGCCTGTTCATGCTTCTTACACGTGATCATAATTTTGTTCTCGTTGTCTTGAACACTTAGAACAATAGGATCACATGAGCTTTGTGGAACTGCCTACCTGTCGCTGCACAGTAGTGACGGACAAAGCAGTGACAGCTTTTGGTTTCATGCAGGAGCTGCTCTATTTACCTGTCAGGTGCCTTTTTACCTCTTCTACAGCTGATCATGCACCTCAAATACATATGACAGACCATCTACATTGTCCATGTGCTCTTCTGCTGCTTGTCATTGGCTAGAGGGTGCTCTTCGTGTGTGCTGGCAAATGTGCTAAAGATGTCCCCCCACATCCTGGTTTCTCTTTGTTTTAATTCTCTTTATTGCTTCCATTCTAGTCAAGGACAGTGCTGTGTTTCACCGAGATTGAAACTGCCCACAGTTAGACTCAGATCATCCACACCTACCCATGAGACTGGAACATCTACATTGCATGCCCTTCTCTGGAATCTAATCACTTGATCCTTGCTGATAGAGTTTTTTTAAGATAAACTGTCTTAAAGATGCTTCATGTCTTGCTTAAGTTTTTCTCTTCTATTCCTGGACTTGCTTGGCCTAGGCTGTTTCTGCCATGTGCTACTTCCCGAGATTATATTTGGGGGTGTAAAACTTATTTGTAGCTTTCTCACCTTCTGAATTTAATAAATGGTTTGTTTGTTCCCAACAGCTAGAAAGTCTCATCTGGATCATGGGCTGGTATAGATACCATTTCCAGAAATGCTTTCAGAATTTTAGCTTTGTCTCACCTCACCTGAAAGTACTTATTACAATGTTATAAGTACATAGCAAAGTAATGATTTTTTTGCAGATTATAGGAGCAGTAGAATCCGGATGGTTGTCAAATTTTTTAATGCATTGCATCATGTTTTTGACTTGTATTTGCTCACTTTGTTGTGGTGTGTGGTGTTGGTGCTTTTTTTCCTTAATTTATTTTTGTTTCCAGGCTTTTCTATCTGCTATTCATAATGTTCCATAGATTCTTCTGTCGTCTTCCACATGGCCTAAAGAGTTTACTGATCATGTTATCCACATCATCAGAGTTCATTCTCTGTTTATGCTATTTGACTGATGCTTTTATTACAGAGCTCTTGTGTTGCTCTGCTGAATTTCAGGTTGTTTCAGGCAAGGTATTTGAAGATGATTCTTTAAATGCTACAGTAAAGGTGTTCTGAATAAAATGAGTATTGAGTTCTTTTACTGGTACAAATTCAAGAGATGTTTTCTCACAATGTAATATGAAAAGTTTATACTCAGAATAATGTTATTAGAGAAGTAAGCAAACTCTTTGCCTTTTTAAGAAGCAATAACTAAAAATGCTCCTGGATATAAATAATTAGTTGTAGCAGCATGTTGCAAATAGATGTTAATAAGAAGTAGAGTTTCTAAATTATCAGTTGAGGGAGTCCAATTTCCTTGTTGTAGATTTCTTGTTGTTAACACTAATGAGATTTGTTTTAAGGGGATAATAGACCTGTGCAACATTGCAAAAACTGTACCGTGGCCAGAAGCGTTTTTAACAGCGTAAGTCAGTCAAATTCTTACTGCTGCTTTACATCACAGAACCATAGAATGTTAGGAGTCAGAAGGGACCTTGAGAAATTGAGTCCACTCCCCTGCCAAAGCACAATCACCCAGGGCAGGCTGCACAGGAACATATATTCAGGTGTGTTTTGGAAGTGTCCAGAGAATAACTGACAACCTCTCTGGACATCCTGTTCCAGTGCTCTGTCACACTCACTGTAAAGAAGTATCTCCTCGTGTTGAGGTGTAACTTCCTGTGTTCCAGCTTGTACCTCTTGTTCCTTGTCTTACCACTGGGCACTACAAAAAAGAGCCTGGCACCTTCATGTTGACACCCAGTCCTCAGATTTGCAGACATTGATAAGATCCCCTCTCATACTTCTCAAGACTAAACAGCTCCAGGTGTCTCACTCTTCCTTCATAGGAGAGGTGTTCAGCTTCTGCAATCATCCTCTTGGACTCTCTGGCAGATTCCTCTCTCTCTTGAACTGGGGAACCCAAAACTGTACACAATATTCCAGGTGTGGCCACACCAGGGCAGAGTAGAGAGAGAGAGGAGCTTCCCTAGACCTGTTGGACACACTTTTTTTTATATTGTACCCTAGGATGACATTGACCCTCTTGGCCACAAGGGCACATTGCTGGCCTGTGCATAGCTTGCTGTCCTCAGGACTCCAAAGTCTTTCTCCATGGAGCTGCTGAGTCTGTGCTGGTGCCTGGTGTTATTCTTCCCCAGATGCAGGACTCTGCATTTGTTCTTATTGAACTTCATGAGGCTCACCTTTGTCCAGGTCTTGCTGGGTGGCAGCACAGCCTTCCACTGTATAAACCACCCTTCCCAGTTTTGCATCATCATCAAATGCTAAGGGTACACTCAATCTCATCCAAATCATGAAAATGAATGAAAATATTGAACAAAGCTGGACCCAGTATTGATCTCTGGGGAAACACCACAGGCTTCAGGCCTCCAGATGGACTCTGCTGATCAGAGCTCTGAACTCTGCTGTTGAACCAGTAACCAAACCACTTCATGGTTCAATCATCTAAGTCAATTAAGTCATCACTTAAACTATCAGCACTACTTCAAGTCTGAGGTTGTTTCTGATGAAAGTACAATTTTGTATGGAGAGAAAGGCAAGCTTCATTAGAGGATTGTTTTATAAGAAATAGCAAATGGTAACACAAGTTCTGGTGGCTTGTAATAGGTGATTACTGCTTGTTTCATTTGCTACCTTTGCCATTCTAGAAATGTAATAGATTCCTTCAGAGGGACTAGTAGATTTTACACTTACTGGTTTTGGTCCTTAGTTCAGCAGAATTTCCCCTTCTCAACTCTGTCAGTGACAGAATAAAAACTTCAGCTAATGCTACGTGTCAGAAGTTTAATTTCGATTTTTCAGAAGTCTCATTTCTATTGAGAGGAAGCAGCCCTGCAGAAAGGCACTTGGGCATACTGATGGATGAGAAGCTGGACGTGAGCCAACAATATGTACTTGCAACCCAGAAGGCCAATGGCTGCATCAAAAGAAGTGTGGCCAGCAGGTTGAGAGAGGTGATTCTGCCACTCTGTTCTGGTCAGACCTTGTCTGGAGTGTTGGAGCTCTGGACTCCCAACGTGAGAGAGATATGGACCTGCTGGAGCAGGTCTAGAGGAAGGCCACAAAGATGATCAGAGGGCTGCATCACATCTCCTATGAGGACAGACTGAAAGAATTGGAGCTCTTCAGCCTGGAGAAGGGAGTGCTCTGGGGAGACATTTCAGTATCTGAAGAAAACCTACAGAAAGGCTGGGGAAGAACTGTTTAGAAGGGCCTGTGGTGATAGGGTGAGGGGCAAAGGTTTGAAATCAGAGTAAGGTGGATTTAGGTTAGATATCAGGAGGAAGTTCTTCACAATGAGAACAGTGAAATACTGGAACAGGCTACCCAGGGATGTGTTTGAGGCCCTGTCCCTGGAGACGTTCAAGATGATACTTGTGGCTCTGGGCAGTCTGATCTAGTTGGAGGTGTCCCTGATAGCTGGAGGGAGCTTGGACAAGCTGACAACCCAAGGCAACCTGTGACGCTGAAGTATTGCAGACAAGATACATGTTATTCGATTGACAACTCAGCACAGATAACCTCTGGAGCATATTTTTTTCAGTTTAATGAGTTAATTGTGAGTTTATGCTAAAATACATGGGAATCAGTACTTTTGTACTTTTTTGCAAATCAGTATAACTTTTTGACTCATTTTGCTTAAAAATGCTTCCAGCTCTACCAACAAATACAAAACAACCCCAAACCTTCAACAAAATAAAACACTAGCAAAAAATCTACCTGAACTGCCCAAGGTTCTAAGGAATGAATCAGAGAATTATAGGTTGGGACTTTGAACATCATCTAGTTCCAATCCTCCTGCCAGTGATACCTTCCACTAGACCAGGTTGCTCAAGGCCTCATCTAATCTGGCCTTGAACACCTCTAGGGAGGGGACATTCATGTGTTTGTGAGGAGATATTAATGAAAGGTTATGAATTATTAATATATCTGAATATTATTAATATTAAAAAATTTGGGGGGAATTACTTCAGATTCTTTGGATTTTTGATCAACAGGAAATATTTGCACAAAGGATATTTATTAACACAGAAATAAACAGTTTTAAACAATCAGAACTTGGAAAAATTAGGAATGTGAAATGGGAAATTCTGACTGTGCTGCAGAGGCTTAGCATTAACCCTAGCACATGGTACTCACGATGCCTTGGATCCCTGAGTAAGTTTCCTGTATAAGAATGCTTCCAAAACTCATGATAATGATCCCACGCAGGAATATAAAATATTCCAGGCAGAGGAGGGAGAGAGAGATGAGTTGCTGTGGAGCCTGTGTAAGCTGCAAACACGTGGCTGTAGCAATTCCCAGTCTAAGGAGCCACACTAAGGGGTGCTGCTTCCTGCTGTGCAGGGAAGGCTGGCTGTAGAAAAGATGATCTCTGAAGAAAGGCACTGCTTCTAAATCACCCCCCTTTAAATAGACCAATTTGAAAGTTAAACTGGTCAATAGGCATTTAGCATTCTTGTTCTGCCCAGTGCATTTAAAGTTATGTGCCTGTATGACCGCACAGGCACGTTGAGGGGCTGCACCAGACACCGGACAGGTGGCGCTGAGCTCCTAGCCCCAAGGCTTTGCTTTTGCTCAATCTACTTCAACTTCTGGACCCTGAACAGAAGGAGGACTAAGCGAGGGTTTAAACCAGCCTGGCAGGATTTATGCCTGCCAGGACAGTGTTCCAGTGTCTCACCACCCTCACTGATTTCTGAACAGAAGTTACCTGCTGTTGATGTGTTATTAATAACAACATGTTATCATTAAGTACTAGGGTTGGGTGTAAGAGCTGAAATTCAACAGACTGTTCCATTTATCATTATTTTTGTTCTAGGCCTTACTTACAGCTTGAGGATGATGACATGGAAGGATATGTGAATGGTCATAAGTAAATATGGAATTCAAACTGTAGTCATTCAGCACTTAATATTCTAATTCTGAAAACCAGGTTTCATTTCTCAGCTGTTTTTCTGACTGCTATTGCAATTGGGAATTAAAAAATGTATTCAAGGTCTTATGGTTGCCTTTAAATAAGAACCACTTGCAACTTTTTTACTATATTTTAATTAGGATTTTGGAGGCAGCAGAGTGGGAGAAGAGGCATGACTGTAAATACTTTTAAAAAATTATACTTGAATATAAATTGCAATTATTGTGAGAACTTTTGACTTGAAATTGTTTGCTTATGTTTAAGACTGCAGGAGATTGTTCAGTACTTAGGAAAGTAAGTTTCCTTGCTTGTGGTATTGCTTGTCAGATGAGAATGTTAATGGCTTGTCCTTTAGTCACTTACAAACAGATGGACTTAATATGGGTAGTTTAAACATTCAGTCCAAGTTGGCAAAGTGCAAAGAGTTTGAGAGTGTCAAGCATTCGTTTTCTGAGCTGTAAAACTGTCCTAGATTGTAGGAGGGTGAGAACTGCTGTGTTACTTTTGCAGGCGTGGGGTGGGATTTCAAATGCATAGCTACATGAGATTATGCTACTCGATATCCAGCTCAGTAACTCAGAATCTAGTTTGCTTGTCAGGTAGCATCTACAGGGGTTCAGCTTGTGTGCTAACTACTTTAGGCCTCATGGTCAAATGTAAAAGGGGAAACTGCAGTTCAAGAGTGGGATTTGGGTTTGGTTTTTTTTGGTTCTGTACTTCCTCTCCCCTGCCTAGCTGGGAACTTGTATGTCTGTTATTATTTGAAAGACACTGAATGGGTTGTGAACAGATGTAGATGTAAACAGAATGCTGAAATAATGCTCTTAGTTTTCTAGAAAGTAATTTCCTTCAGTATGTTCATGCATCAGTGACTAGACTGGTCACAAAATCCAGTAGATTGCAGGGCTTAAAATGCTTTTTGAAGTCTTCAAATGGCATATACCAGTTATAAAGTGAAAAAAAGGAGGATAGCGAGTCTTCTCAGAAGCTTTTAAGTTTGATATGGTACTTGACATTGAAGGCTAGAGTCTTGAGCTTTAAGTACTGTTTCAAAGTGACTGTGGTGTTTTACTGATGGATAACAATCCCTACAGCTAGTGGGAAGGTGATGATGGTTGAACTTGGAACTGTTTCTGACCTGAAATTTGCTTTTAAAAAGTGGCTGTTTGGAGCTCTAGAAGTAACTTTTATTATTTGTGTGCTGGTCAACGAGTACTAAAATGGTGAAATGCATCAAAATTGCTTCTTCTGTGCTACCTGTACTCAGGACTTTCTGTCTTGGTTTAGGATTGCTGCCCTGCTGGGGCTTTGATTTCAGCCATTCATCAGCTTCAGAGTAATTACATGGAAACTCATACCATATTGGTTTGTCAGTTACTGTCTCTTGCATGTAGTTTCTGTGTAGTTCACTGTAGCATGTTTTCGTCGTCTTTTCATGTGTTGCTGGTAAGAAGTCCTTATATTTTTCTTTGTAATTTTCCTGTATCTTAACAACTATTTTTTTTTCTTAATGCTCAGTCTAGTAAACATCTGTGCTTTGTGAACTAAAGAATAACTGTTTTTCTCCTGCACGTGAAAAATGCCTTTTTAATATTTTTTTAACTTCCCAGCTGTTCACAGATGGAATCACCAATAAATTAATTGGCTGCTATGTGGGTGAGATAACAGATGACGTCGTTCTAGTTCGGATCTATGGAAATAAGACAGAGCTCTTAGTAGATCGAGATGAGGAAGTGAAGAGCTTCCGTGTGCTGCAGGCCCATGGCTGTGCACCTCAGCTGTACTGCACTTTCAATAATGGTTTGTGCTATGAGTTCATGCAAGGAGAAGCACTGGATCCAGAGCATGTATGCAATCCTGATATTTTCAGGTAAGCTTTTTTAATGATTTCATTGATCTAATTTATAATGTTTTGTCAGGCCCAAAAGATCTCAAGTTCAGTTTATGGGCAGGTAGAAAAGATGAGGGTGGTGAGACACTGGAACAGGTTGCCCAGGGAGGTTGTGGCTGCTCCCTCCCTGGAGGTGTTCAAGGCCAGGTTGGACAAGGCTTTGAGCGACTTGTGCTAGTGGGAGGTGTCCCTGCCTATGGCAGGGGGTTGGAACTAGATGATCCTTGAGGTCTTCCAACCTTACATTCTATGATTTCTATAAGCCCTGCACTAAGTCAGTGTTCACTTTTGTGACAGCTCACTGTTCTCTTAGTTGACGTGGTATTTCGCTGCTGAACAAATGATCCTTGATCCCTCCCCAGAAGACCTTATCGTAGGATGGTTTGGGTGACCTCCTGCAGTGAGCAGGGACAGCCTCCACTAGATCAGGTTGCTTGGTGCTTCGTCCAGCCTGACCTTCAATATCTCCAGGGATGGGGCCTCAACTGCCCCCTGGGCAACCTGTTGCAGTACCCTCATGGTGCAGAACTTCTTCTCATCCCCCAATCTAAATCTGCTCTCCTCTCGTTTCAAACTGTTGCCCCTCATCCTATTGCTGTAGGCCTTTGTAAACAGTCCTTCTGCAGCTTTCTTGTAGGCCCCCTTCAGGTATTAAAAGACCACTATTGGGTGGCCACTATTGGTTCCCTGGAGCCTTCTCCAGGCTGAACAATCCCAGCTCCCTCAGCTTGCTTATAGAGATCCTACATATTATGAGTATTTAACATTTGCACCTTACCATTATGGACATAATTAATGTGATGGGGTTGACAGCTAATTTGAGTCAGCTCTTTTAAAGGTAAGCAGGTTGAATAATACTTGTAAGTACAAGTATTTGCATGCTGTAACTCTGTTCTCTCTGCTTACCCTCCTTAAAGCAGTAACCTTTTCAGTCTTAAAATATGCTACCCTGTAACTGTTCTTAAACCTTCTTTGAGTTCCTCTGCTGCATTTTTTAAACCTATTTTTCTGTTAAATACTCTGTAGTTGTCTTCTCTTGTTGCTGGGTAAAATAGGATACTGTCATACATTTAAATATTACATTTTTTTTTTAGACTTATTGCTAGACAACTTGCTAAAATCCATACTATTCATGCACACAATGGGTGGATTCCTAAGTCTAACCTGTGGCTGAAGATGGGGAAATACTTCTCTCTCATACCCACAGAATTTGCAGATGAAGTAGTAAATAAAAGGTAGGTGTTTCAGTACTTGCTTTCTTGACTTCCCATTCTTACTGGTTAAAGAGTAAAAACATTAAAAAAAGGTTTTTGTTACCACACAATGTTAAGCTTGAACAAGCTTGAGTTTCATCTTGCTCCTTGTATGCTGGAGTAGCTGCGGACATCTTAAATACATGGTGGAATAATTCATCTGGTGTGGGTGGTATATACACACACATGCAGCTCCTGGTTTGATTGGATGTTTAAGCAATGGTAGTTTTCTCTATTCTTTAAAAACAACTGTGGTCAAATCTTCATATAGTTGCCTCAACAGTTTTTTATGAGAACTGTCAGTCTCAAACTGAGACCTGTGTTCTGGTGTGAAATACTAAAGGCACATTTGCAGCTTGGTGTTCATTCTAACCTGCACTGCTTAGCTGTATACACACTTCATTAATGTGTTCAAAATTGGTTATGTGAAAGTAGAATTAATGAAAGGATCTTTCTGGGCGACGGGATGAACTCCCAAGGGTGGCTTCTGCTTCAGAGGAGGATGCTTCTGTAGAGTCATTCTAGACCTCTGTTATCACGGAGTATGAATAACGGGCTCAGGGATTTTATTGCACCTTTTTTTCAGCATCCCAACATACCTCTTGGAGTGCAAATCAAGCTGTGTGGTGTTTTCCTAGCAGCTAACAAAATATCTAAAGGCTTTTCAGCATCAGTCACTAGAAAATTAGGATGAGAAGGAGCAGCAAAACCAGACACAGCATTTAACCTGACTACAATTTCTGTGTTATAATATAAAGTTTGTGTTGAACGCAGTGCTTCTTGGGGAGCAGAGCCTATTAAGATAAAACTAACTTGGAAGTGCTTGCACACTATCATCAAACTCCAAATCACTCAGGAAGCAGATTTCATCTTAAAAACATTCTTAATGAAGCTATTGAAATAATTGGTCCCAACTGCCCTTCTTGTTGCATTGTAACTAAAGAATGCTCTAGCAAAGTTGTTTGAATTGTCATTCTTCTGCAATGTAAAATTCTTAAGAAAATGTGAGTAGCTAATCAACAGGCTGGGTGGAAAACAAAAGGCTACTTAGGCATATTTACTGTGACTAGGATTGAAAATGAAAGTTTCCTTTATGTAGACACATATAATACTCAGTACTTACTGTTGTGCATTCTCCCTGAAGGAAGTCACGTGAGCAAGAAGTGAATGAAACTCACACCACGAGCCTTTTGATCTCTATTCCTTTAAAAACATGCAGGATTGTATTTGATTCAGAAATCAATATGCAGATCTATGGATTGCTGCACAAACTCTTCAGAGTTGATTTTTTTGGAGAGGAGTGAGGCGAATAACTGTCATAATTTGACTGTTGTACCAGGGGACAGGGTTTGGGAGAAGGTCTCTTGAATTATTTGCGGAAAGAATGTAGAGAAAAATAAGCTACTTAATTTCAAACGCTTGATATGGAACACAGAGTACTAAATATTAACTCTCAAACTCCTTATGCCTGAAAAGATTTTTAAGTGACATTCCAAGTCCTCAAGTGCTTCAGGAAGAGATGACCTGGATGAAGGAAAGACTGTCAAATTTAGGATCACCAGTGGTACTCTGTCACAATGACCTGTTGTGTAAGAACATTATTTACAACAAGAAACGAGGTAGGTATTGAACTAATCAGTAAGTAGTGAATGGCTGTGTTTGTGTTGTAAATTGCTTTTGCTGCATCAGTGATGCCATTTTACTGGCTTGTTCAAGTGACCTCAGCTTTTTAAGACCCAAAGTAAGGGCAGTGATACCTGTGCAAGGAAGTTTCCTCATTAGGTAATTGTCATCTGTATGCTACTGTGCAGAAGAGTGACATTGGTGCTCTTTGCCTTTTTTTAATGTATTTGTTAATTCCTAGACTGCTTATGACTACATTTCAAAGTACATAATTATTCATGTTAATTCTCTTTCAGTCATATAAATCTTTTAGGAAGACAAAAATTTAACAGAAAACAAGCATAGAAAATAGCCTGGAGACATTACCTGCTATATATAGTATGTGTATCTTCTGGTTTGTGATTGTGGGAAGACATTTTGATAATGAAATAGCTTACTTCCAGTTAATACTGTGATCGGTGACTCAACATTTTCTGCATGAGGTACATTAGTCAACTCAAAGATTTCTTATGTAAATACATACTGTAAATGGAAATAGATTTAAACAGCTGTAGGCATTGCACATCTTAGCTTTCTTTTTATTATGATACTGATGTTAAGAAAGAATGCCTTTTTAGAATCCGTGGAGTTTTATGTGAACCTGCACTTCCTTCTGTGGCTTGATTTTTAGTGGTTTGAGGTTCGGTTACTAAATGAATCAACAAAAGGCAAACTAGTGACACTAAAAGGGTCCTTGTGCAGTAAAAATGCACAGCTTTCCTCCCATTTCAAATACCTGATCTTAGCTGAGTGCAACAAATTTATCAGATCAGATGATTCTTTTGAAGGGAGGATGACACACATTCCTTCAAGTAGCTTTATGCTTGCGGTGGATTTATAAGATTGATTGGTATGTAAATCAAATTGTGAAGTAAATTGTGGATGGAATGAAAGTCTTCTTCATCAACCATCACTGGTCTTTGGTCTGTTAGGCTTCTGTGCTTTTAAGCTCTAAATAAAAACTAAAAAACATGCTGCAGGTGGTTCTAATATGAAAACCATCTATGTGTGTATAAACATAAATGCACTGAATGGATGTGAATTGAGAACATAGTCTCTCAGTTTGTATGCAGGTTTCCCTCTGAGTTAATAGCACTTTGGAATGGGGTTGCTACTACTTCTAATTACAGAAAAAAAATATGTTTATATACCTGTAAATACATTTTACGATTTACATTTTAATGTAAATACACTTTAAGTTCTAATAATTCAGTAGTTAAAGTGATTTTATTTAGTTTCACAGATGGATTATAGCTATGCTTAAAAAGCAGGGGGAAGGAAGGCATGAAAAAAACTTCAGCTTGTACTCTTAAACACATTGGATTTGTGACATCGTAATACCAGAAATAAATCTGGTTTTGTTGTGTGTTTTTTCTTTTTCAGTGCTGAAACTAGGTTGAATTTTGGCATCCCAATACAGACCCATTGCAAAAAAAAAAAGAGTAATTTTCATAGTCACTTTTCATAGTAGAACCATGCTGCAAAAAAGTATTTTTCATAGTCGTTCCTTTAGAAGATTTGCTCTCCGAGTCAGTAGGTTTGAAGTTCCTACTTTTAAAACAAATGCTATATGCTTTTGTCTTTGTAAACAGAGTGGAGGAATAAACAATGCCAGCAGTGCATCACTTATGAGCAATCCTACCATAACGAGTGTGTGAGTGCTTAGTGTTTGGGGGCAAGGTGGGGAGGAGGGAGGTATGTCAAGGCTTCAAGATAGATGTAAACAGCTAGGGCGGGGGGAAAAAGACTTGGGAACATGAAAAATGTATTTATTAAACTTCTATTTGAATGTTGCACTTGTACTGTATTTTGAAACCTATGCAGTTTGGGTACAGCAGGCACTGTTTTCATAGTAACCAAACCTCAGTGCCATCTGTAGAAAGAGTATTTGTAGTTTGAAAGCTGTTCTCATAGTGTAATTTTTACAGAGCATAATGTATCAATCTACCTGTTAGTACAACCTTAAGATGAGGAATGTGATTTTTAGAAGTGGAGGTTCAGCTTTAACTATAAACACACATAACTGGAATTCTGTTTAGGAGGGAAAAAGCTTTTATTAGGAAAGACAAAATTTTTCAAGAGCACAAGATGGAATCTTTGATGATATGCTTCAATAGGAATGGCATTGAACTGTGTGAAAACAGTTAACAGCTTGGATGTGCTTTAGTATATTTGCTTTTCCATCTAGAAATACTTCCTGTGTATCAAAGTCCTTGGTGACTGGAATTAAGAGAGAATTGGTTTTCTAAATTAACTGTTCTGTGTTTTCTCTTTCTACATTAACTTGTGTTTTTTTTCTTTCAGTAAAGTTTTATGCAAATCTGTTAATGTTTATCTGACTTTTCAGAAGCTGGCATGAACAAGCTGTTTTAGCAACACTGTATGGCACTTGTGAATGCTTAATTTTGGGAGGAAATTTGGGTGTATGTTTAAGCTACAGGCTATCTAGGACTCTTGTCCAGTGCAGTTAGAATGGTTATGGCTTGTCCTAGTGCTTTGCTTTAGACTAGTCTTAGATGTTCAGATTTGAAAGAAAAATCATAGTTGTGCCATACTGCTTTTTAAGCCCTAAGATTGATTCTAGTTTGAGACTAGAATAGCATGTTGAGTGCTAGCTTCATTTAATGGAGTTTCACTCTTCTGAAGTGAATTTGTTCACGCTGTGCCTGAAAGAACTGTGCCTCTTGCTGTTTTGTTAATGTCCGTTTTCAGTCACTCAGGATATGAAAATTTGCAAGTGTTACTTTATGTAACTTATAATTACCAGTGTCATCTGTTCTTTAAAGGATGTCATTCAGAGCTTCATGTTGCTTTTAATTATAGTTTGTCCATCACGATAGTCAAAATATCCTTCAAGCGTAGTACTGCTTATTTATAGACCTTGTATTCTGATGCTCTTAAAGTTTTTGGTTGGTTTTGTGGTGGGTGGCTGTTTTCTTTGGTTGGGTTTTTTTTTTTGGGGGGGGGGTTGGTTGGGTTTTTTGTTTTGGGGGGGGTTGTTTGGTTTGGTTGTGGTTGCTTGGTTGGGGGTTTTTTATGTCTTGCTTTTCTCAGCATGACCTGAAAGTGTCAAAAAACCTCTTGATGTTTTAAGAGTACTGGAATATTGCTATTCAGTAAGACCAAGTATCAGTATTCTTTTGTCTGTGTATATGCTCTCTTTGAATGTATTAAAATCACCTACCAGGAAGTTGAGTGTGTGGTTAGATGGCTAGTTTTGTTCTTTTTATTCCCTCTGCCTACCCAATGTTTTCTATGATCTTTGGTAGGAGTCTGTGGGTGCTCAGTGCTTCTGAAGACTGAGGTATGTTTAAGGCTTCTGGTTTTGATCTGAAAACCTGTTTTGTTTTGCAAGGCTACGTTGGATAAATTTATAGCAAAATTTACTCTTTAGGTTCATGACTCCTTCATGAATTCTCAAGTATGTCAGCAGTAGTAGATCATTGTCTTTTAATGAAGCTGTCTTCTAGGGCCTCAATGGCTCACCTGATGAGCAGGATGGGATGGATCTTGGATCATCATTGTGCTGTACTAACCACAACTATGACTGCACATTGAAAGGGCTGAACTTACGAAATCACTGGAAGCGAAGAGCAGCTGGAAGGAGAGGTGTCATCACCCTCCTATCTTTCAACTCCCTGAGGAGATTTAGGAGATGCTCTGACTCTTACATGATTATTAAAAAAAAAAAATTATAGTGTGTAGAACACAGCATCTGTTTTGTCTTCATGTGGTTTTCATAGCTTGCCTTGCCTGTGAAACTACTAGGAGACCCCAAAAAGAATGTGTTTCAACTTGAAATACTCAATGCTCTTGATGTCTATATTCCTATTGATAACAGTAGCTTTTCCAGCTTAATTTTGAATCATACCTCACTTCAATAAAACAGCAATGTGCTTAGACTAGTGTCTCTTGTACATCTGCTTGTACCCAGTGATACCAGAGGCACAAATTCTTTGTACTTCCAGAAACTTTGAAATAAAAGCTAGCTGTTTATTAGTTTGAGTCATAGCTTTTGGAATTGGCTTTCCTGTAAGAATGGTGTTCAGTCTTAAAAGTAACTTATAATAGGGATAGTTAATTAGTACAGAGTTTGTTGTGCTACTTCTAAAACAAGGCAACTGGGACATGTTGACATTATGCATTTTTCAAATGGCAAACAAAAATTTTAGCTTTGTTCCACAGAACTGTGCATCTTTACTTTGAACCTTCATGCAGAAACTGAGTTGCACAGTAGACTGAGCCTGAAAGAGCTCAGTTAAAATGCAGGCCTTTTTTACTTTTAACATCTGTCTTAAATCTGAGTTTGTCAAATTTTCTGCACTTACTGCAGATTAGATATGCTGAAGTGGCTGCCTTGTGGTGCCATGCACTGTGCTTCTGTTGTGCACTGACAGGAACCTTGTCATATCAGTTGTTCTCATGCATTTCACCATAAGAGAGTACCTAGTACCAGCTGCACTTGTGCCATGTTAGTTTCAATTTCTTATTTTGCCTAATGTTATTTACATCTGGAAGTAAGTTGTAAATATCTGTACTTCAAGATGCATAATAGCACACAGATATGTTCAGGATGAAATTCTCACATGAAAAATTTCAAGTGTTACTTATGTTGATATTTTTGCAAGCAGTTTCTTACCTCTTGTGTTTGTGAGGGAGGAAGAAAAGAAAACTCCACTTAAATAGGAGCAACATGAAATGTTTTGAGGGGCAGAGGTTCAGGAGATTCAGAATTTTAATCACAGTTGGGCTGTGCATTTTGACTCTTTTGTAACTCAAAAGATGCTTCTCATTAAAAGTTGTCCTAGAAAACCAGTTTTCCAATCAGTCACAAATTAATCTTTGGTAATATTACAAGATTTTAGTTGTGGCTATGTCAAACTTTTTTGTCTCTTCAGAGTTCTAAAGAACACCACATTTTCCATTGCCAACAAGATTTTCCTGGAAGGAACTGGCCACTTTGCAGGCAACTTTCATTTTGGTTTTCTATATTCTAAAAGATTAAACCTTAAAACCTTAGCAGTCAGTTCATTTTGTGAAAGTAAGGGCAGACCCTGATTTGGAGGATTGTCACAGTGATTTTTGAGTTGGGGAGTTTAAGTTTGCTTGTAAGTGCTTAGATGAGGTTTCTACAGCTGAAAAACATTTGCTATATTAAACTACAATTGAAGATGAACTGCATAGGGAGGAACACATCTGACAAAGTTTTGGGATAACTTGGCCAGGACACTTAATCTAGCAAAACTGTTGTATTTGATAATCAAAGAATGCTGTGGGTTGCAAGGGACCTCCAAAGGTCATCTAATCCAACCCCTTCTGCAGTAAACTGGGACATCCTCCACTGGATCCGCTTGCTCAGAGCCCTGTTGAGCCTCAACTTGCATATCTTCAGGGATGGGACAACTAGCTCCCTGGGAAACCACCTTCACGGTGCAGAACTTGTTCCTAACATCCAATCTGAATCTCCTGTTCACTAATTTCAAAACCTTGCCTCTTTGTCCTGTCACTGCAGGCCTTTGCAAACAGTCCCTTCACAGCCTTCTTGTAGACCCACTTCAGTTACTGGAAGGCTGCTATTAGGCCTCCCCAGAGCTTTTTCTTTTCCAGGCTGACTCAGCTTGCCCTCCTAGCAGAGGTGCTTCAGTTCCCTGATCATCTTTGTGGCCCTCCTAGACCTGCTCCATCAGGTCTGCGTTCTTCCTGGATTGAGGGCTCCAGAGCAGGACTCAGTACTCCACGTGAGGTCTCCCCACAGCAGAGTCAAGCAGCAGAATCACCTTACTTGATCTGCTGGCCATGCTGGTTTTGATGCATGATACATCCACAAATATTAAGGAGGCAGCGTATTAGAGACACTCAGTCCTTAGCCTAGGAAACATATAATGTACTTAACATTATTTATTTATTTATTTATTTATTTTTAAAATATCAAGCTCTGGTAGTTTGCATTAGTATGTATAATGTGTTTTAAGTGATGCTATGAAGATTGTTTGTTGTATTGTAATATAAATGTGCAGCTAGGTATCAAAGAATGGATATAGAGAGGGAGAAGGATGCAGCTATTACAGTTGCCCCATTTCAGCATAGTGGTTTTACATTTTAATCATAGACAGTCAAGAAATCATAGAATCATAGGATGGTAATGTTGGAAGGGACCTCAAGGATCATCTAGTTCCAACCCCCTGTCATAGGCAGGGACACCTCCCACTAGTACAGCTCACTCAAGACCTCCTCCAACCTGGCCTTGAACACCTCCAGGGAGGGAGCATCCACAGCCTCCCTGGGCAACCTGTGCCAGTGTCTCACCACCCTCACTGCAAAGAGCTTCCTCCTAACATCTAGTCTAAATCTCCCCTCTGCCAGTTTAAACCCATAATGTTGTAGTGCAGAAGCTCTTAAGTGAACCCATTGCTTTATTTCCTGATTTTTTAATTTATTTTTGGTAATCTTGCTGGTTTCCCATGAAGCAGAAGATCTAGTTGTACCTAGTCCATCTTGATAGTGTTTTGACTGATGGGGTGTAGGTATTTTTGAGTAACTTCAATGCTGTATTACCATGAATGAAACATTTTCCCCATCCTCACTATAATTTGGAAGCATCTAGGGCTGTTTGCTGCTTTATCAGTCCTCGTTTTTGTAACAGTACATAATCTCATAGTTTTCAGGACTTCAAAACCATCTGACTGTTTCTTGATAGCACTTTAAGCCAGCTTGAAAAAAAAAAAAGGCAAAAATAAATAATAGTCTTGCTTTGTAAGTGTGGCTGGAGGAAGCAGGAAATATCAACACGTTAAAGAAAATACCTACATGTTGCAATGTCTTAGTCCACTGTGGCTGCACATCTGTGAGAATAAAACAGGACTGTTCTTTTAAGTCAGGCCAAAAAGTGATGTGGTATTTCTAGGTAAAGCTTCCATAAAGGATCTTCTACTCTGTTTCTTATTTGATGGTAAAGGTTGCCCTCATGTGGTAGAACTGAAAATTGAAGCTCTGCTATTCAGAGTTTAAATAACTGTAAGCTCTCAGTAATTATTTAAGAGCTTTCTTGAATTAATATTCAAGGCAATCTTGTGCAATGAAAATCACAGCCTTGCTCTTGAATGTCTGAGTGCACGCAGCTGGGCACAAGCAAGACAGGTGTGTGGTTTTGTTTCCCCCAAAACTTCAAAGGACACCAAAGGATTAGGGCTGTGACTTCATTTGATATGGATTCTGATGTTGCTGCTGTTGTCTCACATAGGTGATGTGCAGTTCATAGACTATGAGTACTCTGGATACAACTACCTGGCTTATGACATTGGAAATCACTTCAATGAGTTTGCAGGTAAAAATTGGATTTTGGAGGTAAAGATGCAATGGTTTTATTAAAAGAACTTTATTATTGCAGTCTTTTTCTGCCTGTATGTTTAGACAAATGTGTATAGCTGTTAATCTGATGAAAATGTGTCCATGTCTCATCTTGCAGCCTTCCTTTGCAGCTTTGCTAACCCAGAAATGAGGTTATTATGTTCTAAGTTTTGGTAGACTCAGATAAATACAGAACTTGCATTAACCAATTAAATTTCTTTTCAGTGGATGTCAGTTTCATTTACTCCATAAAAGAGAAATAACCTTGAGTATACAGAGTTATTTCAGAAGCTGGGGCAACAGGAGAAGTGCATAGTGATTAGTATAGATGAAAAACAGAGCTTGGTGAGATTAGAAGTCATTGCTTCACAAACTGAAGCACGTTCAGATAACTTTATAGCATTCCAAGTGCATGTTTAGTAATTTAAGTGGTAAACTTGGTAATTTAAATACTTGGAAAGCAAGCTAAATATTTTACAGAATACATTTGAGTGCTTTGATTTTATTTTCTTTCTTTTTAATCTGGGACTATCTAAGGGTTTGACTACATCTTTTAAGGAGCTGAGCACAGTAAGAATTGTGGAATCATAGAATTGCCTGGGCTGGAAGGGACTTCAAGGATCATCTAGTTCCAAGCCCATTGCCATGGGCAGGGACATCTCATGCTAGATCAGGTTGCACATAGCTCCCTCCAGCGTGGCCTTAATGTGAGGCTTCCACCACCTCCCCGGGCAACCTGTTCCAGTGCCTCACCACTCTCATGGTGAAGAACTTCTTCCTAACATCCAATCTGAATCTACCCATTTCTACTTTTGCTCCATTCCCCCATGTCCTATCACTACCTGACATCCTAAAAAGTTCTTCCCCAGCTGTCTTGCAGGCCCCCTTAAGATACCAGAAGGCTGCAGTAAGATCTCCTCAGAGCCTTCTCTCCAGACTGAATGGCCCCAGCTTTCTGTCTCTGTAGGAGAGGTGCTCCAGCCCCCTGATCATCCTTGTGGCCCCTCTATGGACGTGTTTTAGCATGTCCATATCCTTCTTATAAAAGGGGCTCCAGAACTGGATGCTGAAGGTGAGGTGTCACCAGAGTGGAATAGAGAGGGAGAATCATCTCTTGACCTGCTGGCCATGCTTCTCCTGATGCAGCCCAGTATACAATTGGTGTTCTGGACTGCAAGGGCACACTGGTGACTCATACTGAGCTGCTCATGCACCAGTACCCCCAAGTCCTTGCCTCAGGTCTGCTCTCAAGCTAGTCACTGCCCAGCCTACATGGTGCTTGGGATTGCCCCAACCCAGATATGGGACCCTGCACTTGGCCTTGTTGACCTCATGAGGTTGGCTTGGGCCCACCTCTGTGTCTTGTCAAGGACCCTCTGGATGGATCCTTTCCCTTCAACTTGTCAGCTGCACCACACAGCTTGGTGTCATTGACAAACTTGCTGAGGCTGCACTCAGTGCCACTGTCCATGTCACTGACAAAGATACTAAATGTTTAAGGCTGGTCCCAGGACTGGTCTTTGAGGGACTCCGCTTGTCAGTGGCCTCCACTTGGACATGACCTCACTGACAGCCACTCTTTAGGTGTGGCTGTCAAGCCAGTTCTTTACCCACTAAGTTGTCCATCCATCAAAGCTGTATTTTACCAGTTTGGAGACCAGGATGTCATGCTGGAGAGTGTCAAAGGCTTTGCTCAGGTCCAGGTAAATGGTGTCAGTAAAGAAAATTAAATACACGATTACTACTTAATTTTCTTATGAAAACCATTTTTTTCCACCTCTGCTATTCTCTACCCATCTAGTAAAATTTAAATGTGTTTTTAAGTTAAATGTAAGTGCATCTGATACAGGAAAGAGTAGGTGCTAAGGGATAGCACTGTTCATAAAAGACTTAATGAGAATTCCCAGATCCTCTGGGAATGGATAGCTAGTGGGAACGATTTGTGATCAGGATTCAGACTTTCTGGCAGGTTCCATACAACCTATCACTAAGCAACTCCAGTACAGGAAGAAAAACAGGACAAAAAGAGTGGTTGTGGAGGTAGGACCCCAAATTCTGCTAATACCTTGTGGTGGAAAGATGTAGACTACTAATTTTCTTTCAGATGATAGCTCAGTTGCTGACAGTGTATATGCAGCTGGATTCAGCTTTGGGTATTGTTGCATGCAAGGCCTATCTGCTATAAGTGTTCATGTTTTGTATGTTTGGGAGGGGTTTTGTTTCACAATGCAGATACTTTCTTGTGAAGCTTCTTTCAAAACCAGACTTGTTGAAACTCAAAATACAAGTAGAATGTGTCCATGGCTGCAAACAAACACAGCATAACTCTTGCTGTTATTGTTGAATGACTTGATTTGTGTATGGGAAATCCCTACCAATATAACTGATTGTGAAGGTTTGGGAGTTCCCCACCCCCCCAC